>CM074079.1:13534721-13904617 GCA_037178815.1 Barbatula barbatula | reverse complement strand
AGACATAGTCCCACCAGCGTGTCCTAGGTCTTCCCCGGGGTCTCCTCCCGGTCGGACGGGCCTGGAATACCTTCCGGGGAAGGCGTCCGGTAGGCATCCGGAACAGATGCCCAAGCCACCTCAACTGACCCCTCTCGATGTGGAGGAGCAGCGGCTCTACTCCGAGCTCCTCCCGGGTGACCGAGCTTCTCACCCTATCTCTAAGGGATCGCCCGGCCACCCTGCGGAGGAAGCTCATTTCGGCCGCCTGTATCCGGGATCTTGTCCTTTCGGTCATGACCCAAAGCTCATGGCCATAGGTGAGAGTAGGAACGTAGATTGACTGGTAAATTGAGAGCTTTGCCTTGCGGCTCAGCTCTTTCTTCACCACGACGGACCGGTACATCGACCGCATTACTGCAGAAGCTGCACCGATCCGTCTGTCAATCTCCCGTTCCATCCTTCCCTCACTCGTGAACAAGACCCCAAGATACTTAAACTCCTCCACTTGAGGCAGGAACTCTTCACCAACCTGAAGTGGGCAAGCCACCCTTTTCCGACTGAGGACCATGGCCTCGGATTTGGAGGTACTGATTTTCATTCCAGCCGCTTCACACTCTGCTGTAAACCGTCCCAGTGCATGCTGAAGGTCCTGGTTTGAAGGGGCCAACACGACAACATCATCCGCAAATAGCAGGGACGATATCGTGTGGTCCCCAAACCTGACACCCTCCGGCCCCTGGCTGCGCCTAGAAATTCTGTCCATAAAAATTACGAACAGAACCGGTGACAAAGGGCAGCCCTGCCGGAGTCCGACATGCACTGGGAACAAGCCCGACTTACTGCCGGCAATACGAACCAAGCTCCTGCTTCGGTCGTACAGGGACCTGACAGCCCTTAGCAAAGGACCACAGACTCCATACTCCCGAAGCACCCTCCACAGGATGCTGCGAGGGACACAGTCGAATGCCTTCTCCAAATCCACAAAACACATGTGGATTGGTTGGGCAAACTCCCATGAGCCCTCCAGCACTCTGTAGAGGGTATAGAGCTGGTCCAGCGTTCCACGGCCCGGACGAAAACCACACTGTTCCTCCTGAATCCGAGGTTCCACTATCGGCCGTATTCTCCTTTCCAGTACCCTGGCATAGTCTTTCCCGGGAAGGCTGAGAAGTGTGATCCCCCTATAGTTGGAACACACCCTCCGGTCCCCCTTCTTAAAAAGAGGGACCACCACCCCGGTCTGCCATCCCAGAGGCACTGTCCCCGACCGCCACGCGATGCTGCAGAGGCGTGTCAGCCAAGACAGCCCTACAACATCCAGAGACTTGAGGTACTCAGGGCGAATCTCATCCACCCCCGGAGCCTTGCCACCGAGGAGTTTCTTGACTACCTCAGTGACTTCGGCCCGGGTGATGGACGAGTCCACCTCTGAGCCCTCAGCCTCTGCTTCCTCAATGGAAGACGTGACGGTGGGATTGAGGAGATCCTCGAAGTACTCCTTCCACCGTCCGACGACATCCCCAGTTGAGGTCAACAGCTTCCCACCTCCACTGTAAACAGCGTTGGTAGGGCACTGTTTCCCTCTCCTGAGGCGCCGGACGGTTTGCCAGAATCTCTTCGAGGCCAGTCGATAGTCCTTCTCCATGGCCTCACCAAACTCCTCCCAGGCCCGAGTTTTTGCCTCCACAACCACCCGGGCAGCAGTCCGCTTGGCCTGCCGGTACCCGTCAGCTGCCTCAGGAGTCCCACAAGCCAACCAGGCCCGATAGGACTCCTTCTTCAGCTTGACGGTTTCCCTTACTTCCGGTGTCCACCACCGGGTTCGGGGATTCCCGCCTCGACAGGCACCGGAGACCTTACGGCCACAGCTCCGAGCGGCTGCTTCGACAATGGAGGTGGAGAACATGGTCCACTCGGACTCAATGTCTCCAGCCTCCCTCGGGATCTGGTTGAAGCTCTGCCGGAGGTGAGAGTTAAAGATCTCTCTGACAGGAGACTCGGCCAGGCGTTCCCAGCAGACCCTTACAGTACGTTTGGGTCTGCCGAGTCTGTCCAGCTTCCTCTCTCGCCATCGGATCCAACTCACCACCAGGTGGTGATCAGTTGACAGCTCCGCCCCTCTCTTAACCCGAGTGTCCAAAAAGAACAATGGAAATAAATTGCACGTGGGATCGTCGCAGTAATCCCCCAGAAGACCCCAGGGTCACAATAACGCACACGTCGGTGCGACTCAGTGCCCCCGTCGACATGTGTAAATCTCGAGCGCATGCGACCAAAGCGCAACATGCAACACCTCTAAATGCTTCCCATTCCCACTTACTCATTTTACCACTTCAGATCATTATTCAAGGGTCCGTTCACTGACCTCTTGACCTTTAACGCGTTCGCAACTGTGCGGGACATTTTCTGTCGCATATCGGGACAGTGACGCCACACATATGTCGAGTTTGGGCCGAAAGAATACTGCGTAGCCACGCAGGGAGCCTCCCACGTGCAATCAAACAGAGTGACCATTGAAATGAATGGGCTTCTGTTGAATAGTCCACAAAAAGAGCAATGTAAATAAATTGCTTGTGGGTTCTTCGTAGGAATGTCGTACGAATGCGATTTTTTTCGCTCACTGACTACACGAGTGCCGCCCGACAACATATCGAGAGCGCATGCGCCTGCGAGTGCATGGTAGGGTTAAGATTAGGGTTTGCAACTTGGTACGGGGAGGCACCAAATGCGCGCGCATTCGACATGCAGACGATACCGGGACGCGTGACGAAAGGTCCGCATTACGGAACCGAGCGACCTTACGGAGCGGCACGGGAGAAGGCCCGCGTCGCATTTATCCCAGTACGCGTTCGCGGACATGCAGGTTTTCTTTGGCCTTTACGACCTCTAAACGTTGTCGCAGGATAACGCCGTCGCAGGGGCTTCCGTCAGGGCCGCCGATGATAGACATACTTGAAAATCAATGCGATCGAAGCATGTCCGCGAAGCCGCTACTCCAACGCATGCCCGTAAATTGCAGGCGGGTTTTTCGCAGGAATGTTCCGCAGCCCCCAAACCGCATACCATGACTCGTCTGGACCCCCCGATCGACATATCCACAATGCATGCAGAAAATGCAAAGAGAAAGCTATTGAGACAAAAGCACTCGAAATCCTCATCACAGTCATCTCGTGCACTTGCTCACCAAGACCATCTTGTTCGGGCTCGAGATAGGCATGTCAATGACATGCGGATAACGTAGCAAGACGGATATTGACGTGTTAGCCATTCCCATCGTCCCGTGTGACATGCCAAAAGATGGGAGCGATCGGACGTACCCATGCGACGTACGCCAAACAACTATTGCGCCCGGCAAATGATTAACGAGGTCTGCATGCACCTTAAATGCGGTCGCAACTAAACCAAACTCGGTACGCCTCGCGTGGGGAATGCGACGGAACACATGCGTCAAGCTAGGCTCGACAGCACGTAGCGGACCCCCGTGGGAGCCATCCCACTTTCTCATTAAACAAAGTCATTTCCCACTACCAGCTCGTGGGCCTCGTACAAATGCGGTCGCAACTCCGCCAAACTTTGTCCGTCGCATGTCGGCACAGTGACGGTACACATACGTGGAGCTCGGACCGACATCGAATAGCAGAGGCGCACAGGGAGCCGCCCACGCGCAATCAAACAGTGGCCATTGAAATGAATGGGCTTCCATTGAGTAGGCCACAAAAAGGATTAATGGGAATAAACTGCATGCGGGCTCGTCACACGTCTCCGAAAAAGCACACGTCGAGGCGACTAGGTCCCCCCATTGGCAAACGTAAATATCGGGCGTGTGCGATCGAAGCTCAACATGCAACACACCTCAAAGAGTTTCCCATTCATATCCAACAGTCCTCATTGACTTTGCATTGAAACCAAGAGTCTGCAAGGAGATACGTTTTTGGACGTTCCCCGTGGGTCAAAGGCCGCGCAAGCATTTCTTCCTTAGGTGACATGCAGGTGATCCTGGAGGACTACGTGACTCCCCTTGTCGAAAAGTTAACATCTTTGTCCAAGAAACACATGTACTAAAAAAATTATTAGCAATATTGTTTTAAATTACCCATGGATGGAGATATTTTACACTCTATTGGATGGAAGGTGACAGAGCACTGTGAATGAAGTCAAATGGTCTCTGTTAGGAGTAAAACAACACTCTGAGGTGAGGTGTCACTTTTTGTCATCCTCTCTCCAATTCTTGAAAAAGTAAAGAAAAATATTCTGATTTAATAATGAAGCTTTAATCAATACAAGTAGTTATGATTGTAGTATACCAACAAGATAACGTAATACTAGTTCAAGACATCAGACACATTCAGAGTAGCTCTAAGTTGCATACTGGTATTTCATCCATTGCTCTTTTAAATGTTGCTTTCTGTGACTATAAAGGCACTCCACAGTCTCCGGACTCCTTTTGGAGACAAGATCATTGTATGTTGTGGATTTTGTGTTTTCAGTGACATGTGACCGGTGGATGGTTGGTCAAGACTTTGTGCCATATTTTGAGAAAGGAGATCAGCCCCGGATCAAGAGCCCCTCTGCCCCAAAACCCCTTACAATTATGTCAATCTTGTATTAATCCCATTCATTATTTGTAAACCCTTAAAATGATAAAACCTTTAACTCTCATTGCCACTCCTCTGCTCAGGTGTTTTGCAGACACCACTGACATACCAATTTGCCACAGTTTACTTTCTAAAGTTGTGTGTCTCTGAAACAGCAGAACAACTTATAAATTCTGGTTGAATAATGTGATCTCAGAAGAACCAGCCACGAGCTATGAGGAGCCCTTATGAAGCTTCAATCTAATAGTGTTTGTATGAGACACAGCTGCTCTCTAATGTCCAGTTTAATGAGTAAATTGATGTGTGATGTCATAAGTTCTTCCTTCACCAATGAGAACACATAAGATCTGATGATGGTGATGATGAGCAGCAGCTGCATACATTAAGAAGCTCTTGTATTTCAGCACTTAAATACACCGACTCAACACATGTATTCTGATTGCTTTGTAAGTTTAAAACAAGCAAGAAACGAATTGAAGTCAAGCCAAAGTTATGAGATGAGATGATGAGATGAGATGATGAGATGAGATGAGATGAGATGACTAAGATATTACATGAGTCAGCAGAAGAAACTATAGGTAAAACATCTGGAGTAAAGAAGAAGAAAATGGTACCATGGTGGTCTGATGAGTGTAGAGAGGCTGTTAGAAGCAGGAATAAAGCCCTTAAAATTAAATCTGAGTATAAAAGAGCACAGACTAAAGCCAAAAGAATTCTAAGAGAAGCCAAAAGGAAATATTGGAGAATTTCTGTAGTACATTGGGACAGGAATGAATATTAAGGATATATGGGAATGATCAGAAAGATGGGAGGCATAAGAAGGGATTTTTCACTAACAGTATTAAGAGATCATGACATTGAGGCAGTAACCAGTAGAGAAAAGCTGAAATGCTTGCAAAATCCTTTGTAAGAATACATAGCTCACAGAATCTCTGCAGTGAAGAGAAAGCTATAAGAATGAGGATCATTGAAGAAAAAAAAGATGTGCTGGGGATGAAAATGGTGGGGGAGAGCACTAGATGCAGATTTCACACTGTTTGAATTAAAGAGCATTGATAGGTGTTAAAAATACATCACCAGGGAGAGATGGGATACGATATGGTGAAAATGGTGGACAAATGTAATAAAGCAATCAATATTCTGAATTGTCTCTCGGGGTATAGCTGGGGGGCGTCAGGTTCTTCTTTAAAAATAATTTATACACCCTACAAAATTGGTGTTTGAATATTGTTGGGAATATGGTCGCATTGTTAAGTGGTTTTGGATGGAACAGCAATAAAGAGCCAGATGACATGGGAATCAGTACTATAACTTGCAACAAGACTGTTAACTTCAGTGCAACTCCACCTTGGTTTTTCTGCTATCCTGTAGTTAATCTAGAAGCAAAAAATAAAGTAAAGACAGGACTTCATCAAAGTGTACAGCAGTATCTAGAAGTAATGTATGATGACACAGTACAAATATTTACAGATGCATCCAAAGAACCAGCAGGTAAAACGGGGGTGGCTGTATACATTCCTAAATATAATATCATAATTCAAAAAAGAACCTCAAACCATCTCTCAATCTTCTCTGCAGAGAAGATGGCCATCATAATGGCACTACAGTGGCCATGTTCATCCAAAGATCTGTGCCCGAATGGTCCTAAGGACTACTGCCGTTTCGTCTGACCCTGGCCCCACACAAACGTTTCCGTGTTACGGCCCCTACAGGGCCACCCCTCTTGAGGGAATGCGCCTATGAATGGCCCGCTCACCCCTGCAGGAAGCCCGCGCAGCCTCCCCGATGCTACCTGGTTGATCCTGCCAGTAACATATGCTTGTCTCAAAGATTAAGCAATGCAGGTCTAAGTGAACACGGTCGGTACAGTGAACTGCGAACGGCTCATTAAATCAGTTATGGTTCCTTTGATCCCTCCCAGTTACTTGGATAACTGTGGTTGGAATAACCGGAGATAAGGCTAACGAAGGCAGGAGTGAAGTGCACACGACCTAGATGCTTGTTGACTAAGCAGTATCATCGGCCACGAGGGCAAGAGAGGTCCCATAGATTTTCAATGATTCTCCCTCTCACCACACGACCTGGACCCCAGTCCACATTTGGCAGAAGCTTTTATCCATGCTTATGTCAGAGAATCGAAAATCATTCCGGCTGGTGGGTCGCCCGGTTAAACACATCAGCATGGGGAAGCGTAGGGGCTGCGCAACTCCATTAGGGCCAAGCTCCCATCATGATGCTGATGGTGGCCAACCTGGTAATCAGACTCTTGAAATTGACAGACGACTACGAGAGTGCTCTGTCGTGCTCACACATATTCGGGAGGGGCCTCACAGACCATGATGGGCAGACAAATGAAAAAAAAAAGTACACTAACCCTCTTCTCTCAACTGGTAGTGGTCTAGCTTTTGTTGAAACTAGTAACTTTGTATTAGCACCTATTGTACTATTGCTCTTTGTATGACATATCGCTTATTGCTCCCCGAACTCTTTGTAAGTCGATTTGGATAAAAGTGTCTGCTAAATGTAAATGCAGTGACCTGGGCGTTGTGACTAGATCTAAACTGGTGAGCGAGTTTGAGGGCGATGGCGCGGATCATATTCTAGTCCTGAAAGCATAGTTGGAAGGCAGAAATCGGATACCCACACTGGTCCCGGAGGCATCATCCTCAACACTCCGGGAATTGTACCTTGGAGTAAGACACTATCTCGACCAAGGAGATTTGGTGTTCCCCGTCATGTGGAGAAGTAACACAGGCTTCAACACCTGTTTAAGATCAACCCAACCTGCCTGGCAGCTGAGATCTTTGAGGGCAGTGTTCCCATGCGGTCCACGATCTCACTGGAATCGGTACATGACCCCCTACAGGCACAAGTGGGAGGACTGCTCGTCCTCTGGCGGGTTGGGTCCATTCAGGGCGGGGGAACATGCGAACATCGAACACCTTGCCGGGCTAAACTCAGAGGAGGAGGTGCGTGATAGCCTCCACCAAGCATCAAAGAAATCCGCACCAGGCTCAGACATAAGGAGGATGTCCTTGAATGGGATCCCTAATGCGAGGCCCTCACACGCATGTACAACATGTGGTGGATCACCGGAGTCGTACGATATTGCTACCCAAATCAGCGGACCCAGGGGAAGTGATGGAATACTGTCTAAGGGGCTAGCTCTGGCCTGCCCGCTCAGTACTAATCTAAGGGGCTTCCGTCCCACTCCTGGGTTTACGGAGAACATTGAGGTCCTCCGGAGCCTCGTTCGACACTGCAAAACACAGCGTAGCATCCTGCTCGCAGTAGTATCCATCGACTTCGCTCAGGCGTTCGACTCAATCTCCCACGGGCATCTGCTGGCCGCCCTTGGGTTGATCAAGGTGGACCGACATATGGTAGAGCTAATCCTTTTAATAATTGTATTAATTAAAAATAAACAAATTAAGTTTCTGTAATCCATTACGCGACCCCCCCACTTTGGGAACTACTCGACTAGACCAACTACTGTACATCCACATTTTTACACAGCATGACACGAGCACCTTTTCCTATAAGCAGTGTTTCTTCTAAACATGTATACGTTTGGCATGGTGACTACTTTTCAATTCTAGTTTTCCTGTCTTTTTATTCATTTTAAAATCCTGAGCATTTATTTCAAAATGAACAGTTCGTCTGCAGTGGCTCTTAGTTACAAGTTTGCAGAAAAGTAAATCCTCCCTCAAATCATCGCCATTGATGAATCTGACGTATGCTATCAATAGAAAGTCTTTGTTACTGTCAATTGCTTCATCCATCCGCAGAGCAAAACGGTTGTCTCGTATCTTGTCGTTAAGCTGCTCCTCTATATCTTTTGATATGTCATAAATAGGCCTCGCGATAGTTTTATTTGACAGTGGAATAGCCTTTAGGTTACTGGCTGTTGCGTCATCAAACATAGTTGAAAACATATCAATAGCAGAAGGAAGTATTAATTCCTCAGCTATAATGTGCGGCTTCTACAAAGTGGCCTACAGGGTAGCTCAGTGTAAGGAGGCGAGTTGGGCATTTGAAGGCACAGATGCTGCTTTAGTAAAGCGACACTGTTGGGCACGACTGTTGATTAGTTTTTTTCTGAAAAAATCTACTGGCTTGTCTTTGTGTTTGTGATGCGACGTCTCTAAGTGCCGTCTTAACTTGTTCGGCTTCATACTGTCAGATGCTAATATTTTGAGGCACACAACCCACTGTGGTCTCTTCATCACCCACCGTTGTACTGGTAAATCCGAGTGTAAGATATGTTTATCATATTTTCTTTCCCACCCCCCCCCTATATCCCTATATATATCTCCTCTCTTTATTTTCCCTCCCTTCCCCCGCCCCCCTTTTCTAACTCCCCCCCCCCCAGTTTGGGAACCACTGAGTTAATGTCACATGACCATTCATGTAAAACTGTTCGAATGTTTCAAAGTTTGAAGGTTTCAAATGCATATCTGCACGGTATGGCAGAAACAACTGCAATATGCTCTGATGAAAGGGTTCTTGGTTTGTTTCCTTTGAAAACCGTGCATATCGAATGACTGCAGGTTGTGTTCGTGTTCTCTTGGTGATAAAACCACAATCATTTTTTAATTTAAGCGGAGCCCGGGATTTCTCATTTTTACTTAGAACACGATACTCTGACGCAAATGTCGCCATACAGATATCATTCAAATCATTTGGTCTGTTCTTATAGCGGTCTATGATGCTCGTCATCCACATCTCCTCTGTGGTAAGATCGCGTGATGTTGCCTTTTGTCTCAACACCTTTAAAGGAAGACTCATTTTAACTATATTGTCTCCTGTTGGCACAAACAAAACTTTCCTTGAACATTCCTTCAGATGCATATTTGTCAATCTATACACAGATTCTTGAGCACACACTTCCCTATTGTGTAAATAAACACTGCCTAGATTTTTCAGCGCATCTTTTGCACTAGTATTTCCCTCTTTACGTGCTTCTCTTTGCGCATTACCTAACAGCAATCCTATCTCTCTTTCTGATTTTGAAATATAAGAAATGATATACACCACACATGCATACGCATCAACCACATACTGTATATCGCAATTTGCATTCCAACATTTTAAAAGTGGTTTGCTATATTGATTGAGCCACACCTCATCAACCTGTCTTTTCAACACAACATGTGGATTTCGATTGAATGATTTATATGCATCTTCAAAAACTGCTTGGTTTATACCTAAATGTCGAAACAAATGTTCCACACTGTCATATTAACTATCCTCATCTGAAAGAGCCTTCTTGACTGCTGACAATATCTCACTTGCCTTTTCTCTTTTCATTTTTAAATCTTTCTGACCTTGACCTTGAACACAAGCACATAAAGTTGAATCATTATTTTCATCTACCTTACACTTGCACTTTTTTTTTGCATCACTTTTACCACGACATACAAATGTTCGAGCAGATGCTGGCCTGGGAAAATTAAAACGACAAACTGTGTTTTTCTTTTTACAGGTTTTGGAATGTCGTTTGGAATGTTGTTGCACAGATGTCACAACGTCCAATAATGTGTCATCCTGTGATGGTAATTCACATGTGACATATTTATCAATAAACTGAATGACTTCGTCATCTGTGTTTTTATCAATCACAGGGGCGTTCTCAATCCAAAACAGGCAATGAACATGAGGGGAACCACGCTGCTGAAATTCCACACGGTAAAAGTAATCCTTAATTTTACCTATTGGATGCCCCGAAGACATAAGTACCACCCTTAAAAAACAATGCCACCGAAAATCAAACATTCTAACCGCAGTTACAGGATTCCGACGCAACAACTCACATCTGTCAGCCCACTGTAGTTCTTCAACTGTCTGTGTTCTTCCTTCCTGTTTCAGAATACTATCAAGAAGATTTTTCCACCGCATATCAGCAGATGAAAATGAACAGAACCATGTGGGGACCCCCAGCTGACGAACACAAGCTAGGAGGTCACGTTGCGCTCCTTGCCAAAAAGCTGGCGTACCTCGGATAGGTTTAAGGAAACGATACCCATCATCAAATTCCAACAGTTTTTTCAAAGATTCCTCATTGTTCAATAGATTTACATCAACTTTTTGAGACACACATCCTCCTTTTCCTTTGCGCAATGCAATCGATACATTTGACACAACCTGTTCAATTTCAGACATGTACTGAGCAAAAAATATATATTCTACATTTTGTGCAAACCTTCCATCAGCATGTAAAATCCGATTATTAAAATACCTTGACAATGTCAATCGGTTGTCTCGACTTTCATGAAATGTATTACATCCCAGTGGAAATAAAACCGGGAAGCATTTGGCTTCATTTCCAAGATCAGAAAGCAATTTGACAGGATTATTTCCTTCAGCTGGTGCAACATTCAATATATTATCAAAATACTGATCTAATGCTTCCTGACCAATGTCAACAGGCATGAGACATGTGTCCTGATACATGCAATGTTGCTGTCTGTCATGCAAAAGCTCATCTTCACCAACATCTACAGATGCTTCACTATGTTCAGCACATGCACTCTCCTTTCCTAAAACCTCACTGCCTTCCCTACAAAACTCATTTAGCCAAACCTCATTAAATTCTACATCTTTATAATGCACATTTATCTGTTTTAAACATTTCAATGCTTGTCTTATGCGCAAACTGTCAACAAACTGATATTTATAATGACCTTTATAAGTTAATTTACGCTTCAATTTGACAGGCAACAAGGATCCTTGCATACTAGAAAACGGCAATAAATTTGAAGTCTGCACAATGTTTGCAGGAACACATGTTACAGGTCCATGTACTCCATTTTGTCCCCCTTTAGGTAATGCCAACATTTTCATAAACGGTATATGCAAAGCAATCAAATGTTGTTCTAAGATATTCAAACACGCCAATTCTGGTGGAATTGAATCAACCTTCAAATTGTTTGTTACACATTCAGCAGGCATTTGACCTTTATTAATCTTATAATGGCACGTGTAACAAATCCACAGCTCGCCTCTCGTTGTATCTGGCCACCGACATGGCATTACACAGATTTCATTGCATTTGTGTAAATATTCCTCAGTTATACATTTACCTGCAATTAAAGAAACTCCTTTTTGTTATAATAATCTCTTTTACAATTTAAAACCTGATGCTTAAACAACAATCGTTGGCAAACACAACACACAAAATCTGGCCCATCTTTTACTAAATCCAAAAACTGCTGCATAACAAAATCAAACTGTTCCGCTTTCACTTTAATCTGTTGTTGCCTTTTAAATTTCTGACCTGCTTTAACACGTGCCTTATGCTCTGGGTTTTCATGATATTTTCTTGTACTGATAGCCTTTACTTTCTCCCTGTGCAACACATTCAGTTTATACTTCTTTTTGCTCAAATGTCTTACTTTCTCCCTGTGCAACACATTCAGTTTATACTTCTTTTTGCTCAAATGTCTTACATTCTCCCTGTGCAACACATTCAGTTTATACTTCTTTTTGCTCAAATGTCTTACTTTCTCCCTGTGCAACACATTCAGTTTATACTTCTTTTTGCTCAAATGTCTTACTTTCTCCCTGTGCAACACATTCAGTTTATACTTCTTTTTGCTCAAATGTCTTACTTTCTCCCTGTGCAACACATTCAGTTTATACTTCTTTTTGCTCAAATGTCTTACTTTCTCCCTGTGCAACACATTCAGTTCATACTTCTTTTTGCTCAAATGTCTTACTTTTTCTCTATGCAACACATTCAGTTTATACTTCATTTTGCTCAAATGTCTTACTTTTTCTCTATGCAACACATTCAGTTTATACTTCATTTTGCTCAAATGTCTTACTTTTTCTCTATGCAACACATTCAGTTTATACTTCATTTTGCTATAATGTCGTACTTTCTCCTTGTGCAAGACATTTTGATTATACTTAATTTTGCTCATTTCAATTTTCATTTCCTTATACGAAACATCTTCCACATACTTCCTTTTAGCAACGTTCTTTTTCATTTCCTTATGCAACACATCTTCCACATACTTCCTTTTAGCAACGTTCTTTTTCATTTCCTTATGCAACACATCTTCCACATACTTCCTTTTAGCAACGTTCTTTTTCAATTCCTTATGAAACTCATCCTGATTTTTAATGTTTGACTGGAAGGACTTTTTTCCTTGAGAATATTTAGATAAAGAATTACTGCTATTTGAAATAGAAAAATTAGCAGTCCTGTCTGTTTGTCTTTTTGAATTCTCTCTACTTGTGTACAGTGGGATATTACCAACTTTACACAAATCAAAGCAAACTCTGTCATGAACTTGTTGGACACATATGACAGGCTCAAAATAATAATTTTCACATTGTTTTAAGTAAATTCCTTCACTTGTCAGCACTGTACCCATGCAACTGTATTTGACCCATTTGCCACCATTACAAATAAATAGGTCCACTCCTAAAGCATACGCTGTACCTTGAATTTCTATGTCAGAAGCAGAGTGTCCAACATATTTCATCTTTGACTTTAAAATATATTCTGACATTGATGCATATTCTGTTCCAACCAACTTCACATGTTCTTCACTGTGACATTCCATATACTTGACTACAGCTAGTCTTATCTTCCGATGACTCTTTTCACAACCAGAAATCATTAGTGCAACTGCTCTGAAAAAAGAATTTCCATCTTTTACAACTTTATCAGTCTTGCAAACAGCACCTAAAGACCCATAAACAGTGGGTACATGTATATTTTCTTGCAGAAAATCCAATTTAAATCTATTGCATAAAATACGTGCAACTTCTTTAGATAGAGGATTATATTTAAATGTTATTGAATGTGCATTTTCCACAACTTCCACATCAGAATCTTCCACAACTCGACATTAGAATCTTCCACAACTTCGACATCAGAATCTTCAACAACTTCGACATTAGAATCTTCCACAACTTCCACATCAGAATCTTCCACAACTTCTACATCAGAATCTTCCACAACTTCGACATTAGAATCTTCCACAACTTCCACATTAGAATCCGTTAACATACTAACAGCACAGCATGTACTTAATACACAATGATGCTGCTGTTTTGCCTCAAACTGCAGCCCCCCCCCTTTTTCCCCTTCCCCAATTTTCTTGCAGTTCTTCATACATGCCATTGTCCTCTTCTACCAACCCATAATCTCTGTACGTTGTCAGGCCAATTACTACATGCCACTCTCTGCCAAACACAGAGCTGTTCGATAGACTTACACAAGTCCTTCTCTTTACCATCTCTCTTCTGGCTTGCCTCAGCTATATATGGGACCAACTTGCTCCCTTCCAGACATAACTCATCAATATCTGTTCCTTTCCATGAACACACAGGAGCAATCACACTTTTGATTGCAGCAGCAACACCACATGCTAGCGATACATTCACGTCACAGATCAATGGCGCATTTCTAACATCAGTCCCAGCAACAACAGGCACCTGCAGCTTTTCTAAACAAATGCATACTTTTGCATCGATCTTACTTTTGGTGGATCTGGGTGTGCACTGCATACGAAAACCTTCTTCCTCGGCACCTGCAATGAAGAGAAAAAGGCATAAATTTAATCAATATACAGTAGCAGCAGAAATCAAATTCCTATATACACACATACAATCACACATTTATTTCTATATTCTTTTAAAATTGATTACCTCAACAATAGTATAACATGTTTAAAATAAAGGCACTTGGATGACCCACTTAACACTTGGCATAAACAAGGACGGGTATATAGGAGATGTAAGATATAACCAAATTATAAATAAAAGTAGATGTCAGAAAAATGTATACATGTCCAAAGGATATTAAACAAACCCTCAAAACCACGATCAAAACTAAACAAAAACTTTTTTTTAAAGATTGCTTCCTTATAAAAACAAGATAGGAAGCAGATGATGGCATTCACATACCAATAAAAGGAATGGAATCCACTCACTGATATGGTAAGCAAGGAAATGCCTATACCACATCCAACCCATGCAAAGCGTAAGCTAAGCATTTCACCTATGCTCCCCCTCCAATGGGGCTTAAAACCACACACAAATGATTAACTGTCTACCAGGTACAGGGTTGATAATGCACTCAAGCTATGTCCAATACAGCTGCGTATCCACAAAATATTTATGTATTACATGATATCTGAATGAACACATATACCCTTCATTCAATTTGAAATCGTTCAAACACACATAACATCCAAAAACAACATCTAAATGGATGAATTATCCCCTGAACACACATTGACAGAGTCGTCAAGAATCCTAAACGTCACACTAAAAACAATAAAGAAACTACATTGCTCTTTGAAAAACAATCAAAAAATATTAAATCAATTACATTTTATTACAAAGAAGGTGTAAATTCCAGTGTTTATAATGTTATTCATATTGAGTGTATCATATTAATTCGTATGTGTATTTCTCTGAACAATAAACACAAACACCAATAAAATCAACTTGCCATATTAAGGTCACCATGCAATCAAACACTTTACACAGTTTTTCAGTGATGATCATAAATTATTTATTCGTGCACTTGTAACCTTTGATCAAAAAGCTCCTCTACCCCACAAATTATTTTCACAACATGACAACAAAATGGAGGTTAGACTACACAGACCATCTATTAGTTAAATGAAAAGTAAGTTGGGCATTTAGGGGAAAGTTAAAAATGCCTTATCCATTGGACAGTCATTATAGTGTTGCGTGAAGAACGGTTGTCGAGTGTAAGAGGAGTTTAATGTTTTTGATCTCTTAAACTCGGAAAGATAAATCATTTATAATACTCACTGAAACACTGCAAAACACTTAGAATATAGATTTCATTGTGATTTTAAGTTCCATCTACACCACAGGCATTCAATCAACTTAAATTTACAACTAAAGAACTCATGACTTCAATATCTGTGAAATTAAATTCATCACCTTATATAGCTACAGCACAACTTGATATCAGTACATGTATATAAGTCAAACCTAAACCTGATTTATATCATTAATTACCACAAACAGATACAAAATATCATCACTTACCTCGATATATGTGTTGAATCTCTTAAAACTCGGAGAGATAAAATCCTTGTGTAGAATCCTTATATCACGCAAATCGTTGTTTTACGAAGTAAATGATTCGCTTGAATTTGCAATCTGAACGCAAAACCTGAGGTTAAATGCACATCCCCACACAAAACCCCGCCCCCTTAAGACATTTCCAATCCAATCAGTGCATTTCACTGAATACACGTCTCAGCCAATCATACTTCGGGAAGCCATTTCAAAGCACGTCCTAACAAGAAATAACAAAAGTGGCTCAAACTGATGAAAATGACTAAATGTAAAATTAGCACATGGATTTATAAACTAAATCGACTAAAGTGTGCGTATAAAAAATGAATAAATCCACACGACATACCATGTACACCTGAATTATAAATCATAAAAAACGTAATCACACCTTTCATAAACGCGCTGACACTCATTTTCGATTGCACAAGCATGCTTAGAACCACCAAAGCTACAGCATAACTTGATATCAGTACATATAATTCAAGCCTAAACCTGATTTATATCATTAATTGCCACAAACAGATACAAAATATCATCTATATATTTGTTGAATCTCTTAAAACAAGAAGATACATTGAATCTCTTAATTCAATGCAATTAACATCTCAAACCCAGATGGCTCCAGCAAATGTTTTCACTTCTCTTCAATGTAATTTACATCTGAAACACAGATGACTTAAGCTTGTCACATGCGAAGTCAAATCCAATCACTTCTTTTCAATGTAATTTACATCTGAAACACAGATGACTTAAGCTTGTCACATGCGAAATCAAATCCAATCACTTCTTTTCAATGTAATTTACATCTGAAACACAGATGACTTAAGCTTGTCACATGCGAAATCAAATCCAATCACTTCTTTTCAATGAATACACATCTCAGCCGACTTTCGGGAGGCCATTTTAAATCCCTTCCTGACAGGAAATAAAATGTGTGGCTCAAGCAAAATGCCAAAATTTAAAATTAGCACATGGATTTATAAACTAAATATAATCTGTTTAACAGACCACTCGATATTTTGCTTAAAAGACTTGTACATGACCGTTTAAAGAAATAGTATCCTACTAAGCTTCATTTGAAAATATGCTCAATATATTCACTGCCCAATATAAGAGGAATTATTTAAATATTCATTTTGCAATATTTACATTTTGTCAGGGATTTTTAGGGGAAGAACCCAAGCGCAGGCAGCTGTGCATAAATGGAATATTTAATAATAAAATAAAGCCCACGATGCGGTAAAGATGTAACCAAACTAAATATAAACAAGAACAAAAGACTTCCCACAATAGGGCAAAAACGAGAACACAGGATACACGATGGTGAGACCAAATAATAGTTCGTAAGGTATTACGGCAAGGCAAGGCAACAAGATCACACGACATGAAAGTAATACAAAACAATTCAGCCCAGGACAGCAAACACAAAGGCAATATATAAGGAGACTAACAAGGATAATTAATACAAGGCAGGTGTGGGGACTGAAACACTAAAGGGAAGCTAATGAGAGAACGAGAGGGGCGGGGCAATAGACGAGACGCACACAAAAGACATGGTACTGTCAAGATCCTGCCAGAAGACTAGAAAAACCTGACACTTCGTGGCAGAACCCTGACAGTACCCCTCCGCTTAAAAGGACGCCCCCTGGCGTCCTCCAAGGGAACATCACTGACAAGACATGACAGACTGGGAAACAGACAAAAAACAGCAGAACATTGTAAAAATTTATAAAGTTAAACAGGCAATGGTAATAAATGGGTTAGGATGACACAATAAAAATAACAAACAGGGTAGGGGGGTGGGGGAATAACAATGTTCTGGGGGAAAGGAGTCCGCGGGCCAGAGGGAGAAAATGTCTTTGCCCGAGAGGACATAGGGCGAGAGCGGGCAGCCTGAGGTGGCCTGCCCGTGGGGACCTTGAACAGGTTAGAGTCCAGGGGAAAATGTCCTGTGCTCCCGGGGCAAGAGAAAGAGTTCCATGAGGCCCCGGGACCCGGACGCCTTCCTTGCCTCGACGTCCCGGGCATAGTCCAGCAAGGGGCGCTGGCACTGGGCGGGGAATGGACCTCCTCCAGCATGAGACTGAGAGGCGATTGCTTCCCACCACTCGGGATCGGACGTGCATTGCCACCGCGAAGTGGTTGTACCGTCCATGGCTGCCTGCTGGGTTCGGTTCTGGCTGAATTGTTCTGTCAGGGATTTTTAGGGGAAGAACCCAAGCGCAGGCAGCAGTGCATAAATGGAATATTTAATAATAAAATAAAGCCCACGATGGGGTAAAGATGTAACCAAACTAAATATAAACAAGAACAAAAGACTTCCCACAATAGGGCAAAAACGAGAACACAGGATACACGATGGTGAGACCAAATAATAGTTTGTAAGGTATTACGGCAAGGCAAGGCAACAAGATCACACGACATGAAAGTAATACAAAACAATTCAGCCCAGGACAGCAAACACAAAGGCAATATATAAGGAGACTAACAAGGATAATTAATACAAGGCAGGTGTGGGGACTGAAACACTAAAGGGAAGCTAATGAGAGAACGAGAGGGGCGGGGCCAAAGACGAGACGCACACAAAAGACATGGTACTGTCAAGATCCTGCCAGAAGACTAGAAAAACCTGACACTTCGTGGCAGAACCCTGACACATTTCTATTATTCTGTGAAATTAAATTCAGCACCTAATATTGTTATCCAATTATTTCCCCGCCATTGTCAAACGAAACCAATAACGCAACACACGGGAGCCAATATCACAAACTGATCACAAACTGACCGAGTACATAGAAATAAATCTTTGGCCTCAGAACGCTTCTAATTATTGCCCTTTATAAATAAATATGTCTGAGGCCGTAACTGCTTGATATGTGTTGTGTTTGTTTTATATTATATATATTATAACAAATATGCTCAATATAACAAATATGCTCAATATATAAACTGCCCAAGAAGCCGCTAACGACATGGCGTCGTCCTCCTCGAGTTCGTTTCCACCGAACGAGATCACGTCACAGGCGGCCGCCAGTGGACGCTGATCTGTCCGGGTGAAACAAACCGGGGAAACATCTCTCTCTGAGGAAGGCGAGGCACGGCGAGCCGGCGTGAGCTCGCGCTTCCCCGAGCACTTAGTTCCTCTACCCAGCTGCTTCATTCGCACAGTGGCCTGTGCGGGCAGAGGCGGGGGGGATCGAGGGGCGGAGTCACTCTCTGAAAAGAAAGTTATCCACGAGCGCAGAGAGGAGAGACTCATACTCTCGCAGTGAGAGCATTCCGTCTCTTTGAGCGCGTTGTCTGCGTGGGAGAAACCCAGACATGAGACGCACTCGTCGCGCCCGTCAGCGGCGTGTAGGAAGACCCCACACGAGCGGCAGGGACGACGCGCCATTGTAGCGCAGTAAAAACTGCACGCGAATACCGCAGGAAATTAAATTTATGCTCTTTTAGCCTCGCCGGATAGCGGCAGGGAAAAGACCGTGCTGAGTAGCGAAAAACCGCTCGCTAGCGAAGCCGCCATCAGAATCCGCCGGAGCGAAGCCGCTGAACGAAGCCGCTGAGCAGGAGGTCGAATCCGCTGCAGGTGCTCTCTCGACGGCGAAGCAGTCAGTCTCGGGAAGCGAAGATCAGGTCGTCGCTGAAGGAGAAGAGATCTGAAGACCCTATGGCGATGTGTCTGCTTATATAGCCATAAGCCCCGCCCATTTTGGCGGGTGCCATCGCCATTGGTCCGGCAGCTCCGCTACGATTGGTTTAAAGTTTTAAATTGAATTGCTTCAGTCATCGATAGGGAACCTGAAAATACAAGAAATGTAAAACTCCACAATACTTATAAATAGTTTTGTCTTTAAATACCGTACACAAAAGATTACAGATAACTTACACCATTGGCCTGTAGTGCAATTTGTTCAATGTTGCAATTTACAACCTTTAAAGGAAAATAATGTAAAATCTGTTAAAAATACTGTATACAGCAACTTCTATGTGAGGTGATACATTTAACATTAAAGATATCATTTTTATAGATAACAATATTACATAAAAGCTTTAGAACATATAATGCTTACATTTTCGGTTAGCCAGGGCATTGCTGCTTTCAGTCAGGAGATGTGGAGGAAGAATGGTTTTCAGATCCCGGAGAGACAAAATGGCATAGGGAGAAATTCTGGCAACAGTGTCCTCTTCTCTCCTCTTTACAGCTTAAAGTTTGGAGATTTTTTTCCTAAATGTTTGAGAATAATTTGTATCAAAACTATGTTAGCATTACACTCCTACTTGATCTCGTTGGTAATGGTTGGAAGTGGTGTGATACACATTACCTTGTTGGATGGATCAACTGGGAACATTGCCACAGAAACCTTCCCCCGTCTCTGATGTACTGTTCACTTTTGCATCCATTTGGCCTTGTGGTGTGCCCGGTGTTTCCATCGGTCTTTTGTGTGTCTCTGTAACCATTTATACATATTTATGTTTTGGTCTATGAACAGCTTACTTCAAATTACTCCACTGTTGAAAAAATAATTAAACCATTCACATTCTTACCTTTTTGACCATAAAGATTAGATTAAATTAGATTCAACTTTATTGCCATTACACATATACAAGTACAGTGTAAAGAAATGTAGTTTAGGTCAAACAAGAAGTGCAATTAGCAAGTGCAGGATATACAGTTAGAATAAATACAGAATACAATATGAGAGAATATGATACAGTGGGCATGGACTATAAAAATATTTTGCAGTAGGAATGTTCTATGAAAATATGACAGTAGGTATATACTATGAACAATATATACAGATGACTATATACTATGAACATTAATGTACATGTGGATATGAACAGATAATAATTTAAGTAATAAGTTAGTGCAGTTATGGAAGTGGTCCATTAGTGCAAATGAGCATTCAGTTAAATATTTCTGGTGTGCAAGTGAGCAGTATAGAGTGCAAATTATGCTGTGCGTGTGTAAACAGTCCGGTAGAGCAGATAACATGAAGTACTGGTGTGTACAGTTCAGTCATGCATGCAGCCCTGTAGTGCAATGTAAACAAATCTTATATCAGCATTGGAGTTAAAGGTAAGAGAGGTAGTGGAATAAGTGGGGGGCAGAGTTCAATAATGAAACAGCTCTGGTGTAGCGTCTGGTCGGACCAAAGGCGAACACATGGGATCGTAAAATGTAAATGGCCGAGCTATCACCTATCTGGACTGACCAGGGGACATTCCGACACTCCCTGAGCTTCAAAGGCATTCTCGGGAGGGGGTCCCGAATGCGTCCTAAGGTGACAAAAGCCATGTGGCACCAGGAACAGAGAGAGATTCAAAGTCTACCAAAGAATGTCTCTTTCTCCCTTCTTGCCACCTTAGAAAGGCTTAAAGTGTAAATAATTGTTTCTACCGTTTATGTTTGTTCCCATGATATGCTAGCCTAGCCATAATATCAAAGGCATAGGTGTTACACCGTAACTAGGCTCATAATTGTGTTCTTGTACAAATTATGGGTCAATGTTCTAATAACCCTATCATGTTTCATACATAAAGGTTCCCCTTTTCCTTCTTTAGATGATGGTGTATAGCACAGTAATGTATTGTATACCATACCCGTTTTATTTTCATCTAAGAATATTACAGCGCCAAAACTTCCAGGTGACCATAAATGCAAATGAGCTGTTGAGCCGGACAAAGGAACATTTCCCGCTCAAAAATCGGCTCACTACATTGGATCGCCCACTCGGGAGGGGCGTGACGCCCTCAGGGTTAAAACATCTGTGCACGGAAGAAAATGCGCTCGTTGCTGTTCCTTCAATATCTCGAGACCTGTCTCCTCCCTGGAGACAGCCCTTTTTCAGCAGTTTGCTTCGGCTAAGTTCGTACTTCCTTCGGCAGCCAATCCGGTTCTCAGGGAGAACCCAACGGACTTACCGCTCACTTTAAACGCATCAGGATTTCCATCAGCGCAGACCAGGACATGTCCCAGCACATCTAAAAGCCAATGCAAGTATCTGGTCTATTTATAAATAGCTGCGCATAAGTTTTACCCCTTTCAATAAGGAGATTGTCCTTGATGGTTTATGCAGATGTGAATTGCTGATGTAATACTGCCACTCCTACTTTGTCCATTACTTTCATTCTTTACTGCTTTTACGTTCCATGTGTGTTTGTCTAATTGTTCATCATTGTTTAGTTAGTTGGTTTATTTCCCCTTTGTCTCGTAGTCAATAAAATCCCAAAAGTACACCTGAATTGAATCTGTTATTTGCTTATATAATTCAAAGTCAATGAAATAAGATCTTAAACGTTATTTAAGCTGTATATTGTATTACTATTTTAGTAATACGGAGATTCGGCTACGAACATAGGAAATATTATTTTATCCTGATCAGAAATTTAATGTTTCTTAAACGTTTGTAAAGCAGTAATCCTCTATTGAGAAGTGAGTTGGAAGTCTACAACTTTAGTTTGCAGGACAAACGAAGTCGTCAGATAACTTAAAGCAATTCTATAAAGGTTACTTGTACTTAAACAATTCCCCTATCAGGAAATTGATATTTGTTGTTAACGACTAGCAAATTATATTCATAAACCAATGAATATTCAATCCATTTGAGTTAATTATTCCCCAAAACTGATAGTCGCTACACTGGGAAAAAAGCTGTTTCTTAGTCTGCTGGTTCTTGTCCGGAAGCGCCTACCGGAAGGCAGGAGAGTAAACAGTCTTTGAGCGGGGTGAGAGGAGTCCTTGAGAATGCTGCGAGCTTGACGCAGACAGCGTTTCTTCTGGATGTCCTCAATGGCAGAAAGTGTAGTCCCTGTGATGCGCTGGGCTGTTTTCACCACCCGCTGCAGTGCCTTGCGCTCAGCAACAGAACAGTTCCCGTACCAGACTGTGACACAGTTGGTCAGGATGCTCTCTATCGTGCAGCGATAGAAGTTCACCAGGATAGTTGAAGACAGTTGGTTCTTCTTCAGTGTCCTCAGAAAGAAGAGACGCTGGTGAGCCTTCTTGACCAGGCATGAGGTGTTGGTGGTCCAGGACAGGTCCTCCGAAATGGGAGTCCCCAGGAACTTAAAACTGGAAACACGTTCAACAGCCATCCCATTAATCTGGATGGGGTCGTGTGTGCCTCCTTTCGCCTTCCTGAAGTCCACGATGATCTCCTTTGTCTTGGAGGTGTTAAGGAGCAGGTTGTTGTCTGAGCACCATGTGGCCAGGTGCCGGACCTCCTCCCTGTATGCAGTCTCATTGTTGTTGCTGATGAGACCAATCACTGTTGTGTCGTCTGCAAACTTGATGAAGGAGTTCCGTTGACAGGCCTGCAGTCGAGTGTGAAAAGGGAGTAGAGAAAGGGGCTCAGTACGCAGCCCTGTGGTAGACCAGTGTTGAGGGTGGTGGTGGTGGAGCAGATGGGGCCTAACCTAACAAGCTGGGGCCTGTTCGTCAGGAAGTCCATAATCCAGTTGCAGGTAGGGTTGTTGATGCCTAGGTTTCCAATAAAACAGTTTGCCATCTATTCCTAAGTGCATGTTTTCTGCTGCACGCTTCTGCATTTCCTTAAAAAGAATCCATTTTCCTTTCATTGTGTAGATGAAAGTACAGGCGTATCGAAAACATATAGTGTCTTTCATTTGGCACAGTGAAGTCAACTCCCCAGCTGTTGCCAAAGAGATGTTTTCCTCTGTTGATTCACATATCCATGGATGATGGATGAGGCCATGAGTGCATCCCATGTGGAGCACTCCACCTATATTAACAGAATATCACAAATTACTTTATGAAACAAGATAAGTGCAAACCACAAATAACATTAAGATTTAACAAATAATATGTGTTATTTTTCTTTGAAGGTTCTTTAACAGTATTTAAAAAAATATATATGCTGTCGTAAAATTGATGATACTCCAATTATTAATGATACGTTTAGAGGTTATATGTTACATGGGAATATGCTTTATTTTAAGCATATACATGTATACTGTATACCCCACATAACGTCATATTACTTCATCATGAAAACCGAGCTAAAGTCATATTTTAGTAAATTACATTTCACTACAAGTCATACTACAAAATGTCACATTTCTGTCTGTTCGTTGTCCCATGTTTCTCTCTTATACTTCACATCTCAGGACAAGATTCTTTATGTAGTGGTAAAAAGGTCATATTTAGCCCTAAAAGGGCAGCTCTGCTTCAAATAATTTGCTTGCCATGAAATAAAAGGTCCTCTTACCTCTTACCAGCCTTTTTAAGCTTCACAAACATTTTAGGATACAGATCCTTATATAAGCCGGTTTATTATGTCAGCATTTGATCCGCGTTCTGACACACCAAGGTAATTTCAAGCTTTGATCAAAATACACATTCATTATTTAATGTCTTACAGTATATCAATATGCTGGATGTTATACAATACCTTTTTGAATCTAGTACTTGCAGAATCTGGTCCTCATCTATTTCTTTCCCAACATGGTTTGTGGTGCTAGCCCTTTGAACACCTCAGTTTTTGCTAGGCAATCAGTAACTCTTGTATGCTGACCAATCCATGGAGCAAACCCAGAGTATGTCAGGTTGCTCCTGAAGAGGTTGCTAGATGCATCTGAAGAATATTCATATTTTAAGACCAATTATCATTTATGATATTAAGATTACTCATCATGCAAATTTACTCAAATTCTTAAAGACCACTTGTTTTATGTAGTATAACATGCTTACCATCAGAGAAGCCAGTGGCAATTATTTCCTTCTCCAAGTTCTCCCATCTCATTGCCACATTGATCTCTGTGTCTTGAGGCGTAATGCTGTGTCTCTCAGGACGTCTCAACAGATGGACTAGTAATATATTTATATGAAAAATGTACACATTATAAGTTAACACAAAACAGGAAAGGGGGGTGAATAATAAAAAAAAAGCTTTTGTAGTATATTTGATAACACTGTGTGGGAATTTAGATCCATATATGGATCGATATAAAAATGGATGATTGATGTTGTTTAAATCAGATGTATTTTCCTACATGACCAGATTGTGAACAAAAGCTTGAAGCTGAGAGTTCTATAGTTGCTAGATGTTGCCAGAGATCGGAATGTGGTCAGTGAGTGGGGGTTGCATGTTCTGCTTATGTGTGTGTGTGTACCAAGAAACATTTTGTTGTTAGGGAAGGAATGTGCACACTGAAGGATTTTTATGATGGTTTAAACGTGCCTTTACATTTAATATGATTTCATTATTGATTACTTACTATGCATAATATGTTGAAAATATAACCAGTGTGTTAGTTGAGTTAACCAAGAATTTAGCTCTGATACTGTGGGGTTTTTCCACAGGAAATTGCTATGTGTGTGCGTAAAGATTAGATTACACGGGGAGCCCCATGGAATGGGTGAGGGTCTTGTGTGCAAATTTGTTACAGATGTCGGGTTTGAAAAACAAGGCAGTGAGCTGGTTGGCTGAGACAGGACAAAGAAGGGAAAGCGGATTGGACCCAGGCTGAAGAAGAGATTCGGCGTGAAATATAAAACCATGTGTATGTGTTTTCTGGTGGTCGATTCTTTGTGAGAAGTTTTTGTGTCTGAGAATCCACCGAAACAGCTGTTTGTTTGAGACTTCTGATCAATAAATTTCAACGTTTTCTGAACTGGCCTTTCTCCAATTTTTGAACTCGCAGAACATTGTTTTAATGTTCATCAGATGGTGACCCCGGACGCGATTGGAGAAAAAGGCATCTAAAGAGAATTGTACTCGGGGATTGACCGAAAATCGGGACGAGACAACTTTTATATTCAACACACTGTCGACAGAATAAGAAAAGGTGAGCAGAGCCCTGTTTAAACAAACTTCTGCAGATTGGATATTCCAAATTTATGTGTTGAGTTTGAAGTATATCCGTACCATTGAGTAGAAATTAAAAATCATTGATATTTGTTGATCAGAATAAAAGGCGATTTTATTTACATTAACAAGACCGGTGAAAGGCCGCGTCACAATTTTATTTACATTAACAAGACCGGTGAAAGGCCGCGTCACGATTTTATTTATAAAGGTACACTAAAAGCCGATTAAACTGTGCATATTGTGTATTGTATGGCCCAATCAGAGCCGAAAAATCGTAAAAAGGAAAGGAAAATCTGGGGAAACAAATGGAGTCAAATTTGCATGGAGAATGTGTGGAAGGAATCTGAGAAAGTGTTGATTAAGATCACTCCAAAAATCAGGGAAATGGAGGAAAAAGCGCATGCAAGTTTAAACAAACATGTAGAAGGAGGAAAAGATGTGAAGTGGTTAGATAAAAATAAGCATAAAAAGGAGGAAGAGAGATTGAGAGAAGAATTACGCCTGTGGACACGCATTGCTTTGACTGCAATTGCTTTGAGTTCCCCTAGGGGGGCACAGGACATGTGCAGTCGGAGGAGTCAGAGAAAGAAATGGTGAGAGAGTCAGGAAGTGCAGGAGCCAGTATCTCGCGTCATACTGAGACCGCCCCCTTATATCCTGATTTGAATAAGCTGTTGCCACCGCCCTACATACCAGCATCACAGCAAGTGCAAGTGAATGTGAAAGAGTCTAGGGTGGAGGTAGACATGCCAGATCTAGATGTTTTAAAGGATCAAATAAACGTGTTGACAGCACAATTAGAATTAATGGTTGTGGTGAGGAAGGCGGGACGAGAGCCGTGACGCGGGGCCGGTGGCGTGAGTGATAAGTGCAAGCAGCTGTGCACGCACCGGCCCCGCATCTTATCACGGAGGAGATTGGGAGTTTAAATGGATGTTCGGCAGGACTGTTGACGAGAGAGGACCGGGCCCGAAACTGTGTTTAGGTTGTGTATGTTTTATGGCCGGCAGTCTACCGTGAGGTGGCTGTCGGCTACTTCTGTGTTTATTGTTTGTTTATGTTTAATTAAAGTTTTATTGTTGAATGTTCGCCGGTTCCCGCCTCCTTCCTTCCCATCTAACGAACTTTGCTGCATTGGTGCCGAAACCCGGGAGGAGGGAGGGGCATGCTGTCGAGGAGCCCTCGCTGCCGAGGGGCATCGTGGTGCGGAGGAGTTCGGCAGCGCGGACAAGGGACGTCCGCCGGCGGCTGCCCGAGGCGGTGGTGCTGGAGCAAGAAAAATCGGCTGGGACGGAGAGCCCGCTGCCATGCTCCTGGGCCGAGGTGGGATGGCGGCCTTAAGGAGGGGAGCGGAGGGGTCGTCGCCGTTGGCCGTGGGCCGGAATCCTGTGTCCAACAACCATGAGGGTGAGGAACAGGAAACGGGGGACCCGCTACTGGCTGCCCTCACGCCGAGGGCCATCGCCAACCGCCAGGGGGCGAAGGAGGATCGGGCCGTCCCCCCGACGTCCAGCACTACCGCATTGCACCGCGAGGAAGAGCCTCTCGGCTGGGCTGAGGACCGAGTGACAGCGTGTCAGGGAACCGGACAATTTTTTTTTCTTTTCCTCTCTCCCCTCTCTCGTCCCTGTCGCTCCGGGGGCTCCCGTCTCCGTTCTTTCGTCTCGCCGGTGCATACCCCAGGCGCTGCCGACTCCGAGACTGGCTCTCCGGGGGGGAGTAAGTACAGTCTCGGGGGTGCCCCCCGGCCTGTAAGGGGTGATGGGGGTATGTGGTGAGGAAGGCGGGACGAGAGCCGTGACGCGGGGCCGGTGGCGTGAGTGATAAGTGCAAGCAGCTGTGCGCGCACCGGTCCCGCATCTTATCACGGAGGAGATTGGGAGCTTAAATGGATGTTCGGCAGGACTGTTGACGAGAGAGGACCGGGCCCGAAACTGTGTTTAGGTTGTGTATGTTTTATGGCCGGCAGTCTACCGTGAGGTGGCTGTCGGCTACTTCCGTGTTTATTGTTTGTTTATGTTTAATTAAAGTTTTATTGTTGAATGTTCGCCGGTTCCCGCCTCCTTCCTTCACATCTAACGAACTTTGCTGCAATGGTAAATAAACAGGAAACCATACAAAGAAACAATAGCATAACAAGCCAAAGTGCACAAGTAGTGCACAATGAGGAGGAAGACAAAGACATGAAGGGACAGGGAGCATGTAATAACAGTGAGGATGGAGGGCCACTGCAGGTATGTAGGGACGTAGTTATTAAAGGAACTATGATGTCTACCCCAGTGTCACAGGGTACTAGGAGTTGTACCAGAGCCTGTCAGTACACTCCAGCCTGTCAATTCACTCCCCCTCAAGAGAGACAATGGGACAGTATGTGTCGCCCAGGTAGTGAGTATGATGAAAGGAATGTTAATGTGCCAAACGCCCAACTAATGTGAGGAGGGATAACTAACATGCCTCTGTTACAGGGCAACCGAGGGGTACCAAAGTACCAGCCCTGGAGCCATAGTGACATGACAGCTGTGCTGGCAAAATTGCCCCCCATTACATCTGGTGGATGCAGATGGCTTACAAAGTTGATGGCATTGTGCCACGGCACCACCTTGGCGGTAGGAGACAAAAGATGCCTTTTAGGCCAAATTTTTACTGTTTCTCAGATGGCAGAGTTTGAGAAGCATGCAAACCTTGAAGACGAACCCAATGACGCACAGTATACCACTGTCAGTACAGCGATGGCCAGGGCCCTCAGAGAAAAATTTCCAACACCCCCAACCGTATACCAAAACATTAAGTTCCGCATTAAGCCTGGTGAGACTGGAGCGAGTTACTATTTTAGATGCGCAGCTGAATGGGAGCAGATGGTAGAAGAAAATAGTCTAAATAATCCAATTACGCGTGATATATTTAGAACTGCCGTAATGACAGGGGCCCCCAATGGTGTCAAGCAGGCAATGAAATGTAATCCTGACACTCCAGTTGCCAGCAACGAAATGTGGGAAAGACATCTAGTGTTCCATATTGACAGATCAGTCGATAAGCAGGATAAAGAACAGGAGGAATTAGAAAAGACAAAGCAACAATTGTTAAAACTACAATTAGAAATGGCTAAGGCAGACAGTAAAAAAACAAAACAAATGCCACAACGTCCTGTGAGCAGCGGCTTTGACGGGCAGCCCGGGTGAAGACCCCACCTTTTCCCATAGTCACACCTGAAACTTTTGGCTATGCTCAGGGAGGACATGTCCATA
This sequence comes from Barbatula barbatula, assembly GCA_037178815.1. Lineage (NCBI taxonomy): Eukaryota > Metazoa > Chordata > Actinopteri > Cypriniformes > Nemacheilidae > Barbatula > Barbatula barbatula. The sequence goes on along the minus strand of CM074079.1, from coordinate 13,875,886 downwards.
AATTTCCAATTAATAAAACCATGGGGAGGGTATAGGCCACGGGGCAATAGCGGATGGGCTAGGGGGAAGCCGAGTGGGGGAGGGGTGCGCTACAGGGATGCATGTCATCAGTGTGGGGGGACTGATCATTGGAGGAGACATTGTCCCATGACAGGGGACAGCCAGTATATGGGACCACCTGCGGGGGGATGGGATCCTCATAGAGGTGGGCCCAGTGGTCGTGGCAGAGGACCACAAACTCCAAAATACCCGGAGCAACAACACCCACTTCCCCACTCGATTCAGGCGCCCTTGAACCCGACTTGGGGCCAGGGGGAAGGCGCGGACTGTTGAAGGGGCCAACAGAGAACAATCATGCGAGGTTTGGCTGAGCCTTACATGATTTTAGTGGTCAACAACAGGCCACTAACAGCTTTGGTAGATACCGGAGCAACATACTCCACAGTAACGAGAGGCACAATCACTGACAAAGATCTAAGTGATAAGACTGTTGGAGTTATGGGATTCTCTGGAGGGTTAGAACATTGGCATCTTACTGTTCCTCTTACCATGAAAGTGGCAAATCAGTCCCTGTCACACTCATTTCTGTACTCCACAAAAGCACCTGTTCCCTTATTGGGCAGAGATCTGTTGATTAAATTGGGTGCAAAAATTTTATGCTCACCAGAGGGTGTCACAGTCACGTTCCCGGACGGCACTAAAGTCGACTGTTCACAGGCACACAGTAGAGAGGGCCACCAGCAGGTTTTGTTGGGAGGACCCTTGCAGGAGATGGCAGACATATATTGGGTGGAATTAGATGATTCTCAATCAGGGGCCAGGGCACTGTATAAGAATCAGTGGCCCTGGATCAAAGACTTAGCTGTCTATTTACCTCCCATCGATCCCCTGCATTGTACACTATTTTATGACCTTAATGACACTGTCACATACCAGGAAATGTTCCATGACATTGAGGGCCAAATGTGGACACTCACAGGGGAGGGTCTATATGTAGGACAAGAGGGTGTAGTAGTTCCAGTTACACTGACACCAGAACAACAGATATGGTATGAAATGGCAGACACAGCTGAACCTCACATTTCTATGGCACTGCATCCAGGCCATGAAGCTCGAGAGTTAGGAGCTATGACAAAGAGGTTGCGCTTGGTGACCGATTGGGAGCCCTCTGGCATTGTTGGGGTTTTGCATTCGCGTATGACAGATTCATATTGGGTACCACAAAAAACGGCCGATAGGGGCCAATTAACTCATCTCGAAATTACAAGAAGCCATGGTCGCGAACTAACAGACGGTCCCGGAGCTGAGCAGTTAATTAACAGCCAGCCGGACGACCTCTGGTCACAAGGTCCAACGGACGTTGGCCTCTGTAACATTGAGCCAGTCAAATTTCAGTTAAAATCGACAGAACCAGTTTGGGTCCCACAATATCCTAACAAAAGGGAGGCAGAGGAAGGCATTGCGCCCACTGTTCAAGGTTTAGTGGAGAAAGGTGTCATTATTCCATGGCGATCGCCATGGAACACCCCGATCTTTCCTGTCAAGAAACCAGGCACAAACAAATATAGATTAGTCCATGATCTGTGTCGAGTAAACAGCCTGGTGGCAACACCAACAATGGCCGTACCAAACCCATATGCTGCCATCTCAAATTTGACCCCAGCTCACCAATGGTTCACATGCATTGATTTGGCCAACGCTTTTTTCTGTATACCAATCTCAGAAGAATGTAAATCATGCCTGACTTTCACTTACCGAAAATGTCAATATTCTTATAACAGACTTCCACAGGGCTTTATTTTATCGCCAGGGATATTCAATCAGGTCCTGAAAAATCAGCTGATAAATTGTGTGTTACCTGTAGATTGCGTTCTAATAATGTATGTTGATGATCTTTTGCTGGCAGCCGTAACCAACGAAGATTGCTTAAAAGCAACGGGCGCCATTCTGAGACAGCTGCATGCGTCTGGGTTCAAGGTTAGTAAAGAAAAACTGCAGGTCAGCAGGCCATCTTTTACTTTCATGGGCCGTTTAATCACGGGCCAAGGCACAACGTTGTCTGATCGCCAACGTGATGGCATTTTGTCACACCCAAAGCCACACAATGTGAAGGACATGCTTTCCTTTCTGGGATTGACAGGTTTCAGCAGAAGTTATATCCCTATGTATGTAGCGGTCACCAAGCCATTACGAGACATGGTCAAGGAACAAGGCATGAGAAATGTGCAGGCGAAGTTAACATGGACCCCTGAAGCAGAAACCGCGTTCATTAAATTGAAAGGGGAGCTGTCACATGCAGCATATCTGCATAGCCCTGATTACAGCAAGGCATTTTTCCTAGACGTTTCTGAAACAGGGAATAGCGCACATGGAGTACTTTTCCAGAAGCAGTCTAGTGCTAGACGTGTGCTCATGTATGTCAGTGTCCTAATGGACGCCATTGAACAACGCCAGCCGGCTTGTGCCAGGTTCGCTGCAGGATTGGCAAAGATCATTGAAAAGACATCACACATTGTGATGGGTCATCAGTTAACGGTCCTGACCACGCACTCTGTCATGTCGTTTGTCAACTCTGAATCATTTACGTTTTCACCGTTGAGGCCGAGAAAACTGTCCAAATGTCTAACGGCGCCAAACATAACATATAAACATGATGGCATTAACATGGCAGATTTGTTCACCAAAGGGGAACCACATGACTGTGCACCAATCACTGACCTGGCATCTCGTGTTCGCCAGGACTTAACTGCAACCCCTATCCCTGAAGCGTCGGACGTGATTACACTTTTCACGGACGGGTGCTGTTTTAGAGCTCAGGATGGCTGTTTGGTCTCAGCTTACTCTGTTGTGCAGCAAACAGACTTAGGTTACACTACTAGGGAAGCAGAGAAAATAGAAGGCAAACAGTCGGCACAGAGAGCAGAACTAATTGCGGTCACACAAGCACTAAAAATTCAGGGTCTGGCAAAGTCAACATTTATAGTGACTCAGCTTATGTTGTGGGTGCTGTCCATGTCGAACTCGCAGTTTGGCAAAGGAGTGGGTTCGTCACTACGTCTGGTAAGCCTATAGCACATGACGCAGAAGCACGTGCACTGTTGGACGCATTGAAAATTCCAGCAGCTGTTGCGGTCATAAAATGTCAGGGCCACTGTAAAACAGACAGTGCTGTAGCACAGGGAAATGAGGCTGCTGACTTGGCTGCCAAAACAGCTGCAGGCTATCAGGTGACCATGATGGTACAGACTGACTGTTCATATGTGAAACTGTTACCATCTTTCAGCAGAGAAACACTTGTGGCCGAACATGGCAAATGCACACCAGAAGAACTGTCAACGTGGACAGAGTATGGGGCCCTGTGTGCACCAGATGATCTGCGGCAGGCCCCAGATGGTAGACCAGCATTGCCCATGAGCCTGTCACGCTCTATCATGAACCAAGCACACACTATGTCGCACGTGAGTTCAAAACAGATGATGAAAACATTGCAATATTGGTGGCATCCTTTTTTGACGGCTATGGTGTCTAACTTTGTACTTTCATGCGACATTTGTCAAAAACATAACATCAAACCAACTTTAAAACAGTTGAAGGGCAAATTTTTGCCATTGAGAGGCCCAGGAGAGGAAATCGTGATTGACTTTACAGACATGGTAGAGAGGGTGCAAGGGAAACGGTATTTGTTGGTGATAGTTGACCAATTCACAGGTTGGCCTGAGGCTTTTCCTTGTGGAAAAGAAGACAGCACTGCAGTCATTAAGTGTGTCATTAATCTGTACATCCCGCATTACGGTTTCCCCCGGCGTATCCGGTCAGATAACGGATCGCACTTCAAAAATGAGCATTTAAAAATCGTAGAGAAATCGCTGGGTCTAACGCATGCGTTTGGAGCCGTCTATCATCCTGAATCGCAAGGTAAGGTCGAACGGATGAACCTAACACTGAAACTTAAATTGGCTAAAATCTGTGCACAGACCAAATTATCATGGCTATCAGCTCTTCCGTTGGCTCTACTGTCTGTACGTTCCTCTGTTAACAGAATCACTGGCTTTACACCTTTTGAATTGCTTACAGGTAGATCTTTTCCAGGACCGTCGACGCCGCTGAAGCCGGACACCTGTGTACCACTTTCACATTGTGTATTTTTGACAAACTGACTGCTATGATTCAACATTTCTCTCAGCAGACTCCCTCTGACATTGCTGGAGAACCTGTCGAGCCCTGTTCACAGTGGGTGCGCCTGAAGAAGTTTCGAAGGAAGTGGAATGAGCCACGCTGGACGGAGCCTCTGCAAGTGACAGCAAGGACATCACATTGTGTCCGTCTATCTGGCAAGGGCGACACCTGGTATCACTTGTCTTCTTGTGTTAACTGTGATCCACCAAACAGGTCGCTGTCAGAGACTGCTGTGGACCTGGGGGCTCAGGTCCAAGAGGGGGAGGGTATCTCTGGAGCAGAAAGTGGAGCAGAAAGTGGGACACAGGCATCAACAACAGTGGCATTAAAAATCTAGTGCAAAAAAGGCTGTGGTTTGGACAATTTAGATTTTCAAAAAGTCAAGAGTATATTGAGATTCACAGGAGTACAGATAGTGATAACCACCATCATTATAATCAAGGGTTATCAACATTTTCATATTAATTTTTATCGTAATCTCTATATCTTAATTTTCTTTCTAATTCTTTATAATCAATATATATTGTTGTTATTGTGATTCTTCAATTTTAATATTCACATTTTCCATATTTTCCATATTTACTATTTTTCATATTTTTATATTCACAGTTTTTATATTCAGTATTTTCCATATTTTCCATATTTTTATATTGCTATTGTGATTTTTATATTGTCATATTCATTAACGTATAACCATTTATTCCTTACATTTCTATTTTGTGGGATTTTAACCGTATATTTTTTCTTAATTTCATATTCCCATTAAGTGTACTGTGTGTTTAACCATTTAAATTTCCAAGAGTGTGTTTATTGTTCCTTTAAAGTCCAAGAGAGGGTAACGAGATGAAGCTGTGGGAAAACTGTAAGCTGTCAGGGATCCTATTAATAATTTCAGGGGTTATAGTAGGAATATTTTTTAGCATAACTGAGGGTCAGGAAAGCAACAACACCATATCGAAACCGAGTTACAATAGAGCCATAGCCGATACGAGGTTACCATGTGAACAACTCGTAATTAACTATGTTTGGGGTAAGACCACATCATTTACTTTCGACCTATGCGCTGTCATAAATTGTGGGGGAAAAAATAGCTCATGGAGGGGGTACGAGGTATATGTATGTACGGACGGGAATATGGACAGTGTTTGTAAGGCGTACCAGTCTAGGCAAACCTATAGGGGCGAATGGTGTCCATCATGGAATAAGGTAATAGCATATACCGGTGGTTGGACCCCGAAAGAACCCAGCCTTTGGACCCGTACCTCAGCAAAATTTGATTTTAAAATGCAAAGAGATTAAGGTGCAAGCCAAAATCCACTCACCCTTTCAATATCCACCAGATCGGGATCAGCCAATTATACAGGGGAGTTTTTCCTTATAATGGGGGTGCACAGCCCAGGAACAGATAAAAAAGCAGTAATAAAATTTGTTGTGGACAGTTCACCTGAGGAGGAAAGAAATGGGACAGTAGCTGAGCCATTATCGGTAGGACAAAAGAATGGGGTAGTAGAAATAGATTACACCATGTTAAAACCAGAAGCTTTGATAGAAAGAGCCACAGGATATGGGGAAAATAATTTGTGGCTGGAATGGATAATTACCACAGCCAGAGAACAGAGGTTAGATGATTGTGTAGGATGTGCTAATGCAAGACCCCATTTATATATTGAACCAGCCCTGTTGTACCAAAACGATACGTGGGGTTATGAGTGTATGTTGGCATTGACACGGATGGCCAGTCCAAAAAATTGTACCACATTGGCAGCAATATTCCCACCAATAACCAACCTTTCACGGGCAGGTCCATTTACACCAAAGAAAGCAAATTATACCTGTTTTGATATTAAACGTCTATCACCAACCAGCAACCTGGGGGAGATAAATAAGGAGTGGTGTGATCAGATAATAGTAGATAATGGGACTAAAATAGGTACGTGGGCTAGGGCAGGTTTGTAATATTATTGTGGAGATCGAAGATTGTTTACTAGGATACCTGAGCAGGCAAAGGGAGTGTCTGCTTTGGTAAGACTGGGAGCCCCAATAACCCTAATAGGAGACAGAGCAGTCAGAACGGAAACCGTGAATTCAGCAACATTGACTAGAAGACGTAGGAGACACATCATTACAAAGAGAGCAATAGGTTCAAGTGTAGATTTATCATTAAATAGTCCGACGTATATCGATGCGATAGGGATTCCCAGAGGTGTTCCAGATGAATATAAGCTAGCGAACCAAGTGGCAGCAGGTTTTGAGAATATACCAATAATAGCTGCTCTTTTTCCAGTCACCCCAAACAAGAATGTAGATAGGATTAATTATGTGCATTATAATGTGATGAGGTTAGCGAATATGACAAGGGATGCAGTAGATGGTTTAGCAGAACAGCTAGCACCAACTTCACTTATGGCTATACAGAACCGTATGGCTCTGGACATGTTGTTGGCAGAAAAGGGAGGAGTATGTGTTATGTTTGGTGATCTTTGCTGTACTTACATTCCTAATAATACAGCACCAGACGGATCAGTCACTAGGGCATTGGAAGGTTTGAAAACTTTGTCTATCGAAATGAAGGAACATTTAGGAGTGAATAATCCTATTGGAGATTGGCTAGACAAGGCACTAGGCAAATGGAAATCATTAATAATGTCAATTGTGGTATCAATAGCTGTATTTGTAGGTATTTTGGTCTCATGTGGATGCTGTTGTATTCCCTGTATCAGATCACTATGTAACCGACTGATATTAGCGGCAATAGAAAAGAGACCTTTGTGATTTTTAAAGGACCCCCCCCCCCCCCTTATGTATTTTAAACCACCCCCGGGCCCGATTTTTCTCAAATCATAATGGAATTATGCTTAGGGCACCAAAATGGCTAGCAGCGGCCCTGACTGTACCTGTCAGCATTTGAGACCAGTGATCCAGAACCAGACAAAAAGATCACCCTGATCTCATGTCTCAAATGTTGTGAGAGTTTCCATGATAAATAAACAAACAGGAGACTCCCGGTAACTTGTGGATATCACCCAGCACCCAAAATAATACAAAACAACCTCCATTATTTGCAAACTGTGTAGAAAACCTTGGAAAATTATATATAAGACCACCAAATCACAGAGATGGCGATTCGCATGGACTTAAGATCACAGACAACCTTTGCAATTAATACAAGTGACTAGAGGTCCGAACAGTGCTCGGGTCACATCAAGCAATCTCTAATAAAGCAATGTGACGCATAGTACAAAAAGGTTTGACTCACATAAGATTGCTGCGCCATTACTATTAGATCCAATTGAAGGCACAGCACTGCTTTTTAATTTGAAACTCTACACAAATTCAGTGTCGACCTGTGTGTTGTTCACAAAGGAATCCTCGAAACGAACAAACGATTCATGTTTTTCCCACATCAGCTGGAACGTCTTTAATAACAAACTTTAACCCTGCATTCCTAATATCGGAATTCGAAGGAAGGTTATGCAGCTACTGTGTTCTTCCCCAACCAGGGATGGCACAATATTAAGCTATCTTTGATCTTATCTGGTTCCGCGCCATGCTTCTGTAATGCGTGAACCAGTGGGTGGGGCTAAAGAAATCGTAGTTGATATTTTTCTGTGGAGGCAGTGTTCAACCTATCATAGATAGTGTTCGCTGGGCCTGGTGTTCTGACACTCAGTGGCGGTTCTACATTGAATTGCACCCCGGGCGAGACCACCTTTGAGCGCCCCCGAAAAATTTATAAATAAAAATAAAACACACACACAAAATGATGACAAACCGTCATATTTTTTATAACAACATAAGTGAAAGAGAAAATAATATTTCTCAATTGCACAAATCCATTTTTTTTGTGCACCTGATGGCTTTGACCTTTTCCTGTCTATCTCTGTTTATTTGGCACTCGACAATCAACAGACTTCCCCCCGCCCCCCAACACTGTCACTCAGGAAATGAGTCACTTAGCCATTTCACACAATTCATAAAAACAAAAATGTGCAGGAACTATAGGCCTGTATTCATTGCATTATGGGTAAAATGTGCGTTATTTGGAGGAAAGTCGAGGAGGTGTGAATTGAATTCGTGTCATGGGAGGGGCTTCTGCCGCTCGCTAAGTCATAATAATTTCTTCCAAATAACGCACATCTTCGGCGAATACCTGACAGACAAATAAAAAAACGTACATTAACACTCTTCTCTCAACAGGTAGTGGTCTAGCTTTTGTTGAAACTAACTTTGTATCAGCACCTATTGTACTATTGCTCTTTTATGTCATATAGCTTATTGCTCCTCGAACTCTTTGTAGGTCGCTTTGGATAAAAGCGTCTGCTAAATGACTAAATGTAAATAATCACGGCCCTACCAGAGCAAGCTCCTGATTGGCAGCGCGAATTTTCGCCAAAGTTGCTGCTGCCACTTACGTGATGTTCACGTGAATACGTATCCCTCTTATATATCAAAAGCTCAGGTTAAAATTGTGATTTTAATTCATCGTATCTTTCAGATTTCAGTATTTCAAGACCAACAATTTCTTATTAATTTGTGGAAATAAAAAAAGTAAAACAAAAAAGAGTACAACATAATTAATGAAACAAACATGCTGACCTCTGAGTTTGTACTAAACAAAAAGGTATTTTCAGTTGTGATCAAAGGTTTTAACTTTAGTTTTAACTTAAACAACTTTGATTGGCTAAGACACATAGTCAATACACATCAGGTATGTCTCTGACTGGCTACATACTTCCATATATACACAATGTCATGTAAAAAGGGGTTAAAAAAGTTTTTTCTTCATTGTTTTTGTTAAAATTGATTTAATGGGGACACATATATATAAAAAAAAATACTTACCAATTATGGTGAAATATAAAGTCCGGCTCTGGAAATTTATTTTCCCCTTTCGACCCTTCAAACTGTAGTTGGCCCAAAGGGGATTGGTTCCCAGAGTTCTCATTATTCGTATCACAGAGTCAACAGGACTTTTACCTCCTAGCAGAGACAAATACTGAACCTATAAAGAGAGAACATTTAGTTACCTGATAAGATAACACTTGATAGAACAAGGTTTGTATTATATAGTGATTCCTTTTCTTTCCTGTTCTTTCAGTTTCAAGAGTTCGCCCCCGCAAATTCTGGCTGCAGGTAATTAGGATTTATGCGTATTTGGCGTACTGTCCGGGGAGAGGGCTCCGGGCTCTGAGCTCCCGTCCGAGCCCGGAGCGCTCCCCCTTTTACCGGGAAGGGAGCCCAGAGCCCGGACCGAGCCCTGAGCGCCTATCCCCCCCGGCTGCCAGAGGCAGGGGCGAAAAAAGTGCCAGAAGTCTGGGTGGATCGGCATAACTTTGAAGGCGGACGTAATGTCTACTTTCGCCAACCAGGCTCCGCGGCCTGCTTTTTTAATGAGAGTTATTGCTTGGTCGACGTCGTGGTAATTCATAGAAAATTCTTCGGGCGGGATGAGGCTGTTTATGCTCGGGAACGGGGATTTGTGGGGGGAGGAAAGGTCGATGATTAAGCGTTTTTTGCCAGAGAATTTCCGGGTTGCTATGCCGATTGGGCTGACGCGGTACCGATTGAACGGGGGTAGCGTGAAAGGACCAATCATAAATTTTGAGTTGACAAACATGGAGGAAACGGCAGCGCTGTCTAACACATCTATTGGAGTTGAAGGATAAACAAACACTGGTGTTTGGATGTTGGGCGGGAATACGGCGAAGGGAAGCTGTAGCTGAGGATTGATGGTGCGGGACGTAGCTTGTTGATTTTGGAATGGGTGTTTGCGGAACGCGAAGGGGAGGGAGGGTGGACTAAGGGGCTCGCATTTGTGACGTGGGAGGATGATCTGCACACCGCACAGGAGATATTGGGGCAGTTTAGGAAAACGCGGTTGTGCAGGTCTGTATCCAGTGCTCCCCAGTACGGGCACTGGTTCCAATGACCTACGCGGATTGAGCATTTGGCTGAGAACAACTTATGGTATGTGTAGAAATGGGAACCTCCGTAAGAAAGTGCGAGCTCCACGATTATAGCGAGGTAATCGCTGAGCTCGCGTCTCCTGTGTGGCTGAGCTGAGCATATGACCTCGGTGAAGCGATTGAAGGCGATTGTGAATTCAGTGAACGAGAGTATACGGGATGAGTGTTGTGCTGGGTTTTTGAGTGTGACTGAGAATGGACCGCAGTCGATTTCGCGGTCCGGGGCGGGCGGGGGGAGAATGGAGAGAAGAGACGCTAGGTCGAAATCCGCACCTGACAGGATCTGTGCTCTGAGGGCATTGGAGACTGGAGGTGGTTCCCGGACTGGTGCGTTGAGCGGGGCTGTGTAGAACATTCTAAATGTGTTCTTGCGTGTTCAAAATTGGAGGGAGGCCAGTCAAAGTAAATCTTGAAGTTTATTGATCAGAAGATTCAAAAAATACAACAGCCGTTGGGTCAGTTGCCTCAGAACAAAGGCTCAACCAACGCCCAATTTTACAATTCTGGATATATTTATATTATCTGTCGCCGGTCTATCTTCGTGCCTTTGAGTGACGTGTTGTCTGGTATTCGTCCAATCAGCTCTTAGTCCATTATTCTCTGAGTTTCTGCAAAACACCAAATGACAACCCACACACCCCAATTCTACCCAGCAACAACATAGTTTAAAAGGTCAGACAATGTTATGTGTGTGTGCATCTTTATGTTTTTCAGTTCCATGCATATATTCTGAGACCTCAGCTGTCCTCTGCCACTTCCTCTTTCTTTTGCATGTGACACCCACGCCCCACTTCCTCTTTCAAGTACACTCAATAACTCCAACACATTATTTGAGGTTAAGGGTTATTGTACGCAAGTAATAGAATAATAAAACACTTCTAAAAGTAATAATGCATATAGAATAATACTGCATATGAAGCATATGAATGAATAAAAGTGATAATGTATATGGAATAATACTGCATAGGAAACATATTAAATGTAATAGCACTTCTAAAACACATTAAAATCCCCACAGTTGGCATTTGGGTAGCCGTCAGAAGGGAGAAGGAAGACCGGGCCTGTGGGAGGGAAAACAGGGAGGGTATGGGGGCAGCTGCTGCCGCGTGCTGGTAGTTGGGGAAGTCCGGGGCTGTTGAGGAGGGAAAAGGAGGAAAGATAGAGGGACAAAAAGATGCCCATGACGCTGGCTGAGCGGTGCTCGCACTACCGTCGGCTGCTGGAGCTGGGGCGGAGGGAAACAAAAGGGGAGGGGGCATGGGCGGGTGGGAAGAGGCGTACGCATGCACCGCCGTGGGGAGGATGGGAATGGGGGGGTTAGGGATGGAAGTGTAGAGGGAAACCTGGCCCTGCTCTGTCAGCTGCGGCAGCCTCATGGGGTTGCTGACCGCCGGGGCTGCTGGCCTTTGCCGGCCGGTCCGCGCCTCGGGCCTCAGGTTTTTTGAGTCTCCTGGCATACTGGATGTTAGCGTCTTCTAGAGCTCGTTTAAGCGCGGGGATCGTCCATTTCTCTATGGGCGGGATGAAGCGAGATGCTTGAGAATGGGATGACGCTGTAGAAGACCCGGAAGACGTGGGAAGGGAAGGCGTCCTGGTCGTTTTGCTTCTTGGGGTGCTGGCTGCCTCGCAGAATGGAGGACGGCCGCGAGGTGTAAAAGTAGACGGTTTCTCTGTCGAGGGCCGGGTGGAGTTTGCTTTCGGCTTGGTTTTGCGCTTCCGGGTAGCGCTCGGATTTTTGTTTGGGCTCTGCTCCCTGCTCGCGGATGATGCGGCTGAGGGGTTTTGCTCGCTTGAGGAGTCTTCGCCTGACGTTTCTGGGGAAGGGGTAACATTGGAGGTAAATGAAGGTAATTTCCTGGACTCGAGATGATTGAGGTGAGGAGCTTCTCTATATTTATATGTGTTCAGCTGACGCTGGTTGGATAATTAGTCTGATTAGCGATTATGTGCTCGGTGTGTGGTAATTTGCCAGGGCTACTCCCGAACTTTGTTTATTAAACATCATTTCTTTAATTTCAATTGTTCAACTAAAATGTTGACTGATGGTTGTCTTGATAAACCTTCTGGTCATGTTTTTGAGTGTCTGTCAATATATCTGCCCCCAAGTGTCCCCCCAAAAACACAGTAATATTAGTTATTTAAACTTTACATTTTTATAAAATCAGAAAATTAGTTGAAATCCGATTTACCCAAAGATCAGTTATCACAATCAGAAGATCTGGCATCTGTCACCTATCAGTATCACCTCAGTATTTAACTGCACCAATGTTAAATCCATGAAAACCTTTGTCTGTGACTTCGAAGTTTATTCACTTTGGCGGCTTTGGGCACACACTCACTAAGCTATAAAACATTTTTTCAATAACATGAATAGATGAATGCCTCTTCAATGTTAATAGTCTTTTTGAAAGAGTAGCACCAAAACATTTAAAAAGTCACATAATGTTGAGAGAAGACGTTGTAAGTAAAACATTCATGAAACATAGCTAAAATGTTTAGATTCAAACTAACTTCAAATGTCTGGTGATTTAGAATACCCTTGAAATGTGGAAGAGTTTTACAGCCCGTCCCATAGTTATTTTTCATAACTTTTCTCCTAAATCTTTATTTAAAGGTCATGTAAGAGTTAGAACTAAAGTCTTTTAAAACAATGTTAAAGAAATCGAAGTATATTATCACTTGTATTGGAAGAATGTTCTCATAATGTTGTCAGAAAACTGAATTTTAAAACCATTCTTCAAATAAAGTTTCATTACTTTTTGGTTAATGTTGGATGGTCACAACAAAGGCTCTCAATTTTCTTTTTCGATGATTTCCTTTACCTCTGCAACATAACTTTCATTCTGTAATATCTGTGTATTTAAGATCCATACTCCAGGCCCTCTTTGCATTTTACTCCAATCTACTATAAAAATAAGATCTTATGCTCACTAAAACTTGTTTCCTCATACTTTATCTTCTCGATAAAATTCTCCACATTTCTGCTACATAGTATAAAATCTATTCTGGTTTGGCATACAAAGTTTCCCACTACTCCAAACATCTATTATATAATTTTCTTCCATTAAAACCTTTAAAGCCTTTAATTCTTTTAAAAACCATTCCTTCAGCCATATCTTCCGCCGCACCCGATATCTCCATTTCCATGATTTGATTTTCTTGTTCCATTGTTTCTTCATTCTTTTTAACATTGTCCCCTTTTTCTTTGTTGCTAATCGTTTCTTCTGTGTTCAGTTGTTGCAGTCCTTGTTCCTCCTGTCCTCCATCTGTTTGTCCATCGTCCTCATTGTTTCCTTTATGCACCTGTCCGTCCACCTGTTCCACTCCACCTCCTTCCCCTTCATCCATTCAGCATTCACATCTATATAAATAATCTTGGCACTCCGGGCATCTGACCTCTTTGGGGAGTCTTACTTAAGCTGGGAGGAATCATCTGCTCTTGAAAAGATATATATCTGGGTATCATCTGCGTAAAAATAGGCACACTACATAATTTTGTTTGTTTATTGTGTATTTCAGCATTTTTGTCTTAAATTGAACGAGTATTAGCCTACATTGCATTTAAATCATTTGGGAAAAAATATTGCACATTCAAATTTACATCTACACAAACCTGGGCGGGTGTAAAACACTCCACATATATAAAACTGACACTTTTAAATTGATATAGAACATGGTGCTAAGTATCTCATCGCAGAGCAATTGTTAGAACATTGAACATAAAAGAGACCAAAATAAACAAACTATTAGATTTAACAATGCATCAAATGAATTTCATCAACAATTACCGCAGAACAGAACAGAGATCACCACATTTAACGCAGTGGTTCATCAAAGGATCGGCTTTTAAATAAGTTAAGATGCATGTGCTCCACACAGACACTTCTAGACCCGAGTCTACTTATCGTTGCTGTTAAGGAAAAGAAGAGCATTCACACTTGATGTACCAAGAGAGGACCGTCGGTTTTCAAGTGCACGCCCAGACACACTAAAAGCAAACTTGCAACTAACGCTGGAGGCTGGAACACACAGAATCTTCCGTGCAAGGGTTGCCATCTTTGGATAGAAGTGTTCTGTTTCTTTCCATACACCTAAAACGTTTTTGTCACTATCGTGCATGGGAGTCTTTTTATTCAAGTAAATATCCAACTCATCCGATGTGATGTGCTGGTCGTCCACAACATCCTCTCATTGGCTGAATTTCCCCGATGGACCAGCCACGGTCACACACTCAGAGTTTGTTTCTAGTATACTGGGTTGGGGGTAGCTTTGCAGCTCGCTTCTGGCATTTCTGTATATTTCTTCTCTCTCCTCGTTAGTAAACATACGGAGTTGCTTAAACATTGGCCACAAGAGTACACCAAGCTTCGCATAATTGTCAAGTACAATGCGATCACTCAGAAGGTTTTCGGCTCTGCGTTTGAGGATCTCCAGTGCTTTAGGGTCGGTCGGCGTAACCACACAGTGCTGAAGCAGTGTAGATTTCCATAGAGCCAGAAGATGGATTGTAGGGTAGTTTGATGCGCTCAGTTCGTCGCTTGCCTTTTTGAACAGGGTTAAAAACTGAACAAGCATTTGGTGGATTTCTTTTGAGATGTGGCTTATCTTGTGTATCTATCCTCTTGTCAAGGGAATTCTTTGAAAATCACCAAAAGCATCAAGTATGGATTCCATTATTGCGAGTTTAGTGTTCCAGCGCGTCTCGCATTCCTGTTTTAGGGTGCGTGTCAGATGGAGCTGCAAACCAGAATGCTTAAAATATGTTGTCAGCGACTTACACTTATTGATGCAAGCTCTTACAGGCTGTAGTGAATCTTCCTCCTCATCATCATTTCCCTTCTTAAAAGTGTGCATCAGTACAGTGTTGAGAACATGAGTGTTGCAGCTTCTGTGTTTCCAGCAGCTTAGAGCAGCCTGTACATTTGCTCCTTGATCGCTCACAAACACTAGTTTTTGTATTTCAGCGGGTGACAGTCCGAAGTCATTCAATTGTTTCAACAGTTCTGTTTTTATGTTTGCGGCCGTTTTTGATTAGAACGGGAAAGCACATGTGCATATTACCCGGCTTTGAAGCACCCAGTCTTCGTCCATGAAGTGCAAAGTGATGCACATGAAGCTGACCTTTCGAAAATCATCAGTCCACAAATCAGTAGATGCTCCGCAAGAAAAGCCTTTATCAATAGACTGTCTGACTTTGGGTAAAAGCTCTTCTTTCAAACTAACGCACCTATCCAAAGTAGCCCGAGAAACCATAACACCGGAGGGAAGAAGGTCTTTCACGTCACAGTGGCCGTGCGTAGCTCCAATTTCGATCATGTTCTGTGCTAGTTGGCGAAATGCATTTGATTCAAACATTGGATATGGTCTGAGATCTTTGGCACAGACACGAACGCAACTGTCGAGAATTTTCTTTTTACAGTTGGCAGGTGCTCCTCTTTTTACAAAAGAACGAATGGAGATTTGCGTTGTTTTCTTCTGCTGATATGATCTCTGCTGGTGCTTCAGCAAATAGGATGTGCCAGTTTTAGCTGAATCAAATCTAAATAAGGTATCACAGTCTACGCATTTAGCTGCACCGATCTTTTTTCCCTCCTTGTCAACAATTACAACAAATGTTGTCCATACCGATGATGACCCTGGATGTTTTATTTCTGTATATTCATCATCTTTCAGCTTTTTAGCGATGTCAGATATTGCCTCCATGTTAAATCTGCCGACACAATTAGGACCAAGGCAATCGAGGCTGTGTACTGTGAGCCAGACCTGTCAATCAATTTTGAACTTACAATGTTAATTAGCCTACCATCCAACCACAAGATGTCGCAAGAGGAGAGTTGGTAACTACACGCACACACAAGAGCGATGCACTGTTATTGTATAGGATAGTTCGGGTCTTCCTCGGGTCAATTCAGCAAAACATTTTTTTACTGTATATTACCCGAGACCCGAAGACACTAATAATATACCCGACCCGTGTCCGAAGCTCCCGTGAATCTTTTAGACCCGAACCCGCTCGGGTCTCAGGCCGGACCTCAGGTTTTCGGATTTAAGTGGACCCGTGAAGACCTCTACATGCAAGCCTTTTTATATGGATGAAGTATATACACCGGTAAGTTTTTAATGTTTGTATTATCGCTAGTGCTTTTGATTCTGTCCTGTTACAATGCAGAATTGTTATAAAAATCTAAACAATGCAATTCAATAAAGTTGTCCAAAAAGTCCATGATAAATTAAAATATTGGCTTTCAAAGTAAAGAGTCGACTCCGAACCGCCCAAACAAATTGTTAGGCTTTCGAATCTGAGTGATATGAGTGTTACATCGATGTGTCACAGTGTAACGCATCAGCAACGCTGTGTTTTGTGCTGTTAATGCAAATGTGCTTTGTTTTCGGTGCCAAAGGATGACGATGTGAAGGATCAGTGGTAAAAATAAAATTCCAACGAAGTTTAGGCGCTAGATAGGAAAAGGATCTGCCTTCTGCACTTGATTTTGAAATTCTAGGTATTAGTAACTGACCGGACGCCTGAGAGCGTAGTGCACGTGAAGGACTGTAATACAACAAAAGTTCACTCAAGTAGTGAGGAGTGATGGGTTTACGATGTTCTATGCATTATAAGTTTATATTTACTGTTGTTTTACTGTCAAATATAATGATATGAGTATGTTTATGCTATGCGTGTGTTTTAAACTTGAAAACTAGTTTGCAGGAGTGTGAAACAAGAGCTGTGAGGAATGCAGGAGAGTGTGTGTGCGAAAGAATGTTCCTGTCATAAATCACATTCTGTCTGCAAGACAGGCTGTTTTCAAATCATGTTTTGCAGAAAACCAACAGTTTGCTGGGAAATGGAGTCAGATTATCGTGTCACGAAGTGATTGGTTCCAGAGGAATGAACGCCCGCCCAAGGAAGGGGAGGAGCCTGAAGAGAGAATCGACGTAACATATATTTTAAATATCTGTAACCCGGAAGTTTGTTTTCAGTTGTTAACTCATATGTATGTTGAGTAGCAACCCCAGCTGGAAAGAAGCTTTTACATCTGATAATAAATCTTACTTAAACTTTTTGGGAAAAACTGTCTCTTGACTTTCCTCAAATTTTTGAACATGCAGGACTGAAGTGAAAAGTCCGTCAAATGGTGACCCCGACGTGATTTGAGGACAAAGAGAAGTTTTGGCGCTACATTCCGGCGGACCCTGCGGGGGAGGGGAAGGATCTCGAGACGGATTCAGGTTCAACAAAAAAGCCGGCTAAAAAATAAGATAGGTAAGCAGAAACCTGTTAATCCGAATTCTGCTATTGGATATACAAAATTTCTGTGTTGAATTTGATGAACATCTCGATTAATAAAATAGTAAAGTAAGGAAAATCAGATTTAAAAGATTCTTTAAAGGCTTAAAGTCCTGTGGTTTTAAGAGAAAACCATACATTTAATACAGATTAAAGTTCTGTTTATAGGTTAAAGTCCTTTGGGTTAAAGAGAAAAACCCATAAATTCGTTGTTTTGGTGTGAATGTGGTTCGATTTAATTGAATAGGCTGTGTGTATAATTTAAGTTGGGGTAGGGAGACAATCGTAAAGAAACTAGTAGGGAAATTCCATTGAAAATATATATATATATATATATATATAAGTAAATAAATATAATAGAATGGCAGAGTTTCAAAAGGAGTGTGATGAATAAGAGTGTCCAACCGTATTAGCGCAATGGCAGAATATCGCTGAGATGATGATAGCTCAAGCTGAACCAAAAGAGAGGAAACAAAGAAAGAATCTGAGGAATGTTGGGTAGCGTTGTGTGATGATTACGCATGGGCTAAGGAGGCCGAAAAACTTAAAGTGCCCCTGGCCCCGAAAGTAAGAAATATGGAGAAAAAGGCTCATTGCAGGTTAGTCAGACATAAAAGTGATGAAAAAACAATTAAATGGTATAATACAAGCAGACATAAGAATAAAGAGTGTGAGTTGGAAAAACAGTTAAGAAAATGGACTCGCATTGCCCTCGTGGCAACAGCTTTATCACCCATTAGACATAAGAAGGAAGTGAAGGCGACAGAGGCTGAGGTTAGACAGGAAGAGAAGGACAGAAACAGTGAGCCTAAGTCATCAGCACCGCCCCCTGAACAGTACCGCCCATTGTATCAAACCCTCACTTAGCCCCCACCATACACTTCACCAAAAACACCTCACAGCAAACAACAGGTTATGGTTGAAGTAAAAGAAGGAACCCTAGAATGCGATGTGAAAGAATTAGAAGAGCTTAGACAAGAGGTAAAATACCTGGGCAGGGTAGTAACAGGACAGGTACGTGCCGCACGAGAGCAGGTGAATGAGTCAATGAGCAATGTAGCAGAACACATGGAGCTTCCAGAGGGAAATGGTGGTAGTAGTAATGGAGAAGGAAGCGAAGATGAAGAGGGCAGTTTAAGAGCATCTAGCCCTGAACACACAACAGGTCAGGCCCATAGCACAATGCACACAGTATGTATTAAGGGAAGGATGGTAATGGATAAGGAGCCAATAGCAAAACGAACTAGGGGAAGGGAAAGAGAGCAGGATTTGTCTAACATTTCAACTGATCATCACCCCCCTAATGAGCCACAGCAGAGAGAGCAGGCCGTGAGTCACCATACTGATCAGTTATATTCAAGCGAACAAGCCCCATTGTTAGTAAAGAGCACTGGGGTGCAGTACCAGCCCTGGTCACACAGTGACATGACCGCTATTTCTAATAAACTTCCTCCAATTACATCAGGAGGCTCTAAGTGGTTGAGTAAATTAACGGCCTTGAGTCATGGTACCGCTCTGGCTTTGGGTGACATAAGGTGTCTGTTGGGTCAGATTCTGACAACCTCTCAGATGGGGAGTTTTGAACTCGAAGCCCAAACCCTTCAAGCGCCAAATGACACACCTTTGTCGAGAGTAAGCACAATGGTGGGCAGGGCACTCGGTCGATTGTACCCATTGCCACCCACCGTATACCAAAACATCAAGTTTCGCATAATACCAGGTGAGACCGGTGCAGCATATTATTTCAGGTGCGCGGCTGAGTGGGAACAGATGGTGGAAGAAAATTGTTTAAACAACCCAATTACACGAGACACATTCAGAGCAGCAGTCATGGCAGGTGCCCCCAATGGTGTTAAGCAATTAATGGAAAATAATCTTGACATTCCAATTGCTAGTAACGAAGTATGGGAAAGGCATCTAGT
This sequence comes from Barbatula barbatula, assembly GCA_037178815.1. Taxonomy (NCBI): domain Eukaryota; kingdom Metazoa; phylum Chordata; class Actinopteri; order Cypriniformes; family Nemacheilidae; genus Barbatula; species Barbatula barbatula. The sequence continues at coordinate 13,856,534 of CM074079.1, read as the reverse complement.
CCACCACACAGATAGGGCTGTAGAGAAAACAGGAAAAGAGGAAGAACAATTAGAAAAGATAAAAATAGAGTTGCTAAAACTACAGTTAGAACAAGCAAAGAATGAGGGAGGGACAAAAAAGAGTAAGCAGATGCCACAACAATCCCATCAGCCACCCCCTTACCAATATGACGGCCCACCCTATGAAGAAGGTCATTTTGAGGGACCCTGGGAAGCACCCAAAAGGTATACACAAGCCCATGCAGCATGGGGAAGGGGAAATAGACAAAGGGGCAATTGGAGGGGTAATAATAGAGGGAGGGGGTCTTATGGAGGGAGGCAGCAGGGCGGGGGAAATTGTTTCGTGTGTAGTGAGGCAGGCCACTGGATGAGAGTGTGTCCACATACTCTAGGTCAGTATAACGGACCACCTGCGGGGGGATGGGGTCCTCGAGGAGGTGGTGCCGGTGGTCGCGGCAGGGAACCACAAACCCCATACAACCCGGGGCAACACCCTCCAGCCTTCAGGCGCCTATGCACCCAACATGGGGCCCGGGGGGTGGCGCAGGGGATTGTTGAAGGGGCCTACAGAGAACTGACAGGGGGGAAGGGCTGAACCTCTCATGACATTACTGGTAAACAATAAACCAGTAAAAGCTCTGGTGGACACCGGAGCCACCTATTCCACTGTCACAGGCAGCATAAAACAATCTGATTTGAGTGACAAAAGGGTGGGTGTCGTCGGATTCTCTGGGGAGGTAGAAAACTGGCCTAAGACAAAACCATTTAACATGGGGTACTTCAACACTTTTCTGCCCCCCTGGTCTTTTTGATGATGTATGTTAGCATGTTGTTAGACAGTGTAGAACAAAGACAGCCACCATGCAGCAGATTTGTCGCAGGATTGGCAAAGATAGTGAAGAAAACGTCTCACATTGTCATGGGCCACCACCTAATTGTTTTAACCACGCATTCAATCGCATCTTTTGTTAATTCTGAATCATTCACATTTTCTTCTTTGTGCCAGCGACGCATTGCAGCAATTTTGCTCGCCGACCATATCATATATACACATGAGGGCATTAACATGGCAGATTTGGTGGAGGAGGGAGAACCACACGACTGTGCACCGATCACAGAGAGGGCGTCAGTGGTCAGACCAGGTTTGTTTGCAAAACCATTGACTGGCCCTGAGCCAGTCATGACTTTGTTCACTGACGGGTGCTGTTTCAGGGCGGAGGACGGAAGTTTGAAAGCGGCTTATGCAGTGGTAGAGCAGGTAGGACATGAGATGATTACGAGGGATGCAGCAAGGTTAGATAGGAAGCAGTCAGCACAGAGGGCAGAAATGGTAGCAGTGATCAAAGCCTTGCGACATACTGGTGGACACCGTGTAAACATATATACTGACTCTGCTTATGTTGTTACAGCTGTACACGTAGAAATGCCGTTGTGGAAACGTTGTGGCTTTATCACTTCGTCAGGTCGACCAATAAAACATGCATGTGAAGCCAGAGACCTTTTAGAGGCTCTGATGATCCCCTCAGAGGTGGCAGTGATTAAATGCGCTGGTCACTCTAAGGTGGATAGCTCTTTGAGCCGAGGCAATGACGCAGCAGACTTGGCGGCAAAAGCTGCTGCTGGTTATGTGTCCTTGAGATGATGTGCACATCAGAAAGAACATCTAACGATCTATTGCCGAGATTCACAAGGGAATACCTTTGTAAAGAGCATCAGCGCTGTACCCCTGAAGAAGTCTCTGTCACAGTAATGGTATAAATAATAATTAACTTGGAAGAGGCTAGGGCTGGACGGACCAAAGTAAAGAAATAAACAAAAGAAACCCCAACCCCTAACCTATACTAACCCAAAAAAATATAATACAATAATCCCTATCTGGCACACGATCAAGGTGCCCTAATCAAAATTACAGCTGGTGGTCCGTCCAGGTCTAGCTGGTGTTTCTAGACAGAGAAGTGTTCCTACGGGTGATGTAGCTCTAAATCTACTCCCCAACTTCCTAAGAACAACAAAGAAAAGAAATTAATTATTAAGAATAACAAGGAAAAGAAAAATAATTAGCACAAATTATTATTAGGATCCACACTAATTCAAATGCTCCCTCCTGCTGCTACAAATTCCAAAATGGAACACAAGTTAACTCTACTCACACACAACAAAAGTTTAAAAGCTATTACCACATGTTTGTATCAGTGTCCTGAAATGTTTTCTTAATACCTCCACACAGAGTACAAACCAAACCAAAAACAGGAACAGAGAGAGAGTGTGGCAAAACTGTGCTTTGTTTTTAAAGAGCCCAGCCAGCTGCAGCCACTGACGAGAAGGCGGAGTTCGAGGTCCCAATCAGCCATTGAACCACCAATCAGCTGCCGGGACAGTCACTGAAGCCATCTTGCCTAGTAAAATAAACAAACACACACCACAAACAATAATAGAACAAAATGACTATAAAACGAACCCAGAACTCTGGGGACGTAACAGTGGGCACAACATGGAGCCGTTCGTGCCTCTGACGGACTGTGGCAAGCTCCGGACGAAACTAAATTGGTTGTCAGCCTTGCCATTGGCCTTAATGTCAGTAAGATCATCTGTTAACCGAATCACAGGATTCACCCCTTTTGAATTGCTTACAGGTCGCCAGTTTCCAGGGCCACGGAATGCACTGTCGGATGCCATTGTGACACCATTATCTCACACTGTCTATTTTGATAAACTGACTGCTCTCATTAAGACTTTTTCATGCCAGGTCAATCCATCTCCAGCAGCAGACCCCCCTCCAACGACGGTACAGTGGGTGAGGCTGAGGACGTTCAGGAGAAAGTGGAATGAGCCAAGGTGGTCGAAACCCTATAGGGTGACAGCGAGGACATCACACTGTGTTCAATTGCAGGGCAAGGGTGACACTTGGTTTCATTTAACCTCATGTGTAGCTTGTGACCCCCCTCAAGGGATCTTGCAGAGACACGGGTGGACCTGAGTAGTCAGGTCCAAGAGAGGGAAAGTGTGGGTGGAGAACCAGAGGCTGAAGAAGCCACAGGTGAAATCACAACACCACCAGTACAATAACAATTGAAATTCATTCACAAGACAGGTGTCGTGTTCACAAGTCCATACACAGATATGGTACTGAAAAGGTGACAGAACAGACAACCAGGTGAATGTGCTGTGACCAAAGGGAAGGACGGTAGAATCATTTTCCAAAAGTGCAACAAACTTTGAGTGAATAATAACGGAGGTGGAAATATGTATTACCATTTATTCTTTATAATCAATATATATTGTTATAATTGTGATTTTTTCATATTTTAAATATTCACATTTTTCCATATTTATTATTTTCATATTTATTATTTTTCATATTTTTCATATATTTACTGTTGAACATTTGAGCAATGTTCTGCGCGTTCAAAATTGGAGAGGAGGCCAGTTAAGAAAATGTTGAAGTTTATTGATCAGAAAATTAAAAGAAAATACATCAGCTGTGTACAGCAGCCGATGGGTGGGTGGGTTGCCTTAGACTCAGTCTTACAAAAATAACTGTTGTCTTAACAAAGGCCCGACCGACAACCGAAAAACACATTCACAGGCTTTTATAATATTTCTTGGGGTGCCTCTTCTTCAGCTGGGGTCCAATCCGCTTTCTCTACTTTGTCCTGTCTCAGCCAACCAGCTAACACTCCTTTGCTCTTTGACCCTCTGCAAAACATTACATGAGACCCCCACACCACATTCCAACAAGCTTTGTGCGTAACCTAATCTCTACACACATACATAGTATTTCCTGTGGAAAAAGGCCTCAGTATATATTTTCAACATATTATGCATAATTAGTAATCAATAATGAAATCATAAAGCATATTAAATGTAAAGGCACGTTTAAACCATCATAAAAATCCTTCATTACTATTTTTTATATTTACTATTTTTCATACTTTTATATTGTGATTTTTATATTGTCATATTCATTAACGTATAACCATTTATTCCTTACATTTCTATTTTGTGGGATTTTAACCATATATTTTTCCTTAATTGCATATTCCCATTAAGTATACTGTGTGTTTAACCATTTTAATTTTCAAGAGTGTGTTTATTGTTCCTTTAAAGTCCAAGAGAGGGCAACAAGATGAAGCTGTGGGGAAACTGTAAGCTGTCGGGGATCCTATTAATAATTTCAGGAGTTATAGTAGGAATAATTTTTAGCCTAACTGAGGGTCAGGAAAGCAACAACACCATATCGAAATGAAGGAACATTCAGGAGTAAATAATCCTATTGGAGATTGGCTAGACAAAATATTGGGAAAATGGAAAGCAATAGTAATGTCTATTGTGATGTCTATAGGGGTATTCATAGCAATTTTGATTACGTGTGGTTGTTGTTGCATTCCTTGCCTTAGATCACTGTGTAATCACTTAATCATTTCAGCTATTGAGAGACCGGAAAACCCCAAACCATTTAATATGCCATTGTTATCCAGCTATAATAACGACACGGAGGACCAAGAATTTTGACCTCTTTCGAGGTCAAGAGAGGGATTGTTGGGGTTACGATGTTCTATGTATTATAAGTTTATGTTTACTGTTGTTTTACTGTAAACTATATATTAATATGAGTATTAACGGACTTTCGAAACTTCAGCCCTGCATGTTCAAAAATTTGAAGAAAAGTCAAAGAGACAGTTTTTCCCAATAAGTTTAAGTTTAAGTATTTTTTATTTAAAAAATTTTCCCCCCTCCGTTTCTCCCACAATAAAATAAACGAACAAACAAAAAACACACACCCCATACAAATATTAAAAATATAATTACGTCGTCTCTCCTCCCCCCCCCCCCCCCCCACCGCTTCCCCCCCCCCCCCCCCCCCCCCCCGTATTCACCCCCCCCCCCCCCCCCCCCCCCCCCCCCCCCAACAATAAAAAAAAAACCTGCCCCCCCCCACCCCACCCCCCCACACACATTATCTAACCCCCCCCCCCTCCTCTCCCCACCCCTGTGTTACACCCCCCCCCCACCAATTTTTCAAAACAAAAAACCCAGCACAGCATGGACATATATTTGACAGTAAACATGAATTTATAATACATAAAACATCATAATCCCAATATTATTACTTCTTTTAACCGGTTTGCTAAAACCTTGGCTAAAATTTTCAGATCCGTATTCAACATTGTGATTGGCCTATAATTTTTTAAGTCTACTTTTTCGTCTTTCCTCTTGTATATTAGCTTCATTAACCCTATCCTTGTTCTTTCATTAATCTCTCCTTTTTCAAAGATCTCTTTAAAAACCTCCTTTAAAATCTTGATTAAAACTCCTTTAAAACAAACATAGAATTCCGTTCCCAAACCATCTATTCCAGGACTTTTCTTTTTTTTCAGTTCTTCTATTGCTCTTTCAATCTCCTCTTCTCTGATTTCTTGATCGCACTCTTCTTTATCTTCCAGACTTACTTTTGTTTTTATTTGCTTCAACAGTTTCTGTTTTTCCTCCTCTTCTACCCCCCTTGCACCAAACAGGTCCTCGTAAAAATCCTTAATTTCCTCTAAAATATTTTCATTCCCTTCTACACCTTCTCCATTTTTCCCCCTTATTTCTTTTATACTTTCCACTTTCCCTCTCTTGTGTTCCAAATCAAAAAAAAAAATGTGTGCATTTTTCCCCCTCCACCACATATTTTGCTTTGCTTCTCAGCCTCGCCCCCTCATATTCTTTTTCTTCTATTTCTTTCAGTTTTCCCTCCATTTCCTTTATCCTTTCTATATCTTTGTTGTCTTTATTTAATTCCGTTTCCAACCTTTCTTTCACTTCTCTTTTTTTGCACTTTTTACCTTTCTGTATTAAGCTACAAAATTTTATAGAGCATTTTTTTATTAGAAATATTATGTTCTCCCACCATATCCTTTTATCTTCTTCATACATTCCATTTTCTTTTTCGTTTTCGATTATTGCCTTTACCTCTGCAACATAACTTTCACTTTGTAATATCTGTGTATTTAAGATCCATACTCCAGGCCCTCTTTGCATTTTACTCCAATCTACTATAAAAGATAAGATCTTATGATCGCTAAAACTTATTTCTTCATACTTTATCTTCTCGATAAACTTCTCCACATTTCTACTACATAAAATAAAATCTATTCTAGTTTGGCATACAAAGTTTCCCACTACCTGTCTCCTTGAAAATTCTTTTTTCCTTTCATTTCTTTCTCTCCAAACATCTATTATATTATTTTCTTCCATTAAGGTCCTTAATTCTTTTCTCCCCGTATCACTTTTAAAAACCATTCCTTCAGCCATATCTTGTTTACTAAAGACCGTGTTAAAATCCCCCATCATTATAATTTCTTTGTACTTTTTTAGAATATTCCTTAAAACAGTAAAAAACTCTTTCTTTTCCTTTTCCTCCACCGGTGCATGTACATTAACTAAAATCAAATCCCTTCCTTCATATTTTGTGTCCACCACTAAACATTTCCCCATCTTGTCCTTGTAAATGATTTTGCTTGCTTTAAAAACCTCATCGTTCATTAAAAAAGCCACACCTCTCCCAAATCTTCCGTCTCCATTGTTACATAAAATTCCTCCATCCCATCTTTTTTTAACGTCACACATCACATCTTCATTCCAGTTGGTTTCTTGTAGAGCAATAATGTCCTGTCTTTTGCATTTGTCCCTTACTTTGTTAAATTTACCCATGTCCATCAGTCCTCTTGCATTAAAAGTGACACAATTTAAGACCATTAAAAATATTAAAAAATAAAAATACATATTTTAAAATACATTATTCATCATTTTCTTGCTCCAGGCCCCTTAACACATCAAAATTGTTACCTTTTGTCTTTTTCTTCCCACATTCCAGATTTGGCTTTAACTTCACTGTTCTCCTTCTTATATGCCCCCTACCCCCTTTGTCTCTACTGTCCGTCTTTGTTTCTTCTTCACTATCTCCTTCTTTGTTTTGATCCATCTTTCTTTGTCCATCCTCCGCCGCATCCGATGTCTCCACTTCCATTGTTTTATTTTCTTGTTCCATTGCTTCTTCATTCCTTTTACCCTTGTCCCCTTTTTCTTTGTTGCTAATCGCTTCTTCTGTGTCCAGTTGTTGCAGTCCTTGTTCCTCCGGTCCTCCATCTGTTTGTCCTTCCTCCTCATTGTTACCTTTATGCGCCTGTCCGTCCACCTGTTCACCTCCACCTCCTTCCCCTTCATCCATCCAGCATTCACATCTATTTAAATATTCTTGGCACTCCGGGCATCTGACACCATTACAGTCCTTTGCAAAGTGTCCCCTCTCCTTGCATTTAAAACACTTAAAGTTTGGGCAGTTTTTCAGCAGATGATCTGGGCTCATACACAGTCTACAGGTCTTCACCTGATGACTGTGGATCACCCGGAAGTGCTGTGGCCCCTCGACCGTCTCCAGCCTTGTGCTATACGGCAATGAGGCCACCTCTTTGGGGAGTCTTACTTTTAGGAACCTTGTTCCATCCTCTATGTCAGTGCCCGCGTAGCATCTCCTTTTAATTTTTGTCAAAGGCTCAACACCCCATCCCAATAATTTATCGAAAATTTTACAATCCTCCAGGTAAGCGGGCAGATGCATAAAGGAAACAATATAGTCCCGGTTGTGCAAACTTTTCACCTCACACTCAACTCCTTTCACTCTCAGTCCATCCATTAGTTTTTCACAGTCGGCCTCATATTCCATTGTAAGTTCGTACTCTTTTCCTTGTCTTGGTCTTAGTGCTAGAATTTTTCCATGTCCACATCGTTCTATTACCGCTTTAATGATGTCCTCCGCTCTCACTTCACTTACATTTTCCACATTAATGGTCACCGTAGCTTCTTTTAAGTATATCCTTTCATGAAACTTGCTTCTTTCTTCGTGGTTTCTTTCATTTCCAGCTCGAAGTCTTTTATCCCGTTCAGTATCGTAGTCTTTACTTGTTTTTTCTGTCCGTCCATTGTTGCTTGCCGTGCTTGTTTCTCCTGCCAGTCCATTGTTGTTTACCGTGCTTGTTTCTCCTGCCAGTCCAGTATTGTTTGCCACGCTTGTTCCTCCTGCCATTCCATTGTTGTTTGCCGTGCTTGTATCTCCTGCCAGTCCAGTATTGCTTGCCGCGCTTGTTCCTCCTGCCATTCCATTGTTGTTTGCCGTGCTTGTTTCTCCTGCCAGTCCAGTATTGTTTGCCGTGCTTGTTTCTCCTGCCAGTCCAAAAACGTTAACCCTCTGAGCATCTCCTGTCTGTCCCACATTGTACTCCATACGTCTGTGCATTGTAGCCATGCGGGCACGCGCCAAAGCGGAAAAAAAAAAAAAAAAAAAGGCTTAACCACCTTCCAGTCAGCAGAATGCTGCTGTTAGGTGGTTTTTTAACTAACAAAAATAAAATCCCAAAAAAAACTAACCGTATGCAGAAAAAAATGCCCAAAAACTGAAATAAACAAAGAAAAACTGAGGAGAGCCTTCCTCTCCCAACTGCCGCCAAAACACTTCCTGGTAGCTCTCTAGCGCTGCTCAGGGTGGTGTGGCCGTAAGCAAAATCTGTGCGTCCAAGCTCGACGCATGAAGAAAGCAGCCATAAGGCCACTTTGGGTTAAAGCTTACAGCACCTGGTATTCCCAGGCGGTCTCCCATCCAAGTACTGACCAGGCCCGACCCTGCTTGGCTTCCGAGATCAGACGAGAGCGGGCATGCTCAGGGTGGTGTGGCCGTAAGCGAAAGTTGTTCCACCAATCTCTACGCAAAAAGAAAGCAGCCATAAGGCAACTTTGGGTTAAAGCATACAGCACCTGGTATTCCCAGGCGGTCTCCCATTCAAGTACTGATCAGGCCCAACCCTGCTTGGCTTCCGAGATCAGACGAGAGCGGGCGTGCTCAGGGTGGTATGGCAGTAAGCAAAACATGTGCTACAAAGCTCGACTCATAAAGAAAGCAGCCATAAGTCCAATTTGTGTTAAAGCTTACAGGACCTGGTATTCCCAGGCGGTCTCCCATCCAAGTATTGACCAGACCCGACCCTGCTTGGCTTCCGAGATCAGACGAGAGCGGGCATGCTCAGGGTGGTGTGGCCGCAAGCAAAAGCTGTGCCACCAATCTCTATGCATAAAGAAAGCAGCCATAAGGCCACTTTGGGTTAAAGCTTACAGGACCTGGTATTCCCAGGCGGTCTCCCATCCAAGTACTGACCAGGCCCGACCCTGCTTGGTTTCAGAGATCTGACAAGAGCGGGCGTGCTCAGTGTGGTGTGGTCATAAGCAAAATCTGTGCGTCCAAGCTCGACACATAAAGAAAGCAGTCTCAAGATCACTTTGGGTTAAAGCTTACAGCATTTTTTTTAAGACACCCCCCACCCTAAACCCCACTCGCGCCCCCCCCCCCCCCCCCCCCTCTTTTGCCCCCCCTTCTTTCCCCCCCCCGCCCCTCCCCCCCCCGCCGGAATTTTTTTTTTCTTTTTTCCCCCCTCCCCGCCCCCTCCCCCCACCCCCCCCCGCCCAGAAAAAAAAAAGCATTTTTAATCCCTTTAAACAACGGGGAAAGCCCAAGGAAACCCCCCCCCCCCCCCCCTCACACTCTCTAAAAAAAAAAACAAAAAACACCCCAAAAAAGCTAGGGGGAAGACATTTTTCCTTAGCGGTGAGCCTCGACTCGAATAATGCGAATAAAGCCTTGAATAATGCGGACGTCGATGCTGCTACCTCTCGCATGCAAAGCGAGCGCTCTTCCATTTGAACAAACTCACCGGAAGTGTTGCCACTTGACAGTACGACACTCAAAGGAGCGCAATCAGCGACCCGGAACGTGACCGCGGCAGTGTTCAATCAGGCCGGTTAGCTCAGATGGTTAGCGTCTGGTGCTAATAACGGCAAGGTCGCGGTGTCGAACCCCGTACTGGCCCCTGGCATCCCGTCCATCTCTCATTTCTAAAATGATGCTGGAGTCGTGCGCGGAAAGGCCTCCACAAGACAGATGACGTGGCCGAAATAGCTCAGTTGGGAGAGCGTTAGACTGAAGACCTCTCAGCGGAGCATTCTCTTTTTCATGTCTGGAATTGCTTCTTCCCAACGGTTTGAGCCTTTCAACTAGCACGAACTAACCGGAACTGTTGCCACTTAACGGTACGACACTCAAAAGAGTAAGTTATTGTAGTTGATCACCTGAATCACATAAATAATTATATTCATATAGAGCCATTATGTCCGCCCTAAAACTGAACGGTGAACAGAGAAATGTATTTGTATCTAACAACAAATTTTAAGAGTAACTAGGTTTCAGAAGGTACAGTCATTAAATTACAATACATACTTAACTTTATTCAATGATTGTTACTTACAGGCATCAATCAAGATTCTTATTTTGGTGACTAAGAGACACCTAGTGGTGAAAAGTACATGCTGTATATTTAATTCCATTAATGCTATTTTTTCCTGTTGGATATGTTGTCAAGAAGGATTTCCAAAAAAACCTATTCCAAAAGGACAGGATAATTTGCATAAATATATTTACCACGTTGACCAATCTCACATGTACGGAGACCGGGAGGGGACATGCTTGTTTCACTTAGTTTTGTCGTGGCCACAAGATATTACCCCTTGGGAATGTGATAATATGTTGTGAGCAAGAATAAGCAAGGGAAATGTGAGATCAGTCAAATGATTACAACATACTCAAACTTTAATTTATTTTTCCAAAAAGGAAGAATACGCTTACTTTCAGTTAATAACTGTTTAAAGGTATTGTCCATGGACCGCGGAACGCATCTGAACAAGGGGGGGCCATAATTTCAAGTCACACGGAGGGGGTGGGGCGCAAATGCATTGAAACAGATAATATTACTGATATATTAAATAACGTTGCGGAGCACTTTATTTTATTCCGACACCACACAGTCACTTCTACAGTACACACATGATGAACACGCACACATGTTTCCTCAGATTAACCCCTCTGATCCCACTTACATTCACACACAACAGGCCAAGCCTATTTACACATAAACGCACAGATGAAACTATAGCAAACACATAAAGTACATCCAGTCCACAACCACAACTCATCTTGCTGCCTTGAATCTAAATCAACATCATAGTCATTATCATCACAAGTCAAGACATTATTATCAGATTGATGTGCAGAGCCGCACAGACACACACTCACACACACAAAACAAGTAAAGTTTTCCGCTCGTGTCACAAAATGTCAGCCAGTTAAAATCTTTGAACCACTGATATTGAACTGATCTTGCTTGTTGTGAAGACCCAGTCCCCTGAACCTTTTTGGTCTTCATAAGAACAGCAGGGTTTTGTGAGATCCCCCGCAGCACTCACTTGTACAGTGGCTGTCGGTAGCTTGGCTTGAAGCTGGAGGAGAGCAGCTAGCGGGCTCGTCTGAGTCTGTGGTGGAGATGGACGCTCCGGGTCTGTTGTTGAGGCGACAGTGGAAGCTGGAGTAGTTTGCTCATTTTGTTTTGCCAGTTTATTTGTTAAAAATCTGACATTGACTTCTGTCCCTTCATTGTCGCAGCCTGGTAATGCCGCCAGCGGTTAAACAGGTGCCCGCTGTTAGCTCGCGACGATGCTCTCACATGACAGACCTAGTAACTACGTCCAATGCACACTAATTTCAAATCAAAATGCAGTAGTCAGTGTGAGTTTTTTTTATCGCAGCAGTTGGTGAGAGTGAGTGAAGCTGTGTGGTGACTAGTATTGTTTGGCTCGTAAAAACACGGATACAACTTAGGCTTTTATTTATATAAGATAGTTTGTCAGAGTACAAAAGTTGCCCGGGCCGTGGCCCCCCCAGTTCCGCGGTCTATGGTATTGTCAATATAAAAACATAAAATTGGTTGTAGCCTATGTTCAGGCAGACGCAGACATCGCGTTCGGCAGACCAACGAGTCAAGCAACAGACGCAGACGTCACGCTCGGCAGACGCAGACGTCACGTTCGGCAGACGTCACGATCAGTGAGACGTGTGTGTGCTGGTTAGTCATTTTTTTGGACCGAATGGGATGCCATATATCCTCGTAGATGAGACCAGAGATGCGCTTGACGCCGCCGCGGTGGGCGAGACGACGGATAGCGGGTTTGGTGATGCCCTGGATGTTATCACGCAAAACCTTGCGATGACGCTTAGCGCTATGGCGGGAACTCCGTGCCAAAACCTAACGGCCGATCGACCGACCGACCGTCTAACCGAACGTCTGACCGGACATCTTGAACGTTTGTGCGGGTGACCCACGTGACCACTGTTGCCAACTCCTCAGTAAGGAAAGTAGCTATTGGCTGTCCTAAAAGTCGCTAGAAGTCGCCAAATGATGTCATCACATGATTTGCATAATTGACCATGTGCATTGTGCATGTTATTTTGATGGACGCTGTAGGAGAGGGGAATAACGTCACTGGAGAGACAAAAGGTGAATAAAAAACACCCCTACATATGTTTAGAACCATAAATTAACTTTTTTTGTCGATTATTATTTTAGAAATAATTCCAACCCTCCTCCTTTATCCGGGCTTGGGACCGGCAAAAGTGACACAAAAGAGACACTCTGGCGTAGTTACCTTTTTTTTTTTTTTTTATTTGTTTCTTTTTATATATATTTTTTTTTATTTTGGTTTGGTTTTTAACCTACAACAAGACAAAGTAAAATATGAACATTTTAACCATAACATTTAAGAACTAAATGCATACACAATCTACATTAACAGTCTAAATGGACCAAAAAGAGTCCTGTCAATGGCAATCTGAGAAAATGGTAGCTAGTCTAGTCCCAATTCAGGTTAATTCCCCCCCCTCAAGGCTCTCTATAGCAGGTTCAGCAACTGAGGGAGCTGACTTAAATGAGTAAGCAGCTGATGTGCCAAAAAGCTGCAAAACATTATCAGGCAGTTGATGCTCATAGCAAGCCTCACCAGACAGCTTCAGTCCATAGCGAATGTACAGGATGGAGTTAAGGGTCTGCAAGGACATCCGATTTCTAAGCTTGCTTTTTACCACACTCATCTGGCTGAATACTCTCTCGACTTCAGCATTTGAGTGTGGTAAGGACAACACAGACACAGCAGCCATGGCAAGTTCTTGAAACGGGTTGATTTCAGCTGCATCTCTGAACTTCCAAATCTCACTCCAGAAACCCAGTGTGTTATTTGTCTCATTCCATTTGCTAAAATGGATGGCACGCCATTGCTGGACAATCTTGTCTATCTCTGCAGGGGAGTAGCCAAGGAGCTTGACAATTTTTTTCAATTCTCCAAGACTCTTATTGTGCTTTAAAGTTTCCTCCACATTGAAAACAGACATGTACTGCAGTGCTTCAATGTTGTCTGGCAGTCTCACCCTCAACTCATTAGTGAGAGAGATGGTGAAGGCTACACACTGCTTTCGGACATTGTTTACATCATCAGGCACAAGGTGGAGCTCAGCTGCCTTTGACTCAAAAAGGTAACCAAGGTACGGTGTGGGACTGATGTATCCATCTATTGGCCCTTTGAGTACATCAACATTTGCCAGTGGATTTATCACCCTGCTGCTCACATACTTGATCAGGCTAACCAAGCTGTCAAGTAGCTTAAGAGGATCTACTTGCTCTCCCTCAAAAGCCTTGATGGCCAACTGTACCTCAGCACTGACTTCAAAAAAGTCAGATACAAAATGTTTTGAGGATCACTATACATGGAATATAAAACCTCAGCCATGTAGCAGTGTTCACTGGACTTGGTGACTGAGAAATGCAGCCTAAGCTCCTCCCACTGGTCCAAAATGCGTGAAACTGCAGGTTCAATGGAGAGCCAACGTGTGGCACACACCTTGGTTATCTGTAAAGGTTTTTCACCACAGTTGATGGTCTCATATATGGCCCTGTAAGCCTCCCTGCGCTTTGGAGACACCGAAAACCAGTTATAAGTCTCTCGTACCAAGTACTCCACACTACGGGGGATGGTGTCATTGGAAGCATGATTTACAGCAAGCTGCAGAGAATGGCACACACAGCGAATAAGAACCAGATCTTTGAGGCCATACTCTTCCTTCATCACTTTATGGACCCCATTGTTAATCCCTGTAATAACATAGGCATTGTCAGTCCCTATCCCCAGGAGTTTCTCTTTTTTAAGACCACACTGCTCGAGGAAAGCCATAACAGTACGGGCTATAGATCTAGCATCTCGTCCCTCCAATTCAACAAGCCCCAGAAATGTTGAGACGATTGTCTGCTTGGTGTCACTAAAATACCTTATCACAACCCCCAGGTATTTCAAAACACTTATAGCTGAGGAGGAGGCTGAAACGCTGGTCACCCACATCTGCGACAAACTTTTTCAGAAAGTATGGAGCTAGAACACCATTAATCATTTCTGTGCACTTTGTCCTGTGCATTTTGAAATGGGTAGCAGCAGTAGAGTCTGAGAAAGCAGATCTACATGCTTCTCCAATATGATCACATGCCAGCATGGAACAGTGTTCAGCGATAGCTAATGCCATGGTGGCCTCAGCTTTTTTAGGAGTCAATTTTGTTAAGCATAAATAGTAAGCTTTTTTGGGAGGAACTATCCTAAGGCTTTGCCTTTTGAGTGTGTTTTTGAGTTGCCTTGTGTTTTTTTACATCGCTAAGTTTGGCGTAGAAACAGCCTTACAATACAGACAGTATGCACGTGTATTATCTCCAATAAACGGCTTTAACCAGCCTTTAAATTCAGGGTTTGATTCCCACTCCTTTCTGTATTTTTGAGTGTACAGTTTAGACTGAGACATGATGAGCTAGCAAACTAGTTTAGCTTATGTCACAGAGAGGCACACACAGTGGACGAGAGTAAAGTGACTGAGGTTGTGTGAGTCAATAAAATGCAGGGATTTATTTTTGTGCAAGACAAATGTGACATAGGCAATATAGCTCGACTACGCCACCCAATTGAAGAGCTGGGACTCGATTAAATAAGTAACTGCAAGTTATTTTAGTTTGGTGGGAGCAACACAACAGATTCACCAAGACAACAAATTCAGTAAATATATATTTATTATAAACTAATTCAATAAATAAATGAGGTGCCCATGCACACACACACACACTCAATCAGGCTCTTAAAATTATTAATCAAAGTAAAAGCTGGATATCATGCAACACGTTCAGGTCCACTGGAAGTCCATAGATACACAGTCCATAAGCGGTCCCTCTCTCTCTCAAGTCCGTCTCACGCTAGGCAGTGACGTATATGCAGCAGGCCACCTGTCAATCACCGCACGCACCAACACAACACTCACACAACAGGAAGAAAAGCCGCCAGTATCTCCACAGTAGATATCAAACACAGCATAAGCACAGCACCACACTAAAAGCTATCAATCATGCAATAATCAAGTAAAGCACTACAATCCGTGAATAGGTTATATGTTATGGTAAGACTACAGTGGACAGCCTGACACTCTCCAATTTAGATGAGACCGTGACGTGGATCTTAACTTCGGACGAGGCAAGACAGCATAACTTAGCTAGAACGTCACTCACCCATTAACTGGGAGCAGACGAATCTAACTCCCAGTCTCGTTGAACAGCGCTCCTCAAACCACAGGACCAGAACGGACAAGGCGGGGCTCGGCCAGCACAGCGAAGGACAGCAGCAATCCCAGCGCAACCGAGGACGGCAGAATTTCCAGCACAGCAGAGGGTGACAGCAATGCAACAGAGGAGGAGACGAACCCACACAGAGTCGACAGCGGAACCGGTACATCAGCAAAACTTCAGGCTTCGACACAAGCAGATAATTATCCGTGCGATGATCGTGGTGACAACATAAACAATCCAGCAATGACGTGGGGACAGAGTTGCAACAACAGAGTTCGCGGGGCCACAGACACCACCGCCTCAGTTCCTTCGCTTTTTTTAACAGTCTGTGATTTGATGTGGCAATCACCAACAGCTGTCCATCTAATCAGCTGTGGTCCGGGCACCCAGAAGAACACGGGGGCGTTACCACACATTCCAAATCATGGTCAAACAACCACCAAAATAATAGCGTGAATAAAATAAAAGCAAAAAAACTCAAATAAGAAAAGAAAACAACCAGTGACAATACACACAAGAAGCACGAAATAAAATGAACCATAATCTCTCCATATGACACAAAGAACATTTTATATCTCATGCTGAATTGTAAGCCTGGGCAGGATCAGCCAGCGGCGGCTTCCTGCACATGCGCGCGATTATTTGCAGTCTGGACGCGGAGGGGTGAACATCTGCTCTGACTGCAGCCGGGGGAGGGGCTGCTTCGCGAGGACTGAGCCACATGTGAGTGCTTTGGTGCGGGCGAGCAGCTCACGGCAGCACCCGCTGCTCGTTGTGAAGAGTAAGAACGATATGTTCTTTCACGTCAGAAAGTCTCCAAAAGTCTCTAATAACATCAGAAAAAGTCGTTAGATTTGTCGCTAGTCGCTTTTTTGAAAATGTGTCGCTAGAGGGGTCTGAATACTCGCTAAATATAGCGACAAAGGCGCTAAGTTGGCAACACTGCACGTGACGACCTGATGTTACGTCAGCATCTCAAAATAAGTGTTTTATTTACTTAAAATTGTAATTGTCAACTAGTTTTGAAGAGAAGTTGTTGTTATTCAAGCAATTTACGTGGTTATCCAGTATTCTGCTGTACTTCCTTAAATAAAAGTGTAGAGAAATGTGTTGTGTGTTATTCTAGGCACTTCTGATCTTTCTCTGTATGTTTTTAAAACTGCTCCAAAATTCAGTGTGTGTGTGTGTACCAGGTGAAACCTGCGGTATGGGGACATGTTTATGTCTTTAAACATCTTAAAACATGGAATATCCAAATCAGTTGTTCCTGGGGGGAAATTCTTTGAGGAAACAAGCCTATAAATCATACAGAATGATCTATTTAATAAATGTAAATGGGTTTTCATGTGAGGATTCATGAGAATTTATTCCTTTACAAAAAATGTATAGTTAAAAAGAAACAGTACATTACAGTTTTTCTTAGTCCCTTTAGGGACGGGTGTCTTGGCTCCATTTTCACAAAATATCTATCCTTTTTATGATTTGATACTTATAATAATCCTAGTCAAATCAAATAGTATAATGTTGATTAATAATTGATAAGTCTATATTCTACTCTTTTACTTCTGATTGACAATAGAACTGAGCAGCAATTACTAAAGTAATTCACTATTATCTATGAATGCATAGGCCTCTCCTCCTGCTAGGTCATCATGAAGGGACATCTTATCATCATGTTTAAAACTTCTGCTAGCAAACAGTCAAACCCTTGTCTGCTATTTATAAATAAAAACAATTAAAATAGGCACAAGTCAACGCACATAAGATCCACACTGGCGAAAAGCTTGAGGCACGTGCAACAAAGCAGATGCGTGATTTCTGTCTGAGTTTTTCTGTATTATAATATTGAGGTTGTATTTGTTATGTTATTCTTCACAATTCAAAGTTCTTGTGAACTTAAAGGATATAGGCCTATATTTTAATAAACAAGATTAAAAAAATCCTCAATTGTTAATTATGATTTTTAATAGGTTTATTACAACCCTTTGTAATCGCGATCATATTTTATAATATAATTTACATTACGTATGTTTGTTAACACAGAAAATGTAAGGCCAATTAAAAGAAATTAAACACCCAAAAATAGCTCCTGACAGGCTACAACAGATAAAGACAACTAATGACATACAATTACACAGTATAAGATAAAAATAGTTAATGTCCCTCCTGGGTCTTTTTAAAAAAATAAAGGCCTTCATTTCATCAGTATGTCAGGGATTATGAATTCGTGGTAACGGATTACAAAAACGCACAGCACACATTTTGATGTAAGTAAGGGGTCCGGTCCGTTTATCATTCGTTCATTAGATTTTTTATTTAAAATTGAAAGTTGAAAATTACATAAACACCTAATGTTTTAGTTTTTTAGTTTTCCCAAAAAATCTAAAAAGAAGAATTCAACACGTTACCTTGTTTATCGTTCAGAAATAGAAAAACAAATAAAAGGTTTGAATATTCGAGTGGTCATCTGAAGATCAAACCGTGACGTCATTAGCCTTCATTAGTTTGGCGCGACAGAATAATAGTCCTCCACTGCTGCAGTTATGCAACAATATCAAATCTCTTTCTCGTCCAGTGACTAACAAAACATAGCGGGGAAGAGCCAATAAACTGCATAGACAGGACATATTCTCTGTACACACAAATACTTTTACGCATTGCATCAATTTATGGAAGGGTTTACGGCTTTTATACCTTGGTAAAGATATACCCTATTCAATCAGTAGTAAATTAAGTATATTTAAACACTAATACACAAGTAAAAAAACAAAGCACTTTGGTATGCCTTTATTAACGTTAACAAAATAACTATTATTAGATGACATGTATTTTATTACAATTGAGTTGACCATCAAAACTAGGGTAGGGCTTACGTAACTAAACTTCCAGTAAACATCCGTTTTTTCTTTGACTAGTGTTTATAATATGACTATTTAAATTTGATTTCTTTTATGTTTAAATTATTTGATCTTATTATCTTATTGTATAATAATCGTATTATATAAATTATTTGTTGAATTTTGTTGTATGTTTATTCTATTAAATAAACTATTTGTTGAATGAGTCCTGTAGTTTGGTCGGATTTAAATAAACTGTTTGGGACATTGACATCTAGCGGTTGAGATATCGCAGTCTACATTCAATTCACCAGACAGTTGGGCAAGAAAAGTTTTTTCTCGTTTTCTTTTGCTTGTTATAATAAATAATCTACACACACTCCGTTGTTTAGGAATGTATACAGGAACTTCCGTTGGGGTGATAAAGCGCGCATGCGCAATAGCGTTTGTTTATGTTGTCAGTTTTAAACCGTCTATAAACTAACGTTAGCTGTTTTTACATCGGAATCTTGCAACTGCTCTGGTAAAATAAATATCTGTCCTAATGAATAAAGCACCAATTTTACCCAGGTAAATTAAAATGTCATTAGCTTGACTGTTTTGGTTGGGTTAATTGTCACTAGTACGTTAAATTACCTATTGTGAACCGCATGTTTGAGCTAGATTAAGGTCCTTAGCCTGTTTAGGACCATCGTAAACAATTTTAGGACCATCTTAAACCAGCACATGACCAGGGATTCTATGTTTTATATGTTTGTTTAACATAAATGATGTGGGAAACTGAAAATTAATGTATTTCCAGAGATGATGTTCAACTGCAAGACTTCTTGGATGATGTCTCCAACCTACTGAGCAACCTAGGCATTAGATTGAAATCAAAACAAGAAGACATTGACTATGTTTTTCTTAAAACTGAGCAATGCCTCAATGTATTGTCTAGATTTTCTGAAACAACAGCAATACCTAATGCTGTGGAAGTACAGAAAAGCCTGGTCTCTGCATTAGAACTATTGGACAATTCTGAGGGCATAGTGCTGAACAGCTACAAAGCCCCAGTTGTTCTGTCTGGAAAAGGTGGTCGTCCACGTTTGGACATATCCAAAGAACACCTTGAATTTCTTCTTGAGTTAGATTTTACTGTACCACAAATTGCTAGACTTTTGGATTTGAGTGTCAGAACGATAAAAAGAAGAATGGCAGAATATAACTTATCACTGAAGCAGTTCTTCACGGATATTAGTGAAGAGGACCTCCAGAGAATTGTTGTAGAATTTCTTACAACCACTCCGAACTCTGGATACAGAATTACCTACGGATATCTCAGGAGTATAGGCATAAGGTATGTTATTTAAGACATTTTTCACCAGGGTTCCTCAAATCTTGCCCTGGCTTGGAGGTCCAAAAGCCAGTTTATTTCCGACCTAGATCAAACACACCCTACCAAGCTAATTAATGTATTTATGATCGCTAGAAAATGAAAGGTGAATTTAAAATTTGTCTAAAAAAAATAAGAAGGCAGGGGCCCCCTAGCACCTGATTTGGGGACTGTATTGAACTCTATTGAAATGACACAAAATATGAAAATATAAAGCATTAGTTTAAACTGCCAGTTCTACTTGAGATTTTAATCCTTATATCTCAAATGACTTTGCAGTAGCAGATGACTCAAAAACGTTCCTGAGCCATAACCGCTTACAAAATATTGATAACTTATTACATATAACATATTAACAATTTAATTACCTAAAAGTAAACATAAAAAAATGATCATGATAAAGCAGTAATGTGTTGTTTTGTGCTTTCTTTTCAAAAAGGATCACCAAGCGTAGACTCCGAGATGCTCTCAGATCTGCTGATCCACTCGGTAGTGTTTTACGAGGACTTAAGATCATGGTTTTACCTAGAAGACCTTACTCTGTTCCCTCACCATTGTCACTGTGGCACATAGATGGCAACCACAAGCTTGTAAGGTAAGTGTCCCTTACATAAAAGTCACATGAGTTTCACACGTGATCACATGTTTTTTACATGTGATCACGTGTGGCCACATGTGACCATGTGTGAATAACATGTGAAATTCATATGGACAACCTAACACCACAAACGGGCAACATGTGATCACAGGTGGGCAACATGTGATCACATGTTGCCCACGTGTGATCACATGTGAAAACGTGGGCAACATGTCACCACATGTGGAAAAGATCTTACCATAGGTTATGACGTGTAGAGCACATGTGTAAAATTAGACTCTTTCTAAAGTGTAAATCACATCACAATACTGACCTTTCAGATTCACTCAGAAACACATTTTGTAATGTAAAACATATGCATGAATACATATGGAATCTGTATAAAGGCACAAATGCTGCAACGATTTTTTTAAATCTTTATTAAAATTATTGATTACAATATTGGCCAGATACATTTACATTTGGTATTACTAATACATTTCATACAATACAAAAAACATTATAAAGTATTAACAAGCTACTGACCAAAAATGAAATAGTGACCAGAAACAGTTAACTTGTCAGAGTAATGCACTTAAAACGATTTAAAATTTAAGAACTGCAACAAATCCACACGAAACAAATAGTGCAGATGTGTGTGTGTATCACCGTGCTAAATGTGACGTGTGTGTGTGTGTGTGTGTGTGTGTGTGAGATCTGTGTGCAGACCTAGGCTGAATGTGACTTATGTGTTTGTGTAGACCAGTGCTTAACGTCACTTGTGTGTTTGTGTTCATCTGCGCTGAATCTGCTTTGTGTTCATCTGCGCTGAATGTGCTTTGTGTGTTTGTGTTCATCTGCCGAAATCTGCTTTGTGTTCATCTGCGCTGAATGTGCTTTGTGTTCATCTGCGCTGAATGTGCTTTGTGTTCATCTGCGCTGAATCTGCTTTGTGTTCATCTGCGCTGAATGTGCTTTGTGTTCATCTGCGCTGAATCTGCTTTGTGTTCATCTGCGCTGAATGTGCTTTGTGTTCATCTGCGCTGAATCTGCTTTGTGTTCATCTGCGCTGAATGTGCTTTGTGTTCATCTGCGCTGAATGTGCTTTGTGTTCATCTGCGCTGAATGTGCTTTGTGTTCATCTGCGCTGAATGTGCTTTGTGTTCATCTGCGCTGAATGTGCTTTGTGTTCATCTGCGCTGAATGTGCTTTGTGTTCATCTGCGCTGAATGTTCATCTGCGCTGAATCTGCTTTGTGTTCATCTGCGCTGAATGTGCTTTGTGTTCATCTGCGCTGAATGTGCTTTGTGTTCATCTGCGCTGAATGTGCTTTGTGTTCATCTGCGCTGAATGTGCTTTGTGTTCATCTGCGCTGAATGTGCTTTGTGTTCATCTGCGCTGAATGTGCTTTGTGTTCATCTGCGCTGAATGTGCTTTGTGTTCATCTGCGCTGAATGTGCTTTGTGTTCATCTGCGCTGAATGTGCTTTGTGTTCATCTGCGCTGAATGTGCTTTGTGTTCATCTGCGCTGAATGTGCTTTGTGTTCATCTGCGCTGAATGTGCTTTGTGTTCATCTGCGCTGAATGTGCTTTGTGTTCATCTGCGCTGAATGTGCTTTGTGTTCATCTGCGCTGAATGTGCTTTGTGTTCATCTGCGCTGAATGTGCTTTGTGTTCATCTGCGCTGAATGTGCTTTGTGTTCATCTGCGCTGAATGTGCTTTGTGTGTTTGTTGTTCATCTGCGCTGAATCTGCTTTGTGTTCATCTGCGCTGAATGTGTTTGTGTGTTTGTGTTCACCTGCCTGATGTGCTTTGTGTGTTTGTGTTCATCTGCCGAAATCTGCTTTGTGTTCATCTGCGCTGAATGTGCTTTGTGTTCATCTGCGCTGAATCTGCTTTGTGTTCATCTGCGCTGAATGTGCTTTGTGTTCATCTGCGCTGAATCTGCTTTGTGTTCATCTGCGCTGAATGTGCTTTGTGTTCATCTGCGCTGAATCTGCTTTGTGTTCATCTGCGCTGAATGTGCTTTGTGTGTTTGTGTTCACCTGCACTGAATGTGCTTTGTGTGTTTGTGTTGACCTGCACTGAATGTGATGTGTGTGTGTGTGTAGATCTGCGCTATTTGTGACGTGTGTTTGTCTGTAGACTTCCACTGAATGTGTCGTGTGTGTGTAGATCCTGATCACTTTTTTCTACATCATGCCCATTCTCAGAGTCCATACTTGCACCTAGGCCATCACAGTTTGTATGTTCATCATGAGACTGCTGCAAAAAAGAAGATAGAGAATGTTTACTTTAAGCTTAATTTAAGCCATTATATGGGGAACCCACTTCATAAAATTAATAGTTTAAACCCCTCTTCCTCATCACTGTTCTCTATAATGTGCCCATTTTGTTGCTAAAACAGTTTATAAAGATAACCTTTTATTAAGCGTCACAACCACAACTTCTAAAAAAAGAAACTGTATTTCTCAACAATTTGAATGGTAAAACACACCTCCAGTCCATAGTCCATAGTTGCATTTTGCATATACCCAGACAGCAAGCCAACATTGAATAAACATTGTTTTTCCATCTGAATCATCATTATGGTTGATGTTGAAATTTCAATGCAAAATAAATGTTGAATCAACATTACCATATTGATGAAAACCTGACGTTATTAAGGTTGATGGCAACAATATTGGAACAACATTGATCTATAGTTATCTTTATGATTGATTAAGCATTGATATTTGGTTTACCGCGCGATCGCTGAATGTGCTGAAAAGTCATTGATTTATAGTTGACCGGGAAACGACGCTGTTGTTGAAGTTGGAAATATGATTGAAAATCCATCGATTTTTGGTTGAGCGGGAGATCAACAACAACGTACTGCACCGGACACAGCTCATTTCTGGACCTTGGCACAAGCGTACAGGTAAGCTCGCTTAATGTTCGATAGGAATTAATTGTACCAAATCAAAAACATCGTTAACATGATGGTTAATGTAGTAACCGACGCAGTGCTGCAGTCACTGAAATACATTTTTGTTTTACCAATGTGTCAAAATCTGCAAAAAGTACTTGATCTCTTCTAGGTTATAAAGTTAGCAAAACCTCATTAGTCCAGTCTATTTTTGTGACAGCTAGCTCAAAATACATGTCCGTACCCATTACCAGTGTCGTGAAATCTATTAACACAGCACCGCTATTTCTTCTGACCGCCGGAGAGGACCGGCGGAACCAACGCTAGCATAGTGCTCTATCTAGCGCTAGCTACCCACAGCAGTGACCGCGGCGGGCCAGAATTACACAAAAGACATGGCTTACCTTTAGGCTACTTTATTCAATGCAGAACTGTCTCGAGTTGTAACGTTAACTGGAAATGCCGATTAGACCATCTCGTTCCCTACAAATCCAAAATATGAATAATCCTCCAGCAGGGCTGCGATGTTTTACACAACTCCAATGTGTTTGTTTTCATAAATGATAAAAGTCGTTTTATACTAGTGCTTATGCGATATTATGATTTTTGATGATCTTCTGCACCTTTTCTGAGCGCGTGGCGCGCGCACAGTTATACAGCGCCTGACAGCCAGGCCTGGCGTCAAGGGGGAGTATAATGCTGCGTTCCAGGCAACCTGTAACCCGTGAAAGTGCACTGGAACGGCAGTCAAACCTGTGATTTCCCACCCGTGAACACGTACTATCGATGTACTCCCAGTTACGAGTTGTAAAAACACTAGTTACAGGTTGCCTGGAACGCAAAATTTGCCCCACATACTTAATTTAGAAACAGTTAAAATGCCTCGTTAATTTTAAAGACATAGCCTTATTATTAGCCTGTTTTTGCGGTGAGATTTATGCATATTCCTCCATGCACCCAGTATTTAAGTAGAAATAAATGTGCAATTTAGTCAACCAGAAAAATCTTTTGTCTATGGTAACTCTAATCAATACATTTACTATTTAATTAGTTATAAGTATCCAGTTATTTATATTTAATTTGTTGAGTTAACAATTAGTTCTGATTTAATAAAATAATAAACATGATTTTTTTTTAGAGTCACATTGGCCTCATAAATTGTCCTTATAAAAGATGTCACTGCAAGCTAATCCTTTTTGCCTCCCTTTAATTCAAATACATCCATGAACATATTGGGCAGTTTTGAAAAGTTTTTTTTGAATGTAGTCCGTCTTATACAGCCTCAACAAAAATGCGTTTCTACCCAGAAATATAAAATGATTTACCTAACTATGAGATGGCAAGATGAGAGAGGGGGGTAAAATCTTTGCGTGGCAGGTGGAGCTACCACTTGACCAGTCACAGATATGTTCCATTCAGACATTATAGCACATGTGACAGAAAATTACGTGATGTGACATGATATAGGTATCTTGTACTTAACCCTCTGATGGTCTTCAAAAAAAGTGACGTTATTAGCCTTTGGGGTCTATTGGACCCCAGACAATAACATTTAATTTTGTAACAGAACAAGTTTTTTTTAAACAAATATAATTTTACTCTGTTTATTAATGTTTTTACTCAACATTTGTGCAGTTTCTGGAGGATTTATTATATTTTTTAAATTTAAATAAATATTTATTTAAATACTCTTTTTACCAAAAAACAGCATTTCATGTTAAATACACTTTAAAAAAGACCCAGATTTCTAAATTTCATTCCTGGATAATTTTATAGATGTGTTGTATTTTATTGTATTGTTTTGTATTTCACTCATTTATTATTTTGCCTTTACTTCCGTCCCTGTCCAGCACTTTGATCAACTTTGGTTGTTGTAAAGCGCTTTATAAATAAAAATTTATTGAATTTTACAAGGTTTAATGTAAGATTTTTGCCAATTTTTTGGAAAATACAGTTTAAAAATTAATAAATCACTTTAACCACTAGATGGCTATAGAGCTCCCCTATCTGCCTATATATGCTATTTGAATTACTGAAAGATATAGTTTCAAAAGTTTCAATTCAGTTGGATTCATATCTAAATATTATAAAATCACAATTATAACAAAAACAAAATACTTTGTCAGTTTAGCAGTTTATTTGCACTGAAAAAACAACAACAGTTTTTCAATAATGTTACATTATAATTAGAATCAAACCTGAACAACATGTTACAAAGAGAATGTGTGCGTGTGTGTGCGTGCGTGCGTGTACATTTTCAATGTGTCTTAGTGTTACCAATTTATTTTTGTGGTGGTTCTGCATTTTAGATTATTTTATTTTACAAATGATAAGAAATGTTTTTTTATAATCTGTAGGCCTATTCCTGTAGATCTAGACAGTGTTGAGAGCCATAGGAAGTTTCATACCATTTGGAAAAAGATAATATTTTTTTAATTCAAGCAAAAGTCATTTGGGGTCCAATGGACCCCGAAGACCATAGTGAACGGAGTCCATTATTCATTAATAAAAATTGTTCAGTCTTTAGAAAAACCTTTGCAAGCCCAGTTTAAAAGAACATATTATCATCTGCTTTGTGGGGAAATGATCATGCCAGTGGATGATTCTGAATTAAATTGCTGTTTACTGACACTGTGATTTACTTTTTGTCCTTTTTTTCAGATCATTAATCCACATCGGTTTTAAAGTAAGCAAGTCTTCAGTATAATCATCTGAGAATCTTAAAATATCTGTTTCTGATTCTGCACACCACATGCACTCACAATGGCATCACGCTGGTCAAAGAGGCGCAAATGTAGGTCAATGCTTAAGGTCACAGAGTCAGAGATACTACAGCAATTTGAGGAGACCTTTAATAATACAAATATGCAAGGCAAGACTGACACAGCATCGGAACATGTAGCGTGCCCAAGGGAAGTAGTGGATCCAATTGTTTCAACCTCTAGTCACTCAGTTGTAGAGGAGCTACCAGTTATAGAGGACCTTCCAGTTATAGGGAACTATGAGCCAAGTTCAGAATTCAGTGAGACCCATGAGTCAATAGACACAACTCATATTGATTCAGATGATACTGAAACTCCAACTACAGAGTTTTTGATGACTGGTCTGAGATTTTGGGCCTCTACATTTTCAGTCTCTCTGGTGGCATTAACTGCACTTTTGAGCATTTTGCGCGTGTTTCATCCAGAATTGCCTAAAGATGCTCGGACAGTTCTGAGGACGCAAGGTCAAATAATAACTAAGAAGATGGAGGGTGGGGAATACTATCACTTTGGCCTAACCAATGGGTTAATGTCGAGGCTTAAATCTTTGACTCTCCCTGCCAACTTGAACACACTTAAGTTGCAGTTCAATATAGATGGGTTACCGCTGTTCAGAAGCAGTAGACTTCAGTTCTGGCCAATTCTTGCAATGGTAGATGTTGATTACACCAGATCTCCCTTCCTTGTTGGCCTGTTTTGTGGCCTTAGCAAGCCTAAAAGTGCCTCGGAATTCTTGGGCCCATTTATTGAGGACCTTAAGGCCATTCTGGAGAGGGGTTTAATTTATAATGGGAAGCAGCTAATGGCAAAAGTGTGCTCGTTCATTTGCGATGCCCCTGCACGAGCCTTTATTAAAAACACCAAGGGTCACAATGGTTACTCAGGTTGCGATAAATGCATTCAAGTGGGTGAATGGCAGGGCAAAATGACATTTCCTGATGTCAATGCTAAATTAAGAGCCGATGCAGACTTCGCCTCCATGATCGATGAGGACCACCACTTGAGTCGAACGCCATCTCCCCTAGTTAGTGTAGTGAAAATGGTGACAATGTTCCCATTGGACTACATGCATTTATGTTGTCTTGGGGTAACCAGAAAAATGCTTTATATATGGATGCGGGGCAAATGTCTTGCAACTAGGTTGGGCAGTAAAACAATTGGGGAGATTTCTGTGAAGTTGAAGGCATTGACACCTTATACTCCAAGTGAGTTCAGTCGCAAACCCAGGGAACTCGCAGAAATTGATAGGTGGAAAGCAACAGAGCTCCGGTATTTTATGCTATACGCTGGCCCTGTAGTGCTGAGAGATACGATTCCTTTGGAGATGTTTAACAACTTTATGTTGTTTTCTGTTGCTATGCATCTCCTTTTGTCTCCTGGGACATCAGAGAAAATGGTGGACTGTGCTCAGGAATTGCTAATTTCATTTGTGAGTCACTTTGGGCAGCTATATGGCAGAAGTGAAATAACTTACAATGTCCACCAACTGACACACCTGGCAGCAGAATATCATCTCTATGGTCCCTTAGATAACATTGCTGCCTTTCCTTATGAGAACTATTTGGCCCAACTGAAACATTTACTGCGTAAACCTCATTTGCCTTTACAGCAAATAGTTAAAAGGCTTTCTGAAAGAGACCCTCAGACACCCCAAATCAACAAAGGCCATACATTTATGCACCTCCATCATGATGGTCCATTGGTGCCTCATTTGGGACATGGGGATCAGTATAGAAAGGTTGTAACTAAAGATTATACCTTATCATGTAGGTTTGGGGATAATTGCATTCAGATAGCTGAGGACATTGCTCTTGTTGACAACATAATCAAAGTAGCTGAGGAAACATATGTGATCTTCCGGAAATTTACAAAGAAGGAATCATATGTCCAATACCCCTTCGAATCAGCCATCATTGGCTGTTACAAAGTGTGGGACTTAAGCAGCGGTTTTGGTGTTGTAAAGCTCAAAATAATAAAACACAAATATATACTTTTCCCCGATAAAAAAGAGTTCATAGCCATTCCCCTCATACATACAAAGTAAATCATTTTTGTACAAATCAGTTCATAAAAATCAGTAAAGTTCATAAAAATCAGTTCAGTTCATAAAAATCAGTACAGTTCATAAAAATAAATTCAGTTCATAAAAAAAAAACAGTTAATAAAAATCAGTTCATGTGTTAATAACCAACCATTATCTTTACCATAAAAATAGTATGAAGCAGTGGTGCCTTGTAAAGTTCCACAGTGGTGGACTAGAAGTTGTGCCACACATATGGCTTCAGGGGGAGAAAGTTTTCTGGCCTCCATACCCTCTAAAAGAGTCTGGCAAGGTTCGTGCTGCCATCAGGAGGAGGGAGGAACCAAAAGAAAATTGGCAGACTTATGAGCCTGTCAGGGTCCTCATAAGCAGAGGTGGGTATGGTTAAATCGGGTTGAGATTTTATCATAGCCCTTTGTATCAGTATCTCATAACAACTCTGTGTCTGCAGATACCTTTGAGGAAGCAGAGAGGTGCCTGGAGAGGTATTTGAAGCAGCAATGCGACACCACTGATATCCAGTCAGAGGAGGAGAGCCAACAGCCTCAGAAAAGGAGAAAGAAGTAATAATTTCCAAATTCACAGTGCGAAGTTGCTGAATTGTATGTGCACATGGCAACATACAATCCTCAGAAATATATGTTTACTGTAACATCGGAATAGTTGACATTTTGATTATTTCAGTAACTACAGATGAACAAATGTAAAGAATGCAGTGTATTTATAGTTTGTCCATGTTCACTTCTAGACCAAACCAAATCTACAAGAATACGGATGACTCTGATGAAGATCAACCTCAGAGTAAATATCCCCAAGCTCCAAAAATTTTGTTCCCAGGTAGGTGTTACGGTAGTGTTCCCTGTGTTTGTTCGTTCTCCTCCCCTTCTCTACCTCTGCTCAGGTGCACTGCATCTGAGGACCTTGATTAGCAGCACATGACCAGCTGATTGATTGGGAGTTTAAGGCTCCAGTATCCTGTTCCTGACGAGAGGCCTTTGGTGTGGAGACTGCTGGCTGTCTTGCTGCTTCTCAGCCTGTGATTTTGTCTGATCTTGATTTGGACTTTGTGTCACGTATTAGTTTAGTGTCTTGATCTTAATAAATGAAAAAGTTATAGTGTGCACATCCCACCTTCTGGCAGGTGCAGGACAAATTAACTCCAGTGAAGAAAAATATAATGAAGATTTTGCCTGAAGACCCAGCAGGGTCAAAACGTTGCATTCATTAAACATGGGAGTCTAAATCAGTGTTGCGGACATTATATTTATACATCCACTGGTTGGGTGATTTTTAAAGGTGTTATTTATTAGGAGTTTGGGTCAATGGTGGGTTTTTGTTTGCCCCTAAAGGGCTGTCTAAGGGTGGGGTGTAACATAGGCCAGTGTGGTTTGTGTAACAAAGTAAGCCGAGAAGCCAATTCAGCATAATAACCTGAAACATCTTTTATTCTCCCCCCCCTTGTCATACACACCAACAGCCTCCAGCCCTCTAGATTCTCCCTCTCCATCCTCCCAACTCCAACCTCTAGTCCCAGTAAATTACCAGACGCTTTCCACTCTGCAGTCTCCCTCTCCATCCTCCCAACTCCAACCTCTAGCCCCAGTAAACTACCAGACCACTTTTAACAACCCAACCAGCTACCAAACCCTGCCTGCCCCAGCCAGCTGCCAGTCTCCACTGCCCTACCCCAACAGCCAACCCATTACCTTCTCTGCTGAAGATTTTCAGTTGCCAGTGGCTTCTGTCGGTACTCCCCGGTGTGCACCCAATTTCTCTCCAGAAGGTATGTTTTAGAAAAGAAAGTTTCATGTTATTCCAAATACCTATAGCCAGTCTTATTGATAAAAAAATTTTTCTTCCATATTTGTCACAGACTCAAGAGACTCCGCCAGGCAGCTTTTAAAAGGCAAGTGCAAAACTGTTGTGCCTTGGGATTATTATAGGATTCCATTTATATATGAACGGAATAGCCTTGTGCATTAAAACACCTAAATATACCAGTGGTTTGCATTCTCTATGGAACAGTTAAAAACTAACTAAATATTGTGATAGGGGATTCAACCCAGCACCAACCTATAGCATTTAACATCCCTCGTGTATATTTGAAATTGGGTTGACCATTTGAAGAGTTTGGTTTCAAAATGCTATATCCACCATTTTCATAAATAATGTTACATTTTGTTTCGCAAGTAATTTCAGTAGAACTGAAATTGGGTATTGTTATTTATCTTTACTCAATCAAAACAGCAATTTGATTGACATCACCTTAACTACAGAATTAAATAACATGACTTTTTAATGTTTTTTAAAAATGGAGATATAGCGTTTTGGAACCAAACTCTTCATTTCTTTATTTTACGCTTTTTTACATTACAAAATAAAGGAATGCAAAGTTTTGCACTCAACCCAAAACTATTTGTTATTCCTGTCAATAGATGTAACCTTGCAGAAACTGCTCACCACTGTCACAGAGTTGACGAAGGAGGTGAGGGACCTGCGGCAGGACTTCAGAGAGTTCCGCCAGTCCTGTAGGTGTGGCCAAAGTGCTGGGGTGGTGGGCTTGACTGAAGAGCCACTGCAACTGCCTCTGCACAGCATGGAGGAGCTGGAGAACGCAGAGGTGATACTCCAGTCCCAGGAGGCTAGGAAGGCAATGGTAATCATTTAATGATTAAATAGTGGTCACATCATTCTTCTGATTGACCTTCACTGATCTGCCTAATTTTGTTAAACTGTTTAACAAATCTGTTAAACTATGTGTGTTTAAGCTCATCCCAGACAAGGATAGGAACAAATATCACTTTAAAATGTCCCAGTCAACAATGTCTGATATTTTAGCACATCTTTATCAATCTCAGTTAAATTCAGACTTGACAATTGACAAACCTACATAGAGCAACATTGCATCATCTTTTAAAAAGAGCTTTTTTCAAATTGTATACTTTTTAAACTGACAATAGTTACTTTTTTATTTTGATAGGTTGCCCGCTTCACAGTTATTGGGGGGACCACCCTGGAGATCAGGGTCCGGCGCATGCTGACATACAGCATGACCAATGAGCTGGCCTCAGGCCTAAACTGGGCAGGCAAGAAAAATAAGGATGTGGGCAAACAGAAGCGGCCCTTTAAAGAAATGGCTCTCTGCAAATGCATGTTTGGTAAGTCATTCTACTTTAGTATGAATGCAGTATGAATGCAGTGCTTTCAGTAAAACAGTATGCCCTCAATTGAGTAAATAAACTCAAGCTTCACGCTTCTGTCCCACCCTATTCAATTTACTACCAATTGGACTTCATTTAACATGAAAATTATTAATTTAGCTTATTATTTTTTCCATTTTGTCTATATTTGACAAGTAGCCTAGTTTGACTGAACACCGATGTGTGTTGAACCTTGAAACGAAAATGGGAATGAGTGAAGCTTGCTCCTATTTGGCCAATTCGCTAGTAGTTCGTCCATAGACTGTAAAATAGTTCATCTGAAGAAAGGGCTAACCTGAGGCCGAATCACATCTGGCAGCCGGATGTCTACCTCAGCTAGGCTATTTCTCTAAATTGTGTAACACTAGACACATTAGGCCTACAGAAGAAATTAAAATATTTTTCTCCCTCTGGTGAGAAGGGAGAAGCACTCCACACAAATTTGAGCCTTAGCCTACTGTATGTCATAAAACTGTAGCCTAGGCTACGTGTTTGTCAAATAATTTCATCCTAAAATAGGCTATTTGACAGACTTTTCCAAATTGATGTTAAAAACGGCTACATTCACCTAGCCTATTAGACGTTGCCTTTGACTTACCAGTTAATGTTTCCAGGTGTGAAGTTTGTTGTGGTGTCCCTGCTGCCAAAAATTACCTCAGTGACTCTTCAGACCAGAGTGGAAAAATATCGATCCAACACACACGTGACTGTTAAATTTCGCGCCAATCAAAGAGTGATCACACCTGTAACGTGATTCAGAGAGAGAGAGTGACGCGTGGGCCAGTGCGTGACATACTTGTCCAGCTGAAGGGCATGAGCGGAAAATACATGGGCGCGCACAAATTAAATTAGTCAAGTCAATGGACCACTTGCACTGAACTTCATGACGCACTTCCGTTTGGAAACAATACATATCACTTATTTCCGGTTATGTCTACTTTCAATACTGTGGTCAGTGAGTTGAACAAACGCCACCTAAAATGAGTGTCTGCAATAAGATTTAAAAATGTGGACATTTTTATTGACAGAAGAAGGGATATTCTGATGTTTACTCTGTGCAGAATTTTCCAAACTCATCGGAACATGAAATTTTAATCCAAACCAAGCCAATCTGATGCGGCTGTTAAAACGCCATTATTTCACCACAGGGTGTCAGTGTTCGTCTACACTAGTGACCGCGATGAACCACGAACATTCATTTATTTGGATTAAATATTTTAATCATTCTGTGTAGGCTAATTTGTCAATGTCAATATTTTTACTATAGTTACTATTTTTACTATTTACATGTTCAGCATGCCCAAAATCCTTAATTAATATTCAAAGAAGTTGACTGTCATTCTCTAAACTGTGTGCGGTACTGTTGAAGATTAATTAAATAGCCTATTTAGCGTTACAGGCACCTCGCGATTAATTCAACTATTTAAAAAAGACTGGAATAAACTCAACAGGTATAAAATATAAGTAGGCTAAGAGAAAAACACTGTTAATGTCCATTGGTCTATTAAGACTTGGGTGTGAGGCGTTTTGAGGGAAGGATAGCTATGCCACACACACACTTTTTTCTACATTTCTAGGCTGCATGGGTTATCAAGTTTAGCCTATTTCATTCACAGGCACAGGCATAGGCTAATGTTAAACTGTACTGTAACGTCGGTGCCTATGCACTACGGCTCTGACGCTGATGCATGCTGGGATTCTGGGAGAACTTTGGGGTTGTTTTGTGTGTGTTATGCCTTAATTACTGTTTATGTACGTGTTTTAGTGTAGTGTGATTACCCTTTTAATTCTACCCCGTGTGTGACCCTTCGTGTGTGGGACGGGTGGCTGCATCCACCCCTGTGTGTGTAGCGTGTGTGTGTATTTGACTTTATGTGTAGGCTACTGTGTTCGTGCCATGTTCTGCTCCCAATC
The DNA here is from genome assembly GCA_037178815.1 of Barbatula barbatula. Lineage (NCBI taxonomy): Eukaryota > Metazoa > Chordata > Actinopteri > Cypriniformes > Nemacheilidae > Barbatula > Barbatula barbatula. Next base: position 13,823,359 of record CM074079.1, on the reverse strand, counting down.
CTTGACGACAGCTTGATTGAACAAATCATTGACTAAATCATAGCAAACTTTTACTTGTATTCTAGATGCCTTGACTCAACGTCTTACAACGGCAAACACATATGACTTCACGCAAGCAGTACAGAAGTGGCTGCGCTACGCCCCAGACCGAGCTGGAGGAGCTGGAAGACAGACGCAGCAGACGGAGTAGCACGTTAAAAAAAAATAATAATACAATAAAAATGTTTGTTTAATTTTTAAAGAATGCGTGGGGTGTCATTTGTGCTAGTCTAGGTTATAGCCTAAAGGTATACTTTCTATTTTCTAAATCCTGGCTGTCGATAAAGCAGGATTATAGCCTAATAATAATGTTTTTAATATTAGGCCTATATTAAAATTACAGACCTTCAGATTAAACCTGTGGTATATTAAAACATCATTGAAGTTTTGTTGATATGCTGGGATTTCAACATTGTTTCAATATCCATTGTAATCGAAATACCATTGAAATTCTGTTGATCTCTAGGTATGATTTAAACGTTGTTTCAATGATAATAGAGGGTGCAACATGATGTTAAATCAACATCAGAGTTCAACGTTGATTCAATGAATTTATCGTTGACAGCGGGATGTTGATTTAACATCGTTTCAATTACTATTTGCTATCTGGGTAATGATTTGAATACAGCGTGTACAAATTAAATAACTTTGTAAAATCATTCATTACATTGACAACAGTTTTTCATCGTTTTGATATCGACTCGGTAGTATTTACGTGCAACTCAGGAAAACTGTAACGTTATTTTCGATTTCATTTGTCGAAAGCAACATGGCGCTGTTGACGTAGCTGCAAAGGGCTAAATCGACATTGGATCTATGCTAGCTGTCCAGGACAGCCTATCTTAAGTATTTTAAGCTGGCCACATTATTATTTTCACTCTCACTAAACTAGAGATATTCTTTATTATTTACCCTTAGTTGATAAAAGTTAATTCGCACGCGTGATTTAAATACATGTAAAAGTCGCTCGTGTGGAGTCCTAACGTTATATGGTGAAGATGTATTTCATATGCCAGACAATTAATTTACAATAGCCATACCATATCTTGTGTCTGTGGTAAAGGCTCGTTGTAATCGCACAAATATCTGTAATATAACTTCCTCCTCTTTCTTGACGGCTCCATTTTGTAAAAACATAAACATCACCCGCACCTCACTCTTCTCATCCCGTCAGGTTGCGCTCGAGCAAACAAGAACTTGACTTTTGATTGGATGATCTGATTCACTCTGATCTGTTATGATTGGTTGCAATTCGCGCTGTAGTCACCATTCGTTGCTAAAGTAAATCTAGTCAGACAGAGACTACCGTAAGATACAGCTGCAACCATGTATGTGCTTATAAAATGGATTAAAGAAAATAAAGTAAGTATTGAATTAGAAAAATATGTTGAGTGACCCCAAGAGGATCGGCCTGGTGGAACACGGTGCATTGCAATGCCACCTAAAGGAGGTTGGAAAGCTTTTCCGGGCCAAGTTCTCCGTTTAAACGGTAAGTTATTATTTATAAATATTAACTAGCGAACACATTATGTAATTGCTTTTTTGTAGTTGTAATTGTATATTGGTGACGTAATATACTATAGTAATAAAGTACCATAGAGAAGTCAAAATAAATCCAGGCTGAATGGAAATAAGCCTGCTAATTATAACGTTAGAAGCGCGCACTTACTCCGTTTCAGTCTCCAGTCAGGACTGGTCGTTTTAAATGACAGAAAGTTGTTCTGACAGGAAATTTCGTTTTTCTAGGTAAAAGACATACTTCTAAACACACTAACTATTAAAACATATGACAGTGAAGTCTATGACGATGTTTTTTCAGCTTTATTGTATGCTTTTCTAGTTTTAAAGTAATAAACAATACTGGTATAGGGTTTGACAGGAAAATTATCATGGTAACTTTTGTCCAGTAATATGACAAGTCCAACAACCTTATCATTTTAAATAACTTTTTTGTTAATATTTGCGTAATTATTTAACTACAAAATGCTTTTATTATGCTAAATTAAAACTGCTATAATGTATATATAATGTTCAACATAAAAATGTATTACTCACGATAATGTGCAGACATTTTAATGCAGTAGTTGTGAATCCCTTCTTTATACAGAGAGCCTTGGGAAAATAAGAAAGGCAGAACGTCAGTGGATAGAGACAAACAGTGGACTGCATCAAAACCAGAGGTATGTTACACTATCATATGGCCGCCCCCTAAAATAATGAAAATCGAATATTCATTCCCCTTAAATAGGTATTCTCCCATTTTTTTGTCTCTTTTAATATATTTGTCTTTACTCCTTTTTTTCTCAATTGTTCTGCATTTTCAAAATGCTTTCTGTAGGACTTGCAGGGACAATCACTAAAGCAGTAAAAGATGCTTTTCAGGCAGCTCAGTGTGCCCCCTGCCACCCAGTGCCCACTTCTAGCATCCAAGAAGATTTTCTTAAACAGGTCGGAAAAGGTGATATAAACTTTATACCATGTTGTTTTTGTTCACCCAAAATTAAAAGGCTGTCATCTAGTACTTACCCCCGTGTCATTCAGAATCCATAAGCCTTCTTGTCATCTGTAAAACAGAAATAATCATTTTTAAAGAAACAGATGAACATATTTAAATGTATTGTAATATCTTCTTTCCTCTTTGCAGAACAAGTCAGTTACAGAGTAAATGAATCCTGTTGCCCTGGATTACACTCAAAGATGTGAGAGCTACAAAAAACTCACCAGATCTGTGATGGGCTCTGTCTTCACATTAGAAGAGATGACCAAATGCTCCGTCACAGGAAAAAAAGGGCTTGTTGGAGAACAAAAACCAAGCCTTGACCAACATAAAGTTAGGCTTGTAATAGGTGAGCCCACTTGAATTGCTCTGCAGGTCTAAAGATAGTTTAAAATTGCGTATAGCTGGTTTCATCAGACACACGCACATTGCCCCTGGCCTTAAGGCAACATATGGTTTTCTACTGTAGAGGGACTTTCATTTTTTATTCTTTGTGTTGTTGCTGCTGAAACCATCTATATTAAATTCATATTCAGTGATTGTTGACATGTTCAATTTTAAGGTGAATACATGTTTTTGTCACCCCGATTAAGTCATGGAATATTAATTGAAAAGTAATGCTGCATGAATTGGGGAAAAATCTATTGATTTTCAGTATCTTTACTGTTCAAGGTTTCTTCTAGATGTAACCAGAGGAAGTAAATAAGCTGGAATTTTTACATGACATTACTAGTTGATTTCCTAGTTGAAATTTCTTTGCCTTTATAATGTATGAACGCACCTTCATTTTATTGAAAGCTGAAAGGGCTTTTAGCATGATTTTTAGCATCTAAGCCCAACGTTTTTTTAAAGGTTATTCTTACAGACCATGTCAAAAAGTCTTTCATCTTGGCATAGTACAATATACAAAAACCTGCCCGATGTCAAGCTGGGACGTTTTCACCAATATCAAAAAATGTGTCCATTGTTTTCTTTTGTCAAAATTAGGTTCTATATAACATCAGGTCTATCATCAGTGTAAATGGCTTCATTTTGATGGCATACGATATCAAAACCTGTAATATGTAACATTGCAACATGTGATGGGTTTTCCCAGATGTCTGTTATTGTGTTGTATTTTCTTAGTTATTACGGCTTAAATCAAAACTAACCAACTGCAGTGTGATTGATATTAACTGGAATGCACAATCAAAAAACATGATTCTGCTCTAATTTTTGATTTTTTCTTTTTGAATCCTAAAACAGGGAGCCTACTGGAGGAGATGAAGAAGACTAATGCACAAACACACAATGCACATACAAACACTCTATACAGTACTTGTACTTGGATTTTCTTGTTCTTAACACAATGTTCTTGCCCTCTACATGCACACACACAGACAGACAGACACACCTGTACACAGATGTTCTTTTTGCTCATTTTATGATCAGTAGTTTTTAAGGATATTTTCAAATAAAATCTCAATTTTGTGCCTTTGGTAGTGCTGTTTTGTGTGTCATGTTTAGATGTCTTTCCACTCTACATCACAGCATGGGGCCTCCACTTTGCATACTACCAACACCTTAACAATATAATGGCTTGCCCTTGGTGTCAAAGGTTATGGTATGATGAATGAATAAATACAAACATTACTTCTTCCTCTAAAACAACCTAAACTAATTCTGCTTGCAGACCTAAAAGTTTGTAGATTATATGTTTTATTGAAGAAACATTGTTTCGTACTGTACACGCACCCACTTGAAGACACATGTCTTCATTTGTGAGCATAATCTTTGTTTCATATAATTGTACAGATTAAAGGGTATGCTATGAGTTTATCTTTAATATTTAATTTAAGTTAATGGAATAATAATGGAATTTTACATGGGTAAAATGATCTTATTGGTTTTACATGTGTTTCACATGTGATCCCATGGGTTTCACATAGGAATATGCATGGGTTTCACATGGATTTCACACAAAAACCATGTGCATTTCACAAGGGATTTTAACATGTTCTCATGGGATTTTAACATGTTTCCACACGTGAAATTTCACATGTGAAACTCATGTGACTTTTCCGTAAGGGCATAAACATTAACTTGATTTCTCTCTCATTTAAAACACAACCTGCTGTTCTCACATTACAGGGTGAAAACACCTTTTATTGCAGGGTGAGCGGAGGATAGATAGACAGGACGGGTATACAACAACAAATGTCGTAAAACAGAAGACAGGCCATAAAAAAAGCAACGTAATTAGATTGAATGGGTGACATGACAGATATCTGTCATGATTCTCGTGGTGAGACACGGAGAGAGGACCCAGGTGCAGACAGCGGGTAAGGGGTTAACAAATAATTTAATAAATAATAAAACAAAGACCCACGAGGGGGTAACAGAACAAAACATGGATACAATAACATGACTAAGACTAACAACACAAAGACTTAACATAAACTCAAAACAAGAACTACAAATACACTGAACTAGACTTGACAAGACACATGGACTCACCACACAACCACAATGAACCAGCACAAGACAGAAGACACAAGGGCATTAAATAAGGGAGCAAATCAAGAGGGAAACAGGTGAAGGGCATTAATCAATAACGAGGGTAACGAGAGGATGGGAACAATGACGAGACCGGAGAGAGTATGGAAGGCCATCAGAACAATAATTGTCTCTCTCCACATTTAACATGAGGTTATGTCATGATCCTGCCACTAAACCAAGAGAAACATGACATGATGCAGCAGAATCATGACATAAGCCTCTCCTAAAGGAGCAGCAACCTGATGCTCCTCAAGGCACAAACAAGACAAGACAGACTGTGACAATGGCAACATAATACAACATGACAATACAATAAATCAAAACGGGAACACAAGAGTCCAAAGGGAAGTCCAAACAGGGGCAGACACGGACTGGGTAGCTCCGGCAGACACGAAAACACTAGCCGGCAGACATGAACAGGATGGCCGGCAGACACAAACACGATAGCCGGCAGACATGAACAGGAGAGCCGGCAGACACGAACAGGATGCACTGGGCTGGAATGGCCGCATGCACCGGGCTGGAATGGCCGCATGCACCGGGCTGGAATGGCCGCATGCACCGGGCTGGAATGCCCGGCTCCGCCAAGCAGGAAAGCCCGGCTCCACCGGGCGGGAGTGCCTGGTTCCGCCGGGCGGGAGTGCCCAGCTCCACCGGGCGGGAGTGCCCGGCTGCACCGACCTGGATGCCCGGTTGCACCGACCTGGAATGCCCGGCTGCACCGACCTGGAATGCTCGGCTGGGGATCTTTGGTGGCCACAGGATTCCGGCGGCTTCGACCCTGGAGGGAAGACCGGCGGTCTCAACCCTGTAAGGCAGTCCGGCGGTCTCGGCCCTGAGCAGGAATCCGGCAGTCTCAACCCTGGTAGGGAGTCCGGCGGCCCCGACTCAGGAGGGAGTCCGGCGTTCTCGACCCTGGAAGGGAGTCCGGCAGCCTCTAGCCCTGGAGGGGAATCCGGCAGCCTCAACTGCTGCCACAACGATCCCTCTGTCTGCTGGGTCCGATTATGGCTGGTTCATTCTGTCATGATTCTCGTGGTGAGACACGGAGAGAGGACCCAGGTGCAGACAGCGGGTAAGGGGTTAACAAATAATTTAATAAATAATAAAACAAAGACCCACGAGGGGGTAACAGAACAAAACATGGATACAATAACATGACTAAGACTAACAACACAAAGACTTAACATAAACTCAAAACAAGAACTACAAATACACTGAACTAGACTTGACAAGACACATGGACTCACCACACAACCACAATGAACCAGCACAAGACAGAAGACACAAGGGCATTAAATAAGGGAGCAAATCAAGAGGGAAACAGGTGAAGGGCATTAATCAATAACGAGGGTAACGAGAGGATGGGAACAATGACGAGACCGGAGAGAGTATGGAAGGCCATCAGAACAATAATTGTCTCTCTCCACATTTAACATGAGGTTATGTCATGATCCTGCCACTAAACCAAGAGAAACATGACATGATGCAGCAGAATCATGACAGATATCTGTCTAATATAGTCAATATCCACCTCTAGTTTATAGATGGAATATTATTTTGAGTTATTTGTGTTCAAACTGAATTTTCTAGCAATTGTCACAACTAACCCTCTGTCCATTATAATGAAGTTGTAATGTTTACACTTCTGACACTTAGAAATAAATGTTAAGTGTTTATTTGTAAAATAAGAAATGCATGTTGCTTATGTAAAACCAGCTGAAATGTTTGAGTAATTGACCTAAAACCAACAAGTTGTGCCCCGCTTCATATTGAAGTCCTAAATTACTGTGATAAGCACAGCTTTGCTGTAGATGGGTTAGATTGTAAACAGAACACCCAGTACTATTATTCCTGAATCATTATGGCTTGTAAACTGATTTTCTCTTTATTTATTTTACCTTACAGGCTACATCAAAAGTAAATTCAATGCAGAAGTGAGCATAATTAAAAAAGCCATCTTGGAGAAATGCGCAGATAAATGCAAATTATCTAAAAGACGCAACTGTGTGTGAGAATAATAGAAGTGATTTTTTTAGTTTTTTGTCTCTAGTGAATATATCTAAATAAAAAGGAATTAAAAAACGAAGTAATGATTTGTCCGAACGCTTTTGTTTCACCTGTTATTGGTAAACTTCCTTCTGCTACTGGATGAAGGAAACTGGACAACCACCTGCAGATAAACAAAAACAATAAACAACATCAACATTTAAACATAAACCGACAAATAGGAAACCTTATAACTTAACTGCTACCAGTAACCATTGCACTCCCTCCTGCGGCTGCACGACTATCTGCAGCAGAGTCAGCATCGGCGCATTCAATCGCAGTAATCATGTTAGTCTCAACAGTAAACTTCAAAGGTCCAACGAGTAGAAAGGAAAGTGTTCTTCAATGTCTTGATGGTCTGCCAGCAGTGAGATAAGCCCTTTGCCTTCTAGATACATCTTCTAGAACAAATTTGACACAGACACATCCTGTTGTCCAAAGGTCCCGACGATTGATATGTTGCCCCTCGCAGTTGCCTGATACGTCTCGCACTTTTGCAACATTTTACACTTGACGCAACGATGGAATTTACCTTTACAATTAAACTCAGCTTGCCAGGCTTCACATCTCACGCATAGATAACACACTTTGATGTCTGCAGCAGACACTTCCGCGACAACTGTAATGACATCATTTTCAGCTGCTTGAAACTCAACCATGCTATGAACTTCTTGAATTTCAACAATTTCACTGAAGAGAGACGTCATAAAAAAAAATCATCGCCGAACGCTCTTGTAGCCACATTGGAAATTCTGTACAAATGACCTTCCATGAGTACACCCACTTGTGCCTCCCACAGATGCTTTTTTATATTTCCTGTTGCGTCCTGTATGTAGCAAATTTGCAACTCGCTAGGCACATCCCTGACATCAACGGTCTTTGAAGGCTTCAAATCCAGAACCTTCTCCTCTACAAGACCAACCTGAAAGCAAATATACAGACAAATATAAATAATCTTGCATCTTATATAAATGCTGTACACGTAAAACCCTCACATAACCTTATTGTACGCACAACACTTAAATAGATAAATAAATATAAACCCATAGAAATGAATTATAACATGACATACATCCATTCACTCACTACACAGTTTCTCAACTTTGACAACTGAAAGATTTGTAAAAGTTCCAAAAGCACTGATATGTAGCACAAGGGCGATATTCATAACTCCTGGTGACATGTTGACATTTTGTTTAAACAAATTAATTTCACAAAACCAATAAATTACAAATCATTATTTAGACAACTTTTAAATTGTGGCGAATAACAGGAATTGATTGACAATGCGTCACTATATCACCAAAACCTACGAAAGAGTTTGCTAATAACTGCAAATTAAGTTTATATTCAATAAACTATAACAAAATGCTTCAATAACATTACTTTGAATTAAATGACTCATTCCCTCCGTTTGTATATAGGATTCATAGACTACAACGCTGAAGCACACTCTTACATTTTGTTTGGGGTCCAACAAACAGATCTGTGCCACAGTCTTCTTTGAGTTTTGTGGAGGTTCTTTGAACGTGAACTCCACATCTGACGTGACCGTGATGTCCTTGTTCTTTCCACACTGGATATTGAATTCCTCACCCGCAGAACCTATTAAAAACAACAATATAGACACACTTCAACTGCCTACTTAAATACTACTGAAAAACATCACCAACGCTCACTGACACATCTCTCCATTTTAAGCAGCTTGACTGGACTCTTGTTCTTCTCTGACTGCAGAAACGTGCTTTGCTTCTCCGGTGAAAACACTACAACGCGGTGATTTCGATCTCGACCGGTTTGAAACACCGCGTTAAAATACTTGTTCCGAGACCTAATAGCCACCTTCACAGGACTTACAGTATATCGTTTGGTTTCACTACAATATGAAAGCAATGATTGCCAATGAAAAACATTATGGCATTATGATGAACCAAATGTCAATGAATGGGAGTTGAGTATATTTGATGTGTAAATAAGCAGTTTTAAATGGACATGCTCTGACACAAGGCTGATTCATAAATTCACATATTAACTATAGTCACATACAGTATATGTAAACATAAAGTAGGTTATACAGTGGAGATTTGGCTGATTTTGTACGTTTTCCCACTTAAAAAGAAATGAAAGGTCTATCATATGTTTCTTTATTTTAAAATAATTCCATATTATCAACCAAAAATCTTATTTTACTGCAAAGCAATTTATTATTATATAATGTTTTTTCTGGATGAGTTGATATTCTGTCTCTATCAGTTAAAATAAACCTAAAAAAAAATACAGACCCTTCATTTGTTTCACATGCTGGCAAATGTCCATAACTAGCAGGGATCAAATACTTATTTCTCCACTGTATCTACTGACTCTTTTGATGATATTAACATACATCACAGTTCATCCAAATCCACAGTTATTTATTTCTTATTTTACCTTTTGGCTTTTAATCTTTTTTTAGCATCATCAACAGCACCCTCTGAAACAACACCTGAAGGACTCATGAAGAGCAAGCAAACATTAACTTGAACATTAACCTGTTTTATCATAGAGGGCAAACAAGAAGAATTTGAATGCATTTGATATTGTTTTTTGTCAGACTACCTTTGACTGAATCAAACACTTATTGAAGTTTTAACAGAGGTGCGTCAGTTGTGGGCATTCAGGACCGAAATGCTGTGGTGTAAATTCAACCTAAAAGGAAGAAAAGGGAAAAAGGTGTTTCAGGACCTTCCCCTTATGGGTCTAATCACAAACCACTATTAATGACAAAACGTTATTTAAGTAAATACACAAATCTCTTCATAAATCCTCAGTTTCAAATTGTATACAATATTATTATTATTATTAGTAGAACGCCATTACTTCTAGTTTTAATTATTTATACTTGATAATTGTTCTTCCAGCTTTTCATGTCAGGTATATGTGCACAGTATGTACCAAGTGCTAAATAAATCTAAATTCCTTGTGTTTGCACACACTTGGCCAATAAAGTGAATTCTGATTTCTTAACATTTACATTTAGGCGTTTGGCAGATGCTTTTATCCAAAGCGACATACATTGCATTATGCTATACATTTATACATAAGTATCTGCAATCCCCTGGGATCCAACACACAACCTTGCGTTGTTAACGCGATGCTCTTACCACTGAGATTCAGAAAAGCTTTCATCGGCTGTACATCATCGCCGTTGTGTTTTCATTCAGAACTCATGTCACATGGCAGGATTTGAGTCACAGAGTCTGAGAGGTCCAGATATTTCACGGACGTTGGTGCTGTGTTGGCCCAGTATTTCATAATTGAGGGAGGAAAATGCGTCAATGAACGATCATAATCTCAGTCAACAGAGAAACACTGAAGTGCGATGGCGCGCAGTCATAGACCAAACATACGGGATCTCCAAACTCACTCCTGAGGGCCACTGTCCTAGAGTTTGGCTTCCACCCCGATCGAACAAAACCTCAAACAGCTGATCAAGATCTTAGGCATAGTTGAAACTTGCATGCAGGAGGGATTTATTAAGTTTGGAGCTAAACTCTGCAAGACAGAGGCTCTCAAGGACATAGTCTGGGGATCTCTGCCTAGGACTTTCTGTCAGCTGATTTGGTGCTATTCTGATATTTTTCTTGGGACACTGTGACACTTTGTTTAATACAAGACAATGTATATTTTGTTAAAGACGGATGGCAACCCTACTGATGTACTGGCATTGGTAATATTTGACACATCCCAGATAGCAACATTTATGTGGCCCAGATCTGGCTCACATTGGACACATTCATCAGGCCCACTTTTGGCATGGAATGATGGCACTTGAGTGGTCCTCCCTTGTTTGCCAGATGTCAACCAAAAGACAGCCTTAGCAGTGCCACATATCAGCCAAACACAAAACAAATAAAGCAGATCTGGCCAAAATCTGGGCAACAGTAAATGTTAATTTTGTCCCAGATTCATCACCTTGGATGTAAAGAAAGCTTTAGCATGAACAATTGTATTGAAAAGATTATGAAATGACGAAAAAAATTACTGTTAAGTCAAGTTAAGGCTAACAAACACTACCTTACTCTTAAGTATTACCTAAATAGGTCTGCATAACAATGTAAAAAACATACATACAACATTTACCTCTGTAAAATATTAAGATAAGTTATAACAGATAATTCAGAATTTTTTTTTGAAAACAAACATTGCATGATTACACATCCAAAACTGGGAAGCAATCTGAAAATGCAAAAAAATAACAATAACAACAAAGGAAACACAAAAATGGTTTAGACAGGATTAGACCTTAATTGGCCAGGAACCATCCAAATAGAGGGGTTTTAATGGACTCCCTGACTGGGCCCATCAGCTCCATGGCAGTCTCCCGGGCCTGTTAAGTGAAAAACAAATAAAATAAATTGTTGACACGCACAATTTAGAAATCATCAATTTAATTCATTTTTAAAGTTCAATAATATAATTATTAAATAACAGAATTAAATTTCATCCTAGATACATTTCACCATGTGCAGAAAGCCCTAATGTGGAGACAGATTCTTACATGGTGTACACAGTACATTCAAACTGATGTTTTTAAAAATAATTATTTCTAATTATTTGTCAAATTTTAAACAGCAATTATAGTTTGTTTCAAATTGCTTTGATTGGGATCAGTATGTGAGTAACATTGTGTTTTCTTTTTTTTAGAACAAAGATATGTTGTTGTTTTTGTTGTAATATTAGCCGTGTGACAGCAGTTCTGAGTGTCATTGTTTATCTGGAACCGCCTTAATATTGAAATCGTCTAGATACTGGAGAGATACCATGATCCGTTTCAACACAATACCGCAGGGTAGAGGAAATGCGTGTTGTAGAGTTGTTTGTCCATTTAGGGCTGCTGTACAAAACATGGCGGCGAATTCAATTAATGTAGGGCCGCTCTGTATGTAGATATAAACCACTTATTCTAAGGTATGAGAAACATAACGGTTCATTATGTAAGGTCTTTATACACCTCTGAAGAAATAGTTTTGTATATTATATTGCATTTCTGTCAATAGGTCCTCCTAAAATTCCAGTTATGTTCTGCTGTACACAAAGGAAGCTATTTGGAAGAATGTTTGCAACCAAGCAGATCTCGGCCCCCATTGACTACAATAGTATTTTTTTCCTACTATTGCAGTCAGTCATGCCCAAGATCTGTTTGGTTAGAAACATTCTTCCAAATAGATTCCTTTGTGTACAGCAAAGGAAAGAAACTCTTACAGGTTTGGAGCTACCTGAAGGCGAGTAAAGAAGAATTTTTTTTTAGCCGAACTAATCCTTTAAGCAACAAGTATATACCTCACTTCTTCGAGATATCAAGAAGGGCACTGCTCTCTTTCAAATTTTTTATCATGTCTACATTAGGCTGAGCCAAACACCGTGCAAGACAGATATCAGAAATTTTTTGGATGCTTTCTCCCTTTTTAAAGATTGCTCTCAAAGATTTGTTCTCCTCCGGATTTGCAATTGCCAACTGAGCAATGGGGGCCTGCATGACAATCGTATTTCTGTCAACATTCATTTTGTTGTATGCTTCAGCTTTACTGGAACCACCATTTACCAGTTGTAACACTTTGTGGTAGCGCTTGATGGAGTCTTCAGGGGTTCTTACTGGGGGGAAAGAAAAAAGAAAACTGTTGTACGAGTTTGATACAACAAAGGTGAGTATAAATTGTATTAATAATGAGAATAATTTTGGTGTGTGCTATTGCTTTCAGAACAGACTTCAAGCCTAAATGTGGTTATGACAACTAACTAAATTCTGTTGTAATACAGGTTGCATTGCATGTGCTTCATTAAATACTGTGCAAGGAGCTACTATATAAAATATTTAAAGTATAATGTTCATCGCAAATGCATATTGATATCTAAAATATATATTTTTTCTTCTCACTAGCATTTGGATATTAAACTTGAACAATAAAAATAACTAGCTAGGTTACCAGATTACCTTTAATTTACACAATTTAGCACTTTTATTGTTTCAAAATTTACAGAATTTCTAAAATCAGCAAGTACATCATGAATCCATCATCTAAACCATGTTTTTGTCTTTTACAGAATCACTACGGTACATTTATCACTAAAGTTGTTTATGTTCTGACTATTTTAGATAGAGCGGGATGCCAACCTCTGTGGAGGAGCCCAGTAGCCTACCTGCGTGACTCATCATTGACATAAACAGAGAAGCATCACCGGCTACAATGTTCTTCTGCGAGACAGATACAGTTTTGTTTATGAACCGCTACAGCACAAAAAGTTGACATGGTGTACATTTGGCCGTCAGTCCATATTGCCATTAACCGTCCATATTGCCATCATGTTTACCTACACGGCCTTGCATGGTTTAACACCACAATACCTGTCTGAACTTTTAACGGTCTACACCCATAGACAAAATCTCTGCTCTTCTGGTTCTTGGCTTTTTAATTGTTCCTTCGACGCATTTTCGTTTAATGGGTGATCAGGCATGCACTCTTAGTTTTTAAATCTTCACTTAAAACTTATTTTTTCAGGCTGGCATAAAACTAAATATTCTGTTTTTGAGGGGGGTTAATACATCTGTCTCTTAAATTTGTTTTGATGCATGTTTCTATTTTTGGTGTCAATGTATTTAATTTGTATGTTCTTGTAAAGTGCTTTGAGATGCAACTTTTAAAGGCAATATATAAAATAAAGTTCCTTATTATTAACACTTTCTGTGTGTTAATCAGCAGGTGCGTTGAGACATGTTATTCACTTAAAGCCTTGACAATTTTCATCTCTGGATGAACTATACCTTTTAATACTTTTGATAGAATAAACATACCTCTCCTAAAATCAACCCTCAGTTTCTTGGATTTCTTCTTGTTTCTTCGCTTTTTATCCTTTTTCTTCTTTGCTCTTGGTTCAGAATCTGATGAATCTGAAGATTCTGAGGAATCAGAAGATTCATCACTGGACTCTTTCTCCTGTGATGCAGCAGTAGTGGAGGAAGATGCAGTCAGTGCCAGTCCAGGCGAGATAACTGCTTCTTGCCTAAGAAGTGCTATGACAAAGAAAAATACATATAGTTTTGTTCTCCACACATTTTTTAAAGACTTTACGTATTTTTTTAACCACACTTAATTTAGGAAAACATTTTAAATGTCTCAAACGCAAAAAAGAGGGGTGACCTTTTTGGTCAACAACCTTCTTAAAACAAAATTCTTTAACAACCCGTCTTTTGACAGTGCATGTAAAATAGTCACCCTAATGGCTCACTGATTACAATTTAGTATAGAGGAATAGGGGCTTTCTCACTAGAGGAATCTTTTACAGTTCCTATAACTATTGGCAGAAGTACCCGCTTTTTTGATGTGTTCGCACTGCAGGAAATCAGAATGAATTTAGTTCCTACAAAATCTTTTAGCTCCTGCTTCAGAGTAGGGTCTTACCCAGCACAATAGGAACTACCAGTGACAGTAAGTGTAGGCTGATTGGCTGAACTAACTCTACGAACACGGAAAACCATGACAGATGGACCTCTGAACTTTACACGGAGGATAAAATCCAACGCAAGTTTGATAGGACCGGGCGATACATGACTATCTATTTCTGCTCAGCTAGCGACATTCGACATCAACCACACGGCAAAAACGAATACTTTGTCTTATACTGATTACTTTCTTTGTATAACAATTCTAATCTTATAACATATTAGACAGGACTGTTAACTAAAGAGGACTCAGAATAAGTCACAACAAGGATGGCTTGTGTCACTTCAGAGTTCCTACTGGCGGTGTAAATGCAACTAGGAAAATGGCCCTAGGGGATCATTTAGTTCTTAGGGAACCACCCTAAAAGTTGCAACATGACTGGCAGAATGGTTCTTAAAGCAAGTTTGTGACCCTATTACGTACCATCCTCCAATCTTGATCGGAGAAATTTTTTATCATCTGTCAGAGAGTCAACTTTTTCCTGAAGATGAAGAATCTTCTGCTTTTGGATCTCTATTGTCTGTTTTGCTTTGTCAAGAGCAAGCTGTAAAGTGGGTGCACCTTATAAAAGAGAAATATAAATCTCAAAGCAGAATAACAAAAATGTGGCCTATTGATAAAGGCCTAATTCAAGATAATTAATACTCTACACATTAACAGCCACTTTTCTGTGAACGAAATTACACAAATTAAATATCTAAATGAAAATTACAATTATCATTGTCTTATGTAAAGATTACAGGAACAACAAATATTTCTTGCATCTCAATGTAGAAAAGGCTACAAACAAACCTTCTGTTTCACTGGTTTGCTGTATTGCAGGCTGAAGTCCTGAAAAAACAAAACACCAACTCAACTTAAAATACAGCATTTGAGAATGAGCTTTATCTGAGGAAAGAAACAGGCAGAGCTTAAATAGTTTTAAAGTTGACATGAAACCAGACATTTTTCACAATACAGAGATGAAGTGGATCGAAATGCCTATGACAGAAGCCAAATGTTTTCAATCCTCATAACCAGTCATTTCAATTTGTGAAATCCCAGAGGACTTGAACAATATTGGACAATATGAGCTAAAAAAATAGATGTGTTTTATCTAGTGTATAATATGATCGCTAGCTGGATACCAAATTTTATACCAAAATACTGTTTGATATCTCAGGCATGGCAAATACCAATGAATTCCTTCCCACATGTATCAGCCATTGTATTAAATTACTTACCTTTCGATGAGTTTGCTGTATTTTCAGTCTAAACATTCTTGCGTGCAGATACAACTAAAGGGGAAGCAAGAATAGTACAGCATTAAAGAAACACCTGAAAACATGTACAGAAGCAGGGTTGCCAACTCACACATTTGACTGTCTCTCACATTATTAGGCTGCCCACCTAAATCCCAAAACATATTCCCACCCGCAATGGGACTTAATTTGTCCAAATAAAACACAGATATTATTGAATCGATGTAACTGATATGAAACGACAAATTCTGCACAAATAATATGTCTTCCAGAACTTACTCTGATATATTTTCTGTCACTGTTATACAGTCAGGGGGAATTTACTTATTGTAGAGTTAACGTAAGATGTCAGACAGATGTCATAAATGTCAGTAGACCAGGAAGATTTTAAAACAAGTGGTTCTTTCATAAAACCGTAAAATCTTATTTTCGATCATCATTCTGAATCTGATCTGGATATCTCAGGTTTTTTTCAAAATGTTGCTTTTTTTTTAAATGGAACTTGCATTCAGTGTTTATAAAGAATCCATGATGTTAAATTAAACAAAAGAATATCATTTATTAACAACCACGGAGATCACAAAAGGTCTGTTTTTAAAGGTTTTTGAGTTATTGTTAAAGAACAAAAAAAAATCTAATTTCCAGTGGAGAAAATAACTGGAGATCTGAACACAGGGAGCATCAATATTCCCTATATTTTCACAGTGCATTTTGTAACTTTTAGGAAGCAAACGTTTCCGTGCATTGAAATGGTTTTGCGATTGAGAAGATTGATACCTTAAAATGACCGTTCCCCTGACCATTGCCCTGATTAACGTTAGTAAACAAGGGAGCTGACACTTCAAATTGACTTTTTCAATTAGAAACTGTACAACAAACTGTTTTTTCTATAATTCGACCAGTAACACATGTTATTCAATTAGTAATTTACATCAGAGGTAACGTAACATTAGGTCATTATCTAATCAGCAGGGAACATTGTTAATAGAGAAAGTTTATAAAAAGTGCATCTAGTACAACAACATGAAGCGTATTGGTCATTTACAGCAGTATGCTTAAATACATTAAAAAAGGGCATGGTTTCACAGACAGGGCTTAGATTAAGCCGTTAGGCCTGATTTCAATTAGGATTTTTAACTATCTTTTATAAACGTGCCTTAGAAAACTAACATCAAGTTACTGGTGCAAAACAATTTCTCTGACATATTTTAAGATTTTCAGCGGTTTTCAGTTAAAACAGCTCAAACATGCATTTTAGTCGGAGACTAGGCTTAAGCCTGGTCTGTGAAAACGGGCGAATAAATTACAAAAAAAAAATCTCACTCCAGCCAGGCAACCCAAGTTTGCAAGCCTGACAAAAGTAAATCAAACATTATGTTACAGGTTCTTACCATATTCATCTGAGATGTATTTGCCCGTTTTGTAGTTAATTTTCCTCCCACACCGCGTTGCCTTTCTCTTCTCATCCATCTTGCTCAAATCTGTTGATTGGAGAGAAGCTGAAGTTAATGGCGCGATTGGCGCCACCCCATCGTCCTCGTCAACTAATGACATCGTTTGGATTTGTATTACTGTATTTCCACCTCTAAACCTTACGTGCAGCTCTTTTTGTGTTTGTTATTTATATATATATCCCTCTTTATATATATCTACATACACAGAGGGACCCCAAAAATATATATTTGTTTTAAAAAAAATATTTTTTTTTTTTTCCCCCCTATGTTTGAAAGGTGTTTTTTTTCCCCCCGAAAAAGGGGGGGGAACCTTTGGTTTTTTCCGTCCCCCCCGCCCGTAATTAACTTCATTAGCACCAACCCCGGTTAGCAGTACATTCATGAACGTACCAAGTGTGTCGGTCTTGGTGAAGAGTAACAGCAATGTTGCATTCAAAATTATTGCAAATTATTATATGCAATTCAGAAACCCTCAACTAAGAGGAAACTCAAGCTCATTAAATGGCTTCAAAGTAAAAAGTTACTAGCAAGGAGAGTAAAGTGCTCAAGATGTGGCCATAATATGAGAATGGAGAGAACTAGAAGACATCTCGACGGTTTTCTTTGGTGAGTTATTAAACAAATTAAGATTTGTTGTCCACATGATATATTGCAGAAAGGATTTCTCGGGGGTGGGGGAGTCTTTCAACAGACTTGTCAGTACATGATCCGTTCCACCTGCACGAACCGTTCTGAGCATGCGCGTTATTACGTATTAGAAAACGTCATGGTTTTCCTACACTATTTGTACCACGCAGGCGGATGAAACATTTGACGGCACAACAGGCGGCATATTTTTTGTTTTGTAGGCTAACGTTACATAGTTTAACCGTTCAAGGCAAGTCTGTTTTTATGTTTTTAAATGTTGCTTACGTTACCATTAGGCTACTATGTGTTTATGTGGTTGGCAATCCAAAATAATAGTTGTTACATGAACATAGATGATTTTGGTTACATGTGGAATAAAGTATTTTTATCGACTGTAAATCTTCAGTTTTTAAGTATTGTGGTTTAAAACAATTGATTTTAAACCTTAATCGCAATAAGGTCCAGCACCTGTGTATATATATATATTTTTACTACAATTTAGTAATTCTTAGTCCAGGTGAAAAACTTTTGTCTGCATAACCATATTTTGCCATTTATCACTGTCACAGGATGTGCAGACATAAAAGTCATTGCGGCAAGAAAACGTACTCTGTTACTTACATAACCTCGGTTCCCTGAGATACGGGAACAAGTTATCGTCCCAAAGTTATTAAGTGCTGGCGTGGCTATAGAGCCAGGGCTCAGCGACCTAATTCAAGCAGAAAGGACCCGGGCCTGAAGGGCCGGAACGTCCAGATTGTAAAATCTTGTAAAAGTGGACGGCGAAGCCCAGCAGGCCGCCGCACAGATATCTTTTATAGAGACACCGCTATACCATGCCCAGGAAGAGGCAATGCCTCTAGTGGAATGGGCTCTAACTCTCGTGGGACATTGAAGGCCCAAGGAAGAGTATGCCAGCGATATAGCCTCAACTATCCACTTTGATAGTCTATGTTTCGAGGCCGAGGACCCTCTGGTGCGGTCACCGAAGCACACGAAGAGCTGTTCCGACCGTCTGAATAGGGCGGAGCGCTCAATGTATATTTTCAATGCTCTGACTGGGCAGAGCAATCTAAGCTCTGGGTCCCGCTCGGAGGAGGGTAGAGCAGAGAGCGTAATAACCTGTGCTCTGAACGGAGTAGAGAGCACCTTAGGTACATAGCCATGCCTTGGTTTGAGGACGACCCTGGCGTCGTTAGGCCCAAATTCAAGACAGGATGGGCTCACAGAGAGAGCCTGTAGGTCACCCACACGCTTCACCGATGCTAAAGCGAGAAGCAGAGCGGTCTTGAGCGTTAATGAGCGGCCGCCCGGACACAGGAGACGAGGGGGGACCACCCCCCCGCCCCCCCCCCGGGCGCCGGCCGCACCCCAGGAGGAAAAGGGGGGGGGGGGGGGGGGGGGAGCCCGCCGGAACCCCAAAAAAAAAAAAAGACGGGCCCGCCCCCCCCTTTTCCCCCCCTTTGGGTTTTTGGGGGTGAAAAAACCCCCCCCCAGACTTTGGGCGGGGGGGGGGCACGGCCGTTATCCAACAACTCTTGTAAGAATGACAGTATCAGCGATATGTCACAGGACTCGTTAACTCGTTATCGACAGGGTAGAACAATCACCTCCGCTACTAAAGATAGTTTCACAAAGATCTTGCCAGATCTGACTCCTTTAATAACCATACCAATAAATAAAGAATCGCTCGATGTCATGACCAGGAAATTGGGCACTATTTTCTCTAATACATTAGAAGCAGTCGCACCTACAAAGTCAAAAAAGATTACTGAGAAAAATATTGCACCATGGTACAATAGCACCACTCGGGCCCTAAAAAGAGAAACTCGCAAACTAGAGCGCAAATGGATAAAATCGCAATTAGAAGTCTTTAAAATGGTGTGGAAAGAGAGTGCAAATTGTTATAAAAAGGCACTAAAAGCAGCAAAGGCTGAGCACCTTCGTAACCTCATAGAAACCAACAAAAACAATCCAAGGTTTTTATTTAGCACAGTCGCTAAATTAACAAATAAACAGACACCACCTGACCTGGCTATTCCGCCGCACCTCGGTAGCAATGAATTCATGAAATTTTTTACATAGAAAATCGAAAACATTCGCTACAAAATTGTTAATACTCAACCTCCAAATCTGTCCTATGAATTAGCACCAACCATCGCTCCAAAACAAAGGCTCCAGCGTTTTTCATCTATAAAACAGGAGGATTTAATTAAACTTATTGCAACTTCTAAACCTACAACTTGCTTACTAGACCCCATACCAACTAAATTATTAAAAGAGTTACTACCTGTTGCAATTGAGCCCATTTATAACATTATCAATTAATCTAGGCCATGTCCCAGGACCCTTTAAAATGGCCGTCATTAAGCCTCTTATCAAGAAACCAAACTTAGATCCAAATGAACTAGGAAACTATAGACCGATTTCAAATCTTCCATACCTGTCTAAAATCCTAGAAAAAGTAGTGTGCACTCAGTTGTGCTCTTTCTTACAAAATAACGACATGCACGAAAAATTTCAGTCAGGCTTCAGACCGCATCATAGCACTGAGACTGCGCTCGTTAAAATTACAAACGACCTGCTTATAGCATCAGATAAAGGTAACATCTCACTCCTGGTCCTGCTTGACCTTAGTGCTGCGTTCGATACCGTAGACCATAACATACTTCTAGATCGCTTAAACAATTATACTGGTATTGAGGGACAGGCACTACAATGGTTTAGATCTTACTTGTCAGACAGACATCAATTTGTCCATTTAAATGGGGAATCATCAAATCTAACGCAAGTAAATTATGGATCGGTAAAAACCTCAGGGATCGGTTCTGGGACCCGTTCTGTTCTCCATATACATGCTGCCCCTCGGAAACATTATCAAAAAACATGGAATTAGCTTCCATTGCTATGCAGATGATACTCAGCTATATATCTCATCAAGACCAGATGATTCCTCCAAGCTATCCAAATTGGCAGAGTGCATTGAAGATATAAAACACTGGATGACCTGTAATTTCCTTCTTTTAAATTCTAATAAAACAGAAATATTACTTATCGGACCAAAGACACGCAAACCAAATATTTCTGATTATAAACTGCAAATTGAAGGATGTACTGTTACTCCAACAAATACAGTTAAAGATCTAGGCGTTATATTAGACAGCAACCTGTCATTTCAAAATCACATCTCAAATGTCACAAAAACAGCCTTTTTCCACCTAAGAAATGTGGCCAAGTTACGAAATATTCTGTGTGTAGCTGACGCGGAGAAGCTTATTCATGCATTTATAACCTCAAGACTTGACTACTGTAATGCGCTACTCAGTGGCTGTCCTGCATCATCAATAAACAAACTACAGTTAGTTCAGAATGCAGCTGCCAGAGTCCTAACCAGGTCCAGAAAATACGATCACATAACCCCAATTTTATCAACCCTTCACTGGCTACCCATGAAGTATCGTATTGACTTTAAAGTTCTTTTAATCACTTATAAAGCCCTAAAGGGTTTAGCCCCTACCTACCTAACAGAGCTTCTATCACACTACAACCCATCACGCTCTCTAAGATCTCAAAACGCGGGACTTTTGATAATACCCAGAATAACTAAATCCTCCAAAGGGGGTCGAGCTTTCTCATACGTAGCACCTAAACTCTGGAATAGCCTTCCTGATATTATTCGAGGATCAGACACACTCGCCCAATTTAAATCTAGATTAAAAACGCATCTTTTCAGCCAAGCATTCAATTAATGCAAATATGCTAAATAAATCAGATTTACATAGATATTATTTACTAGAATAATTGGATTTTTATAAAACACCATGTAGCGTGTTTTACCCTTTCTTGGGTTTTTCGTTTTTCTCCTGTAAAGCTGCTTTGGAACAATGCAAATTGTGAAAAGCGCTATATAAATAAAATTGAATTGAATTGAATTGAGGCCCCCCCGCGGCGCGCCCCCCAGGGGGAGCAGAACACCTACCAGAGGAGGGCGGAAGACGGCGAGGGGCGGCCCCCTCTCTTTTGTTATGTTTTTCCCCCCCCCCCGCGGGCCGTCGCTCCCCCCCCGCCGCCCGACGAGCGCGCCCCCCCCCCCCCCCGGGGGGGGGGCATAGTATTCCCCCCCCCCGAAGAGAGGGCCCCCCCCCCCGGAGTGGGCCACGGGGCCCCTACTAGCAGCGGGGAGAGACCTGCGCCCCAAGGCTGGTTTGTCCACAGAGGGGCTACCAATAGCACCCGGGGCGCTTTATCCCTGTTTCCCCCGATCCTCCCCCGCAAGAGCCCGATCGGGGGAAAATCATAGAGGAGCCGGTTGGGCCAAGTGTGGGCCAAGGCGTCCTTGCCCTTCGAGAAGTACGTCGACAATGAGTATTGTCTTCTGAGGCGAAAAGATCGACTTCTGCCTTGCCGAAGATTTGCCAGATTTGCTGAACCGACATGGGTTGGAGCGTCCATTCGTCCGAAGGAACATTGCTCCGAGACAGCATATCTGCTCCCCGGTTCAGTTTGCCTGGAACATGAGTTGCCCTCAGTGAGCGCAGATTGGACTGGGCCCATTCCAAGAGGTGAGATACTAGGGAAAAAAGGCGTCTTGAGGAGAGGCCTCCCTGGATCGGACTAAGACGTGACGATCTTTTAGCACCGGTAGGAAGTAGCGGAGAGCCAACCATACTGCCTGCATTTCCAGGTAGTTGATATGGAGGCTTCTTTCCTGGTTCGACCAGAGGCCGAAGGCCGGTTCGCCATCGCACAGAGCCCCCCAACCCGTTTTGGAGGCGTCTGTCGTGACCACTTTCTGGCTGGATGTGGAGCCCATGGCCATACCCTGATCTAGCCAAAGGGGATCTTTCCACGAGGCTAGGGCGGTTACGCAGGCTTGGTTCACCAGAACACGCAGACCTCCAAGACGCCAAGCGTGTGGAGAAACTCTGTGCTTCAGCCAGAACTGGAGGGGGCGCATCCGGAGGATGCCCAGACTCAGCACTTGAGATGCAGAGGCCATAAGGCCCAGCATTTTCTGAAAAACCCTGAGGGGGCGTGAAACCCCGGGTGTGAATAAGGCCGCAAGCCATCGAATGACCAGAGCTCGTTCTGGCGATATTCTGGCGGTCATGCGTTTTGAGTCGAAGACTGTTCCCAGGAACGAAATACGTTTGCTGGGTGACAGTGCACTCTTGACGAGATTGATCCTGTGTCCCAGGCACTCCAGGTGGCTGAGGAGGAGGGATCTGTGGGACCTTAGCTCGTCCTCCGACTGGGCTAGGACAAGCCAGTCGTCGAGGTAATTCAGAATGCGGATTCCCTTCTTTCTGAGAGGGGAAAGAGCCGCATCCATGCACTTTGTGAAAGTGCGGGGAGCTAGAGAGAGTCCGAACGGAAGGACCGTGTATTGATAAGCAATTCCCTCGTAGGCGAATCTCAAGAATCACCTGTGACGGGGGGCTATCTGAATGTGGAAGTAAGCATCTTCCAGGTCCAGAGAGAAGAACCAGTCCTCTGAGCGTAATTGCGAGAGGATCTGCTTCATCGTGAGCATTCTGAAGCGCAGTTTCATAAGGGCGCGATTCAGATGTCTGAGATCGAGGATGGGGCGGATGCCGCCGTCCTTCTTTGGTACAAGGAAGTACCGGCTGTAGAAGCCTGACTCGATTTGATCTGGGGGAACCATTTCTATGGCTCCTTTTCCCAGTAAATTCCTCAACGAATTTGAGTCCTGTACTCGGGTGGGGACGACCCCGCGGAAGCGCGGGGGTCGACGAGCAAACTGGAGTGAATATCCTCGGGATATTATATCCAGAACCCAATCTGACACACCGGCGATGGCTCTCCAGGCCTTGCCCCGGGTGGCAAGGGTTTGGGTGCAATGAGGAGGTACGCCGCCTTTTGGGGGCTTGGCTCCCAAGGACAATGGAAGAGGAAGTTCCACGGAGGTGAGCACAGAGGAGGAAGAAGGTCGAAGACGGGCCGAGTAGGGGGCGCGCCACGACTTCGTGAGTTCGCCGTGAACCTCCGGAAAAAACGGTGAATTTCTTTGACGAGGAGCTTGACGGCGCCACGGCAAGAACCACTCGTCCAGGCGGCTGCGAGTGGGTTCCTCTGGGGGAGACCACTCTAAACCCAGCTCGTTGACCGCCTTCGTGAGGACCCGGAAGAGCTCGGAGTCCGCACTGGGGCCGTGACCGCTGGGTTCTGGAGACGGCGAGGGGGCGGGGTCATCTACCGAGCCCGCTAACTCCTCCCCGTCTAAAGCCGCTAACGACATGGCGTCGTCCTCCTCGAGTTCGTTTCCACCGAACGAGATCATGTCACAGGCGGCCGCCAGTGGACGCTGATCTGTCCGGGTGAAACAAACCGGGGAAACATCTCTCTCCGAGGAAGGCGAGGCACGGCGAGCCGACGTGGGCTCGCGCTTCCCCGAGCGCTTAGTTCCTCTACCCCGCTGCTTCATTCGCACAGTGGCCTGTGCGGGCAGAGGCGGGGGGGATCGAGGGGCAGAGTCACTCTCTGAAAAGAAAGTTATCCGCGAGCGCAGAGAGGAGAGACTCATACTCTCGCAGTGAGAGCATTCTGTCTCTTTGAGCGCGTTCTCTGCGTGGGAGAGACCCAGACATGAGACGCACTCGTCGTGCTCGTCAGCGGCATGTAGGAAGACCCCACACGAGCGACAGGGACGACGCGGCATTGTAGCGCAGTGAAAACTGCACGTGAATACCGCAGGAAATTTGCTCTGGAAATTTATGCTCTTTTAGCGTCGCCGGATAGCGGCAGGGAAAAGACCGTGCTGAGTAGCGAAAAACCGCTCGCTAGCGAAGCCGCCAACAGAATCCGCCGGAGCGAAGCCGCTGAGCAGGAGGTCGAATCCGCTGCAGGTGCTCTCTCGACGGCGAAGCAGTCAGTCTCGGGAAGCCAAGATCAGGTCGTCGCTGAAGGAGAAGAGATCTGAAGACCCTACGGCGATGTGTCTGCTTATATAGCCATAAGCCCCGCCCATGGTCCGGCAGCTCCGCTACGATTGGTTTAAACTTTTTTCCAACCAATCACCGTTTTCACTGCGCTTTTGAATTGCTTCAGTCATCGGAGAAAAAGGAGTTTTCCCCATAGCGTCCTGCTACGCAGTATGAGTGAAGTATCGATAGGGAACAAAGACAATTTTTTGGGGGGTTTACAAAACATAAGACAATTTTTCTCAACTGCTAAGAAAACGTTGATCTAAATGACGGAACAAAAGCTGTTGGAAAAATGACCATAAAGGTAATCTAACAGTTGTCTTAATTTAAAAAAGGTTGTGTAAAGTGTGATTATTTGTATATATTAAAGAATCAAAAGTTTGACTATTTTCTTACCATTGAGAAGTTTCTTTAATAATAATAATAAGGTATAGGCTGAGGTCTAATTTTTTTTAATTCTGGGACATGACTTTTAACTAAATAATCGCTTATTACACAAATAATTACATTTTATATTAAGCCTGAGCTGTGTTTCAGTCCAAGTTAATTGTATAGCTCCATTAAAATTATTTGGCAAAACTCAGCCCTGTTCGGTACCTCGTTTTCTTATAAGTAAACCCAATGTTTCTTTCGGTCTCCTATTTTTGAAGCTCAGTGATGTTCAAACAGGCTATTTCAATCGTGTTGAAAAATGAAAAAGTAGTATTGGTTAAATTTATTTTGTATATCTAAGTTTTGAAGTTTAAAACAAATAAGCTCGTCTGCTAAGATTATTTTGTCAGATAATTTGCAAAAGCAGCCCTATAGATGATTTATCTCTTCAGGTTGCTCTGAAGGTGTTTTATTGTGGTTTAAACATGTCTTTAAATTTAATATGCTTTATGATTTCATTATTGATTACTAACCGTGCATAATATGTTGAAAATATAACCAGTGTGTGAGTTGTGTTAGCCAAGAGTTAGGATGATATTGAGTGTGTTTCCACAGGAAACGGTATGTGTGTATGTAAAGATCAGATTACACACGGAGCCCCATTGTATGTGGTGTGGGGTGTTTTTCCATATAATGTGTTGCAGATGGTCCGAGAGCAAAGCAGTGTGACCTGGTTGGCTGAGAAAAGACAAAGAAGAGAAAGCTGATTGGATGAGTCCTAACCCCCAACTGGAGAAGAGACCCGTCGTGAAATATTATAAAAAGCTGTGAAACTGTTTTTCGGGGTCAGTTGGTCCTCTGTGTGAGACGTTATGTCTGAGGCAACCCACCCAGCAGCTGCTGTACCCAGCTGATGTATTTTGAATCTTCTGATCAATAAACTTCAAGATTTTACTTTGACTGGCCTCTCTCCAATTTTGAACACGCAGAACATTGTTTTAATGTTCATCATAGCCCTCACTTAAAAAAAAGTTGGAGACCTTTGAACTAGAATAACAAACCATGGCGGGGCAGAGCCTATAGCCTGTATAGACAGGACTTATTCTGTGAAACACAAATACGTTTAACAGTTGGGTATATGGCAGGGTTTACAGCTTTAATTGACCTTGTTTTTTATAAAACTACACTATTAAATCAGTTGAATTTTTTTTATTTTTAAACACTAATACACAAAGAAAAGAACAAAGCAATAACGTTAACACAAGAACTGTTATAAGACATGTTTTTTTATTAAAATGTTTATAATTGATACGTTAAAAGGATGAGCTGCTTTGTTCGTGTCTAGAGGTGCTGCGCGCTCGCAGACTGTGATGATGCTACGATGGATTAATAAGAAAGCATAAATAATGTGATATTTGTGACGTTTAAAATGAAACTCAAAAAACATGTTAGTCTACCTGTGAATTATTTTGAGACAGCGCAGGATCATTTAAAATTCATTCACAGCAAGAGGGAATGACAGGAAAAAGCTCTTGTTAAGTTTTATATTATTTTATTTATTCCATCGTGTTCTAAACATGAGGAAATGTATTTACATTAAAGCTAAATTAAAGGTCTTGTGTTAATTGGTTCCCATGATTTTAATGTTATTGAATTTAAAACTTAACAATAAAAAATTCATTATTCAAAAAATAAAGTATAGGTCAAATGTAATGTAATGTTATTTTATATTATCAAGATTCTTTGTAGACTCTGCCTTTTTGATTAAAATTACATGGCATTCCGAAGATTTTTCAGATAAAAATAGCGCAGAATTATCCTAACAGTGTAAATGCAGCATTTATAACATATTACAAACTACTAAATTTCCAAATTGTGCGTTGTCTTCTACTCTCAGCCAGTCTTCTCATTGTTCCAAGGTTACAAGAGCGGAGCGGGCAGGGCGCAATCCATTCCTAGACCTGACAAATGCTGGTAGAAGGAAGTGACATCCCTACAAAACTTCAGCCACTATTAGATTATTAATGATAATTTTAAATCTAATTTTTTTTATTTTGCCTTGTTGTGCAAGCACTGTTGAGCTTGTGCAGAGGCTGCAGTTTTTGCCAGAGGGGAACTGGAATCCCCTGGTTAGGCCTGGTTTCCCTCCGAGGTTTTTTTTCTCCTCCAATGGAGTTTTGGGTTCCTCGCCACCGTTTGCATACTGTTTTGCACTGTTTTGCCTGGCCGGGGGGGCTGCTAGAATTTGGTAGTCTTATTTAATTAACACTGCATATAGGAATTTATTGTGTGTCTGATATTTGACCTGTATTTTGAATTCCATAACCTTTTATGTTTTACTTATAGTAATTTTTTTCTTGAACAGCTGCTTTGTAACAATGAAAATTGTAAAAAGCGCTATATAAATAAAGCTGACTTGACTTGACTTGACTATATCCGGTGCTTCTCACAGCTGTCCCACGCAGATATAGAGAGTTAAAACATGCAAAAGTAAGATAACAAATGGGCAATGTACAGAAGAACATCATGGTTTGATCTTCAGCTGACCAATCACGTCCACATGCAGCTGGCATCTGAACCCCTTATCAATAATCTCTGTCAGGTCCACATCTTCTGTAGCCTCACCAACAACCAGATTGTACAATCGTGGGGCAAAAAAATGGGGTGCTACGCCACCATGGATCAGGCAGACACTTATAATTTTACCTAATCATTTGTAATCCCCCTTTGAAAGAGCTGAAAAAAATAAAAATTGGATTCACATAAAATGTCACTGTT
Organism: Barbatula barbatula; assembly: GCA_037178815.1. NCBI lineage: Eukaryota > Metazoa > Chordata > Actinopteri > Cypriniformes > Nemacheilidae > Barbatula > Barbatula barbatula. The sequence goes on along the minus strand of CM074079.1, from coordinate 13,795,342 downwards.
AACATATTTCCAATATGGGTTGGACCCTTGAATATATGTGAACATAACTGAATGCTGACCATGGCTATCCATGGCCAGTAATTTAAGATTATCTGGCCCTTCAAACAGGCTCCTGCATGCAAATCCTCCATGTTAGGTTCAGGATTTTGGGCATTTATACGGATTTCCTGGACAGTATGTAATACAGTGAATTACTTTAGTAATCTTTAAATAACAGAGCTTGCCTCAAGTGGAAGTAAGCATAATGGTCCATTAACAAAGTTATGAGCATACATGACTAACAGTATTAGCACTGGACACAACCAAAACATGAATGTTGTTTCAACTCAAACAAACAACACATAGAACTAAATTACATACTTCCACCTCCTCTCCTTCCAACCACTGAACAATAATGTGCAAGGTGTAGTTAGGTTGTGTTCTGCAAGGGTTCCAGTCATAGTGCTTCATAGCCGTGTCCCTGCACTTGGCATAGTCAAAAAGAACATTTCACTTGCCGAATCATAATTGCCTGCATAATCCATAAGGCTCTGTTCAAAAAATAAAAACACAGATAATAGGAAAAACATGCAGACATAAAGGCTATAGAGAGGTTCATGTACAGTATCAGTCAAAACTTTGAAACATTTTCTGACCCATACAACAGAACTTTTGAGTGGTATTGTACTGCAAAATAACAGAACTTTCGGTAACTGACGGACCATGGCTGTCAAAAACGGGTGCCACCAGTACTTCAGGGTTTTCATCATTTGTTTTGAATGCACGTGTGACGTAGTGTGTGCTTGGACCATGCGTGAGTGTGACATAACACATGGGCATGGCAGGCCTGCCATCGGGGGCCTGCCATAGGCCATCCGGAGCATGCAAGGCCCCATGTTCTGTCCATGTTGACAGCTCTTCAGGTGAGCATTTTCCCTGTTCGGTCACAAGCGATTCCCTGGTAAAACATGGTAACAATTTAACGCTGGAACAGGCGGTCTGTACCATCATGTTTACCTGATACCCTGTTTTTCAATGATCCAGCGGTGAACCTGGCACAGGCCGGCTGGCGTTGTTCAATGGCATCCATGAGGACGCTGACGTACATGAGCACACGCCTAGTACCAGACTGCTTTTGGAACAGTACTCCATGTGCGCTACTCCCTGTTTCAGAGACGTCAAGGAAAAACCTCTTGCTGTAATCGGGGCTGTGCAGATATGCTGCATGTGACAGTTCCCCTTTCAATTTGACAAATGCAGCTTCAGGGGTCCATGTTAAATTTGCCTGTACATTTCGCATACCTTGAGCCTTGACCATGTCCCGTAACGGCTGGGTAACGGCTACATACATCGGGATATAGTTTCTACTGAACCCCGTCAGTCTCAGAAAGGAAAGCATGTCCTTCACATTTTGTGGCTTTGGGTGTGACAAAATGCCGTCACGTTGGCGGTCAGACAACGATGTTCCTTGGCCTGTGATTAAACGGCCCATGAAAGTAACCGATGGCCTGCTAACCTGAAGTTTTTCTTTGCTGAATTTAAACCCAGACGCATACAGTTGGTTTAAAATGGTACCTGTGGCTTTCAAGCAGTCTTCTTTGGTTGTGGCTGCCAGCAAGAGATCGTCAACGTACATTATCAGAACGCAATTTTCTGGTAACTCACACTGTTGTGGCTGATTTTTCAGAACCTGATTAAATATTCCTGGTGATAAAATGAAGCCCTGTGGGAGCCTGTTATACGAATATTGACACCCTCGGTAGGTGAAAGCGAGACACGATTTACATTCTTCTGAGATTGGTACACAGAAAAATGCGTTTGCCAAATCAATGCATGTAAACCATTGGTGGGCCGGGGTCAAATTTGAAATGGCAGTGTACGGGTTTGGTACGGTCATTGTTGGTGTTGTCACCAGGCTGTTTATTCTGCGTAGGTCATGCACTAATCTGTATTTGGTGGTGCCTGGCTTTTTGACAGGACAAATTGGTGTTCCATGGTGAGTGCCATGGGGTAATAACACCTTTTTCCACTAAACCCTGTACAGTGGGTGCAATACCTTCCTCGGCCTCCCGATTGTTAGGATATTGTGGGACCCAAATTGGTTCTGTTGATGTTAATTGAAATGTGACTGGCTCAATCTTACAAAGGCCAACGTCCGTTGGGCCTTGTGACCAGAGGTCGTCCAGCTGACTGTTAATTAACTGCTCAGCTCCGGGACCGTCTGTAAGTTCGCGACCATGGCTTCTTGCAATTTGGAGGTGAGTCAACAGGCTCCTGTCCTCAGTTTTTGTGGCACCCAATACGAATTTGCTGTGCGGGATGGTTTATATGTTGGGAAGGAGGGCATAGTAGTTCCTGTTACACTAACACCACACCAACACATATGACAGATACGGCAGCACCTCACATTTCCATGGAATAATTTTGCACGCCCAATTTTTCAGTTTTTTATTTGTTAAAAAAGTTTGAAATATCCAATGAATTTCGTTCCACTTCATAATTGTGACCCACTTGTTGTTGATTCTTCACAAAAATTACAGTTTTAGATCTTTATGTTTGAAGCCTGAAATGTGGCAAAAGGTCAAAAATTTCACGGGGGCCGAATACTTTCGCAAGGCACTGTATGTGAGCTAACATCTCAGCAATTAAAGTACATTTCAAGAACTTTTGTGCTATCTTTTTGTGCTTCAATGTTAAAACGGCCCTCCTATGTGATGTCAGTCACACCAATGGCCCCCAGCCAATTTGAGTTTGAGACCTCTGACATAAAGCTTTTATGGTTTACCACTTCTGGTACAACATATTCACAATCGTGAAATCACAGCACATTTGGTACAGGTTTCTTATAAACAACATCTCTAAAAAAGCAATACAAATTCTTAACAGTACAATAATTTAGAATGTGTAGATGTCCCCCAACTCTCATGTATACCTCTTTCTCCGTTTTCTCTTCCTCCCTGCCCTCTATTCTCTGTATCCATTCATTTGGTATTGCAGCCTTGTTATTTCATGTCTGTTGAAATCCTCTTTTGCTTCATCGAACGTGTCTATTGCTCTAGTAGAAAACCATATTTGACCTCATATAACACATTAGATTAGATTCAACTTTATTGTCATTACACATATACAAGTACAGTGTAACGAAATGTAGTTTAGGTCTAACCAGAAGTGCAGTTAGCAAGTGCAGGATATACAGTTAGAATAAATACAGAATACAATATTAGGAAAATATTATACAGTGGGCATGGACTATGAAAATATTTTGCAGTAGGTATGTTCTTCGTATACTATGAACAGGTGGCTATGAACAGATGATAATTTAGACAAAACAATAGTGCAAGTGACTTAAGTGTGCATAAATTATTGACATTAGCTATTAAAGTTGCAATGCAATAGGTGAGTTAATGCAGTTGTTGAAGTTACAGTGCAGCGGATGAGTTAATACGGTTATTAAAGTTACGGTGCAGTATACGAGTTAATGCAGATAATAAGTTGACGTCCAGAAGATGAGAAAATGCAGTTATTAAAGTTACGGTGCAGTAGATTAGTTAATGCAGTTATTGAAGTAACAGTGCAATAGATGAGTAGATGCAGTTAATAGAATTACAGTGCAGTAGATTAGTAAATGCAGTTATGGAAGTGGTCCATTAGTGCAAATTAGCATTCAGTCAAATATTCCTGGTGTGCAAGTGAGCAGTATAGAGTGCAAATGATGCTGTGTGTGTGTGTGTGTAAACAGTCCGGTAGAGCAGATAACATGAAGTACTGGTGTGTACAGTTCAGTCATGCATGGCAGCCCTGTAGTGCAATGTAAACAATGTTGTAGCAGCATTGGAGTTAAAGGTATGAGAGGTAGTGGAATCAGCGGGGGGCAGAGTTCAATAATGAAACAGCTCTGGGAAAAAAGCTGTTTCTTAGTCTGCTGGTTCTTGTCCGGAGGCACCGGAAGCGCCTACCGGAAGGCAGGAGAGTAAACAGTCTGTGAGTGGGATGAGAGGAGTCCTTGAGAATGCTGCGAGCTCGACGCAAACAGTGTTTCTTCTGGATGTCCTCAATGGAAGAAAGTGTAGTCCCTGTGATGCGCTGGGCTGTTTTCACCACCCGCTGCAGTGCCTTGCGCTCAGCAACAGAACAGTTCCCGTACCAGACTGTGACACAGTTGGTCAGGATGCTCTCTATCGTGCAGCGATAGAAGTTCACCAGGATAGTTGAAGACAGTTGGTTCTTCTTCAGTGTCCTCAGAAAGAAGAGACGCTGGTGAGCCTTCTTGACCAGGCATGAGGTGTTGGTGGTCCAGGACAGGTCCTCCGAAATGCGAGTCCCCAGGAACTTAAAACTGGAAACACGTTCAACAGCCATCCCATTAATGTGGATGGGGTCGTGTGTGCCTCCTTTCGCCTTCCGGAAGTCCACGATGATCTCCTTTGTCTTGGAGGTGTTAAGGAGCAGGTTGTTGTCTGAGCACCATGTGGCCAGGTGCCGGACCTCCTCCCTGTATGCAGTCTCATCGTTGTTGCTGATGAGACCAATCACTGTTGTGTCGTCTGCAAACTTGATGAAGGAGTTAGATCCGTTCAAAGGCCTGCAGTCGAGTGTGAAAAGGGAGTAGAGAAAGGGGCTCAGTACGCAGCCCTGTGGTACACCAGTGTTGAGGGTGGTGGTGGTGGAGCAGATGGGGCCTAACCTAACAAGCTGAGGCCTGTTCGTCAGGAAGTCCATAATCCAGTTGCAGGTAGGGTTGGTAATGCCTAGGTTTCCAAGTTTGACTATTAGCTTGGAAGGGATGACAGTGTTGAAAGCAGAACTGAAGTCTACGAACAGCATACGGGCATAAGTGTCCTTATTGTCCAGATGTGTGAGCACGGAGTGCAGCGCCATGGAGACTGCATCATCTGTGCTCCTATTGTTTCGATAGGCAAATTGGTATGGGTCCAGTGTGGGTGGTAGAGAGTCCTTTAGGTGTGCCAGGACCAGCCGCTCAAAGCACTTCATAACAATGGGTGTGAGTGCTACAGGGCGGTAGTCGTTCAGGCACTTCGGGTTAGAATTTTTTGGAATGGGCACAATGGAGGTGGATTTAAAACATGCTGGAACCACTGCTTGGGCGAGGGACAGGTTGAAGATGTCCGTGAAGACCCCAGCGAGCTGCTCTGAGCATGCCCGGAGTACGCGACCAGGGATGCCATCTGGTCCAGCAGCCTTGCGCGCGTTGATCCGGCTTAGTGCATTGTGAACATCAGTGTCGTTAAGTGTGATGATTGGGTGGTCAGCAGAGGGTGTGAGCTTGGTAGCTGTTTCCTTGTTGTCTCTCTCAAAGCGAGCATAAAAGTCATTAAGCTCGTTCAGGAAGACGGCATCTGTGGCTATGGGGGTGGAGTGTTTGGGTTTGTAGTCACTGATGGCCTGGATGCCCTGCCACATGCGTCGAGGGTCAGAATTGGAAAAATGCTCCTCTAGCTTCAGCTTGTAGCAGTGTTTGGCCTTTTTGATGCCCCTCTTCAGATTTGCCCTAGAAGTACTATAGGCCTGTGCATCATCCGATCGGAAGGCAGTGTTACGTGCTTTCAACAGGAGGCGCACTTCCTTGTTCATCAATGGCTTCTGATTAGGGTACGTGGTGTGGCTGCTTCTGGGTTGTGACACTATCAATGGTGGAATTTATGTAGTCCAATACAGAGGAGGTGTAGCTGTTGATGTCCGTGTGAGAGCCACTGGTGGCCTGAGAAGCAAACAGACTCCAGTCTGTGTGTAGAAACCTTTCCTGGAGTGAAAAGTCTGCCCCCGCAGGCCACACCTTGATGGTCTTCACTGATGGCTTCACACGATTAATGAGATTAATGTACTTGGGGGTGAGGAACAAAGAAAGGTGATCAGATTGACCCAGGTGGGGGAGGGGGGTCGCGGCGTAAGCTTCAGCCATGTTTGTGTAGACATGGTCCAAAGTTTTGTTTCCTCTTGTGTGGCAGGAAACATGCTGATGAAATTTAGGGAGCACTGTCTTTAAGTTTGAGTGATTAAAATCTCCCGCAACAATAAATGCAGCCTCCGGGTGAGCAGTCTGTTGTTTACTGATGGCTGCATGCAGTTCTTTCATAGCAAGCTTGGCATCAGCATCCGGTGGAATATAAGCTGCCATTATAATGGTGGAAGTGAATTCCCGTGGCAGATAAAACGGTCTACATTTAACCATGAGAAACTCAAGGTTAGCCGAGCAGTGTCTCCCGACAATAACAGAGTTCGTGCACCAAGCTTTGTTGATGTAAATGCACAATCCACCTCCTCTTGTCTTACCGGATTCCTCTGCCGTTCTATCCGCCCGGTGTGTGTTGTAGCCACTAACTCAATAGCGTTGTCCGGTATACCACTGTGTAGACATGTTTCCGTGAAGATTATGACATTGCAGTTCAAAAGTCTTTTGCTGTTGATGATGCGGAGTCTGATCTCGTCCATTTTGTTCACTAATGATCGAAAATTAGCAAGGAAAATGCTGGGTAAAGAGAGCCGGTGTGGTGTTAGCTTTAGCCTAGCTCCTAGACCTCCACGCTTCCCCCGCCTTTGTTTACGATCTCGACGCCGCCGACGAGCACTTCCGCCCGGCCGTGTGTGGTGCGTTGCATCGGTTGTTCTGACGATCTCAGGGACGAGTTGAATGTTGCTGATGCAACTTCCGGACATGCGTAAACTGATATCCAAAAGCTCCTGCCGGGTGTACGATGTAAATGCACAACTGTTCTGGACAAACAGACCCGAGATGAGCAAGAAATACACTATATAAAAGCTAAAACTGGAGAGACGCTGAGCCTCGCGATGTACACGCGCCGCCATCTTGGTCAAAGGGGCCAATTTTTTTTTAGAAATTTATTTTTATAAAAAAAAAAAAAAAAAAAAAACATCCTTCTTTATTATTTTAAAAAAAAAAAAAAAAATAAATAAAAAAAAAAAAAAAAAAAAAAAAAAAAAAAATTTTTTTTTTTTTTTTGGGGCCCCCCCCCCCCGGGGGCCCCCGGGATTTCTCCCATTTTTTCCCCCCTATAGGCCCCCCCCCCGGTACCCAAATTGCAAAAATTTTGGAAAAAATTTTAAAGAGAAGAAAAAAACTCCTACCATTTTCAGGCCAATTACTACATTCCACTCTCTGCCAAACACACTGAGCTGTTCGATACACTTACACAAGTGCTTCTCTTTACCATCCCTTTTCTGGCTTGCCTCAGCTATATATGGGACTACCTTACTCCCCTCGAGACATATCTCGTCATATTTGTTCTTATCCATGTACACGCAGGAGCAATCACACACCACATGCTATCGTTACATTCACGTCACAGTTCACAGTCCCAGCAAGAACCGGCACCTGCAGCTTTTCTAAACAAATGCATCCTGTTGCATCATTCTTACTTTTGATGGATCTCGGTGTGCGCCGCATACGAAAACCTTCTTCCTCGGCACCTGCAATGAAGAGAAAAGGCATAAACTTAATCCATTAACAGTAGTGAAGCAGGTGGAGAGATGACACATACACAAAGAGTAGTGTTTACCGCCGCGGAGGAGAGTTTTTATTCAGTCTTATAAGTGCAGGGTGCTCTGTGCAAAGTCCAGTGGATCGGTGGGTATGGGATGAATTCCGACTCAAAATGATTAACAAATGCACGCACAGTCATCCGTGAACGTGATACACGTTTCATTTGTATTTTACGATTCACAAACAAATGCCTTATGATTTGATTCTGTAAAATTTTGATTTGAATAAACACGAAGCGATTTGTACAAATAGAGGCAGATTTGTGATCGCAATGTTTTATTTTGTGTTCATGTATATTGATTTTGCGCATACCAATGAGAAGTTGTGCATTTGTGGATCCTGTGACGCGCGTTCATACATCCTGTTCGGTTCATTTGGATTTTGAGACTTTCTTTACGCGGTTTTCGACATTACACCAACATGTACAAACAACTATCTGCACGGGTTTGTACAAACAGAGATATATTTGTGAATACGGATGTTCTCTCTCGTATTCATTTATCTTAATTTGTGCATGTCAATAACAATGTGCGCATTTGTGGATCCTGTGACGCGCGTTCATACATCCTGTTCGGTTCATTTGGATTTTGAGACTTTCTTTACGCGGTTTTGCGTTGGACAATCCACACACACGCAACTGCAGATCCATGCGCAACCGTGCAGAAAATAAGAACTACCACTAGATGGCAGGCTTACGGAAACCATAGGAGTTGGAGGAAGAAACTGCTGTTGTACAGTCAATCCGGAGGATACTGCAAAGTAAGTAAAACTAATTTAATTTACAAAAAATTTAGTGGAAAAACTGTAGTTACCATTGTGTGACCAGCCAACGTAACGTTTGTAAAAACAATGTTAATTTGTTACTTTATTCGAATCAATGGAAATCGCAGCATATATAAAGAAGAAGATCATGGCGGGACAACCACCACCAACTGCCGCTACGGTAAGTGAAGTGCATCTATTGTTCCATGTTTATTTATAAGTAGAATTATTTTGTTGTTATAAATAGAAACAGTAACCACTAACGTTAATTCAAGTACAGGCCGCAACTCTTCTTAGCAAACAAACTTGTATTAAACTCTTTTAATTAATGTAGTGACTATGGTACACTTACTTGCAGAATCAAGTTATATTTTAAGTAAGAGTAATTTTTAGTATAAACAATGTTTATTATTCCAAATCCATGGTTTATTACCAAAATCATAGCTACACCCAGTGACTGTAGCAAAACCAATTTTAATCACTTTAAAAAGAAATATTCTTTCATTTATAGAATGTTGTAGAGAGTATGGCTCAGGCTCTAGTAACAGCCATCTCTAGGGAGTTGTCATCTGGTCGCAACACCCCTGTTTCTACACCAGCTAGGCCTCCATGTGGCTTCCTTAACAACACCCCCTCCTGCAGCAAGAGTACTGTCCAAACCTCTAACACCATCACTGATACCTCTACCAGAGTGAACAAGGCTTTAAAGAGGTACAACATTTAATTTATATTATAATATTTATATTATAAAATGGGTCAGCTGTGGCCTGGTGGTTAGAGAGTTGGGCTTGTGATCAGAAGGTCTTAATCTCAGTGCCAGCAGGTCATGACTGAAGTGCCCTTGAGCAAGGAACCTTACCCCTGATTGCTCTGCAGTAATGTGCCACTGTAAAAAACTACTTGTAAGTCGCTTTGGATAAAAGCGTCTGCCAAATGAATAAATGTAAATGTAAATAATACCAGTAAAAGCAGTACCTAAAAGCACAACCATGAGTCCAGTTGCCAAAAGATAGATGCCAAGTTAAGACTGTCTTAACAACTGAGGCCTGTTTCAGAACCCTGAAATGAGGGAAACTCTGGGTTTTCCATTTCAGAATGAAAGGTATAGCAAACCAAAGAATGTGGGTAAAGTTAAGCCTGTTTTTATAAGAGAGGTAACTTAGAGTCAGTAACCATAGTAACTTACTCCATGAACCTAACCTGGTTGGGAGCATGTTGTAACGGATACGCTCTTCGTATGCTCTTTACCTCGCATACTCCAAATCGCTGAATGTTACACCGGTTTCAGTAAACGAAAAAGTCACAAAAAAGTTACAAATCTGTAACAAATTCATCTTAATAATTTATCTTATAAATTATCCTAAAGAAAAATAATAAAGTCTGGAGGGAAGGCGGTGGATATTGGATAAAAAGAGAGGAAATGACATCCGGAAGAGAGCCGCTCTTCTTTTTTGGAATTGCCTAATGTGCACATTTAGGGGTCCGAAGAAAAGTTGGAAGGAAATTACAGTTGCATGCTCTAGGACTTACCGGACAGTATTGGGAAATAAGTACACTGATACACAAAGACTCAAATGCTATAGCGGATTATAAATTATATTAATCCGCAAATAACTTTCTTTTATGTTTCCAGTGTGAGATTCTTTATTTGGAGTTTGGTGAGAAATTGTTAATTTATATTTAGTTACATGTACCTATATGGATGTCATGCTCATGTACGTTTCCAAATGTTTTGTTGTTTACACAAGATTTGAACTGATTTAATAATAATCTTATTTAAAAAATTTTGACTTGGGAGGTTATTCAATTGCTGAACGGGTCGAAGAGAGTTTGCGACAGTTAATGAAAACTGTCTGGCGCCCAACATAAACTAAAGAAAAAGAAACAAACTCTTCCAAGGCAACTACGTTACAAAGTGTTCTTCGGTAAACCCAGAGTTTCTTTCGATCTCTTCCCCTTTTAAAGCACAAGTTTTGTTTTTATTAATTTATTAAATACAATCTTTTTTGCACACATTTTTAATCACACAGAGACGATCTGAACCAGCTGTTCTGAAACCAAAAACTAAAAGTTTCTCATCACAGAGTAAATCAACTCAGAGTTTAGGTTTTAACTTGGAGTATGTTAAACTTCCTTATTGAAATGGGCCTCTGGTATATTTTACAAAGTGTTTTAGTACTAAAACTAGCTCCTAAATCTGTGAAATGTTGGAGTAGTGAAGAGGACTTCTAAGTCACAAAGACCAACTCGCAACAATCTTAAAATGACAGCAGTCTGTCTTGAAACATGAAAATTTTAAAATGATTTCATGACAATAAGCTAAACGATAACTACTACTAATATCTGCTAGTTGTTTATGAGATGCAGACAGGCAGGATGCTGACAACAAGCAGAACATATACTTTATATGTACCTAATTTAAACTCACTACTGGTTGTAATTCTATATAACTGTGTATGTGACAAATAAAAATCGTGAATCTTGAACTCAAAGTGACCAAATCATTTAAAATTATACAACAACTAAGTGTGATTTGATGAACATTAAAACAATGTTCTACGATTTAAAAAATTGGAGAGAGGCCAGTTCAGAAAACGTTGAAATTTATTGATCAGAAATCTCAAACAAACAGCTGTTTCGGTGGATTCTCAGACACAAAAAAGTCTCACAAAGAATCGACCACCAGAAACAGCTTTACAGCTATATATGTATTTTTCGTCGAGTCTGTTCTTGAGCTGGGGTCCAATCAGCTCGTCTCCCCTTTGTCTGCCCTCCAGCCAATCAGCTCACTGCCTTGTTTTTCAAACCACCATCCATCTGTAACAAATTTACACGAGACCCCCACACATCCCAAAATGCTCTGTGCGTAATCTGATCTTAACACACACACATAGCAATTTCCTGTGGAAAAAGCCCCACAGTATCAGCGCTAAATTCAACTTCTCGGCAGGATTGTGGCCAACTTTCCCGGAAGATCAGTCAATGTAGTGTCCAACTGGATACCTTAAGTGACTCCCTGAAAGAGCTGAAATTCGAAACAATTAATTATTTCAAAACTTCTGGGAAAACCGTGAGTGATATTCAACCAATGATATCCCAAGCACCCCTTCATACCACTGTTACAGAAGTCGTAACATCCCACCACACCACCCCGTCTATGCTTCCATTTTCTCCCCAGCCAACCTCTGGGGTCAAGAGTGACCATTTGAAACTAACCTTTCCTTCCTTTGGCAGATCTTCAGAGGATGGCGACCCCCTGTTGTACTTGACCAGATGTCAAGACTTTCTAGCATTACACCCCCTGGATGATGCAGACATCCTGGCAACCTTTCGCACTGTCCTCTATGGTACCGCACGGGACTGGTGGGAGGTGGCTAGATCCACAGTTAACACCTGGAACGAGTTCGAGTCGGCCTTCCTCTCAGCATTTCTTGCAGAGGATTATGAGGATGAGTTAGCTGAGCGTGTTCGCACCAGAATTCAAGGAGAAAAGGAAACCATTAGAGACTTCGCTTTCACCTACAGAGCTCTATGCAAGCGCTGGAGACCGGAGTTGACGGAAATTGAGTTAATTAAGATGATACTGAAGAATATCAAACCATACCTCGCCAGCCAACTTCGCAGCCGAGTAAGTACAGTGGATGAACTGGTAAAACTTGGTCATCAACTGGAAAAAGACTATGCTCAACAGTTGCATTATGATGGGCGGACAGTAACTTCGTCTATATCACCTAAACCTACCACCCATCGCCAAGTTGAAAGACCGGTTGTCCAATGCTGGAGATGTAAGGGTCAGCATCCCCCTGGAAACTGTCCTCAATACTCTTCACCAGTGCCTCCAAATCCCCATCATTATCCTGGAAATAAGCGAACGGTTCCCTCACAGAAGACTGGTGGAACACAATCTAATACCGCCCTGTCTGTCACACCTCCATTCCAATCATCTACCATGACGGGAACATTTACTCCTAAACTTGAGTCCATACCTCAACAGTTAGTTGTCCCTATTACCATTGGCATCTGGACAGGAAAAGCTATAGTCGACACAGGGGCAAGCTATACTCTTTTACATGAAAGTTTATGGACTGAACTGGCATCCGAATCTGAAACACTTTGCCCTTGGTCCCTTGGTCCCCTCTACTTGGCAAATGGCGAAATTTCAGTACCTGTAGGATGGACAAACACGGAAATAACACTTCACAACCAATTGTTTAAAATACCTGTAGCCATCCTTTCCACCAAAGCTCTGGCGTACTCTGTAGTCTTGGGATTGGATTTAATATTCATCAGTGGACTACAGATCAATGTTGCAGATGGAAATTATTCTTTCAAGTCCACTCCAACTAAGGAATATCCTTTCCAGCCTGGACAGGCTAGCATTCCGGCGAGAAGAATCCCGCATCTGAAAAAGGAAGCCAACAATAAAAAGACAGACCAGACCCTCTCATTGTTCAGCTCTGTTCCTCCACCACAAGGTGCAAAGGTATCCCAGCAACCAGATAATTTGGAGGATACATCGTTAATAGGGACTCTAGTAGACATTGCCCACTTACCACCTGAGGGAAAGTACAAACTGCTTCACCTCCTGGAAAACAATCCTCAAGTCTGCACCCTCCAGCTCGGAAGAACAACGGTACTTCAGCATTGTCTGTATACTGTCCACCCTGTACCCATCAAACAGCGTCCATACAGATTAACCCCAGAGAAACAAAATGTGGTACAAGAACATATTAATGAAATGTTGAAAAATGGTCTCATAGAACCGTCTAACTCAGCTTGGGCTTCACCCATTGTCCTGGTCCCAAAGAAAGATGGCAGCTTGAGATTCTGTGTGGACTACAGGAGGGTCAATGCTATCACTGAGCGAGATGCCTATCCTCTACCTAATATTACAGAGATATTGGAGTCTCTCAGTGGTGCAGTTATCTTTTCCAGCGTCGACCTAAACAGTGGGTACTGGCAGGTGACTATGGAATCAGAGAGCAAGCCCAAGACTGCATTCATCGCTCCATCTGGTTTATACCAATTCAATGTCATGCCCTTTGGGCTGAAAAACGCTCCAGCGACATTTCAGCGATTAATGGAGATTGTCCTGGGTGAACTACGCGGAAGAATATGTTTTGTGTACATTGACGACATTATTATTTACTCACCCTCTGTCACCCAACACTTTCATGATCTTCAGACTGTCTTCACCCGATTGCACACAGCAGGTTTAACGATTAACCTGAAAAAGAGTAAATTTTGCCTTAAGGAATTGACCTTTCTGGGACATGTGGTAAACACGAAAGGCATCTCTGCGGACCCCAGCAAAGTAGAGGCCATCCGCGCTTTCCCTGTACCCAAGACCCTTAAGGAAGTTCAATGATTTCTCGGGCTGGCAGGATGGTACCATCGGTTTGTGCCAAATTTCTCTCACATAGCTGAGCCTATAAACGCCTTGAAGAAAAAGGGACGCACTTTTCCAGTGGTCACCACAGTGTCAACAAGCCTTTGAGAAATTGAAAACCTGTCTCACCTCACCCCCCATTCTGGGTCATCCGGATCTCAACCTTCCTTTTGTTGTCTACACTGATGCCAGTGACTCAGGATTGGGTGCGGTGTTAACACAACGGAAGACGCATGGTTTAGAAGAAGTCATGGCCTATGGTAGCCGAACTTTAACCAAAGCTGAGCTAAATTATTCGGCCACTGAAAAAGAGTGTTTGGCAATAGTGTGGGCGCTAGAAAAATGGCAACATTATCTGGAACCGAAACTCTTCACCATAGTGACGGATCATTCAGCTCTTCAGTGGGTCATGAATTCCACAAAAACCACGGGACGTCTAATTCGTTGGGTGCTCCGACTGCAGAAATTCGACTTTGTGGTGGAGTACAGGAAAGGAAAACTCAATGAAGCCCCAGATGCTTTATCCCGAATGCACTCCACACCCGGATGCACATTGTACTCCATTCGGAAGGAGGAAACTGGGATTCCAATTTCAGCAGTGGACATCTGGGAAGAACAACACAAAGATATGGAAATTACCAAGATATTTCAGTCGCTAGCAGAAAATGATTCTTCTGTGCAAGACCAATATAAAGTGGTTGAAGACAAACTCTACCATCAAACTCATTTGACAAATGGACAAGTGCACTATAGAATATATGTCCCTGCTACACTTACCCCAAGCATTCTTCACCATTACCATGCACATCCCTTAAGTGGTCATTTAGGGATTTACAAAACGTACAAGAGAGTGCATCAGGTCGCTTTCTGGCCAGCCATGTGGACCTCCGTCAGACAATATGTAAAAAGATGCATGAAATGCCAAACATTGAAAAATGAGAACCGAAAACCAGCAGGAAAAATTCAACAGACCACCACGAGTCGTCCAAACGAGATGTTGGGAGTAGATATCATGGGTCCCCCCGCCCCCCCCCCCACAAAAAAAAAATATACTATAGTTTTTGTACTACTCCACCCGCGGGGGGGGTATTTTCCCCTCCGCGACAGCCCACCCCCCAACGTTTCGCCCCACCCCACAAAAAACACCCCCCCCCGGGGGGGGGGCCCCGCCTTCCTCCCTCCCGACCGCGCCCCCCCCCCCCCCTCCCCCCCCCCCCACCCCCCCCCCCCCAACAAAAAACCCCCCAAAAAAAAACACACCACACCCCCCCCCCACAAAACCAACACAGCGCAAGAAAAAAAAACAAAAAAACAAAAGATCACATCATATCAAAAACACCCCCAAAAGGGGGGGCCCACACCCACCCGAGATAAAATTTGCCCCCAATACACCGGTTCAGGAAACCATTGGTATGTCTCCAGCCGAGCTTCATCTAGGGAGAAAACGTCTCGGTTACGTATGTAACCTCCATTCCCTGATGGAGGGAACGAGACGTTGTGTCGACAGAATGGGGTTTGACTTGAGAACCTACCTTCTCTGACTGACTTGAACAGGCCAATGAAAATTGGCGAATGAAATTTGCATGCCGGACTCCGCCCCCGGATATCCGGGTATAAAAGGGAGCCGGCGTGCCGCATTCATTCACCTTTTGTGCTGAGGAGCCTGAGGATCTTGCCCCGACTGCTGCAGCGGGCGGCCAGTGTTGTGGCATGAAGGACACAACGTCTCGTTCCCTCCATCAGGGAACGGAGGTTACATACGTAACCGAGACGTTCCCTTTCTGTCGGTCTCTCGACGTTGTGTCGACAGAATGGGGTTCCTCGGAAAACGCCACAGCGCTGTGCCGCGTCACAATTCCTCGCGAAGCGACGCTGACTGGCCTGGGCGTGTCAGACGTGAGCGCTTAGCATGAATTGCAACCTTCCAGCGGAAGGGAAGGAGTCCAGAGCTTTCAAAAAAGATGGGAGCCCCTTCCACCGGCCGTCACGGACGGCGGCCTAGTTCTCTTAACAGCGAGAAGCCGCCCGGCACCGTAAGGCCACTGGGAAGCGTCATTCCCCCCTGAGGGGACGCGCTACGGAGACCACTTCCTACCGCAGGGAGGAGCTTAGTGGAGATTCACACACGGTCTCACCGGATAGGGGAGAGCACGTGGGAGACATGCAGACACGAGATGGTGTCGCGAGCAGGTGAAGTACACCTGGGAGAGGTCATGGGCCATCGATTGAGAGCCATTCATGAGAAGACAACAGACGGAACCGCCCTGTGGGGGGGTTACTACGTGTGGAGCACTAGGCCTTGTTTGAGTCACTGCTAGAGCTCAGAAACAGGCCAAGGGAGGCAGGGCTGCTCCGCCGAGCCCGCCGCCGAGGAGTGCTTAGTGATGGATGGAATGCCTACTCTTCGCCCACGTGGGGGGAAGAGGGGAGGCTGGATAGCACCACGTCTCACCTATGGAGGAGTGCTATCGCAGGCGTACGCCCACCGGCTGCCGGACTTACCTGGCGGTGTCTCGTAAGACTCCGGCTGATACCGGTTCCACGCGGAGGCTGTAGAACCTCGCGAAGGTGCTGGGCGTAGCCCAACCCGCAGCCCTACATATGTCTGCCAGAGGGGCGCTCTGAGCCAGTGCCCACGAGGAGGCCACACCCCTGGCGGAGTGTGCCCTCACTGCAAGCGGGCACGGGAGATCCTGTGATCGGTAAGCCATTGATGGCGTCCACGATCCAGTGCGCCAACCTCTGTTTGGAGACAGCCCTCCCTTGTGCTGACCTCCCAAAACAGACAAAAAAGCTGCTCAGAGCTCCAGAGGCTCTGCGTTTGGTCCAGGCAGAGGCGCAGCGCGCGCACTGGACACAACACAGAAGGGGTTGGGTCTTCCTCCCCAGAAGGGAGCGCCTGCAGGTTCACCACCTGGTCCCGAAAGGGAGTGGTGGGAACTTTGGGCACGTAGCCAGGCCGGGGTCTCAGGATAACGTGAGATTGACCAGGCCCGAACTCTAGGCAATCCGTGGCCACGAAAAATGCATGTAGGTCCCCTACCCTCTTGGCGAGCGCCACTAGGAGAGCCGTCTTCATCGAGAGATGAGAAAGAGCGGCATCTTCGAGGGGCTCGACGGGGGGCCTCTGGAGGCCCGCTAGGACCACATTGAGGTCCCAAGAGGGAACGGAGCGCGGCCGGGCTGAATTCAGCCTCCTCGCGCCCCTCAGGAACCTAATGACCAGGTCGTGCTGTCCCAGAGACTTCCCACTAACTGGTCCGTGATGAGCGGCAATAGCGGCTACATACACCTTCAGCGTGGAAGGGGAGAGATTGCTCTCGAGTCTCAACTGCAGGAAGGACAGCACGCTCCCGATCGAGCATATCCGTGGGTCTTCTCCACGAGAAGGACACCAGGACGAGAAGAGGCGCCACTTCAATGCGTATAACCGCCTCGTGGCCAGGGCCCTAGCCTGAATAATGGTTTCCACCACCGCTGGGGGTAGACCACTCAGGATCTCCTCGTCCCGTCCAGGAGCCAGACATGGAGGTTCCAGAGGTCTGGTCTCGGATGCCACAACGTGCCCTTCCCCTGAGAAAGAAGGTCGTTCGTCAGGGGAATCGGCCAGGGGGAGTTGTCGTCAGGAGCATTAGCTCCGAGAACCAAGTCCGGTTGGGCCAGTAAGGCGCAACTAGTAGCACTTGATGCTCCTCTTCCCTGACTTTGCACAAGACGTGTGCAATGAGGCTCACTGGGGGGAAGGCGTACTTCCGCTTGTCCCGCGGCCAGCTGTGCGCCAGGGCATCCGTGCCGAGGGGGCCCTCGGTCAGGGAGTACCAAAGCGGGCAATGGGTGGTGTCCAGGGAGGCGAACAGGTCCACCTGTGCCTGCCCGAACTGCACCCAAATGAGCTGGACTGCGCGGGGGTGGAGCCGCCACTCTCCGCGGGGCGTCGACTGACGAGAGAGCGCATCGGCTGTCTGGTTCAGGTCGCCCGGGATGTGCGTGGCTAACAGAGACTTCGTTACCTGCTGGCTCCACAGGAGGAGGCGTCGGGCGAGTTGCGATAGCTGCCGTGAACGAATACCACCCTGTCGGTTGATATATGCCACGGCAGTCGTGCTGTCCGACCGGACCAGCACGTGCTTGTCCTGCACAAGGGGAAGGAACCTCCTCAGTGCAAGCAGCACCGCCAACAACTCTAGGCGATTGATATGCCAGCGCAGGCGGGGGCCCGTCCAGAGACCCGACACTGCGTGCCCGTTGCACACAGCACCCCAACCCTGCAGGGAGGCGTCTGTCGTCACCACGACGCGCCTCGAAACCTGCCCAAGAGGGACCCCTGTCCGCAGAAAGGTCATTGAAGACCATGGGGTTAGGGTGCGTCGGCAGAAGGGCGTGATCGCGACGCGCCTGTTGCCGGTGTGCCACGCACTCCAAGGAACTCTGCTCTGTAGCCAGTGCTGTAGCGGTCTCATGTGCATCAACCCGAGGGGGACCACCCCCGCCGAGGACGCCATGTGTCCCAGGAGCCTCTGAAAAAGTTTCAGCGGGACCGCTGGCTGCTGCCTGAAGTTCCTCAGGCAGGTCAGCACTGACTGGGCACGCTCGGAAGAAAGACGTGCAGTCATGGAGACAGAGTCGAGTTCCATCCCGAGGAAGAGGATGCTCTGCACAGGGGAGAGCTTGCTCTTCTCTCGGTTGACCTGTAACCCCAAATGGTCTAGGTGCCGAAGCACCAGGTCCCTGTGTGTACACAACAGATCTCGCGAGTGCGCCAAGATGAGCCAGTCGTCGAGATAGTTGAGTATGCGCACCCCCTGCTCCCTGAGGGGAGTGAGGGCGGCCTCCACGACCTTCGTAAAGACTCGAGGAGACAGGGACAGACCAAATGGGAGGACGCGGTACTGATATGCCTGTCCCTCGAAAGCGAACCGTAGGAACGGCCGGTGACGAGGGAGGATGGACACATGGAAGTACGCGTCCTTCAGGTCGATCGCCATGAACCAATCCTGATGCCTGACGGACGTCAGAATGCGCTTCTGCGTTAGCATCCTGAACGGCAGCTTGTGTAGGTGCTTGTTCAGGGTACGCAGGTCCAAGATGGGGCGCAACCCGCCACTTTTCTTGGGGACAATGAAATACGGGCTGTAAAACCCGGAGTACATCTCGGCCAGAGGGACGAGCTCGACCACCCCCTTCGCCAGAAGGGTAGCGACCTCGGCCCGAAGCACGGGAGCATCTACTCCCACTGATGTGAAGAGGATGCCCCGAAACTTGGGTGGGCGCTTGGCGAACTGAATCGCATAGCCGAGACGGATCGTTCTCTCTAGCCACCGTGCTGGTCTGGGAAGAGCCAACCAGGCTCCCAGGGACCGAGACAGGGGGACCAAAGGTTCGATCTGATTCATTGCCCCCGTGGGGGGTGGTTCGATGGCTGGCAGTACGGCTCCCTCGACGCGGGGGGGACCCCGGGGAGGAGAGCGGCTCTGCCGAGGTGCCTGTCGGGCGATATCGCGTCATACCGCCTGACTGAGGGTGCTGGTGGCCACTGGGAGTATACCCAACCGTGTGTCTCGCCGAAACACAACGTGGGGTTGCCGAACACCGTCCTGCGGAGGGTGAGAGCGGCTGTGAAAAAGACCCAGGGAGAGAGACAGCTCTTTTCGTGAGAATGTGGGCGCCAGGCCCTGAAAAAGGGCCCGGCTGGTGTTGCTGGGACGGGGCAGGCACCGTCCCAGTCCGACCCTCTAGCGATGTAGTTGCCAGGGTCGGGCCCGGTGAACTCGATCTCCCTGGGTTCACCCCGTCAGGAACGCTTCTGCTTCCGCGGAGGTTGGTGACGGGATGCTGCTCTCCTCTTCGACGTCCTTCTCCGGGAGGCCGCCTGTGCAGGGGGCGCTGGGGCCGGAGTCTGAGTCGGAGAGGGGCGGGGCTGCTGGGAAGCAGACGCCGCGCGGGACCTCGACGGACGATAGGCGGCCGGGTCGCGGCGGGGCAGGATGTGCTTAATCGCCTCCGTCTGCTTCTTTACAGTCGAGAACTGCTGAGAGAAGTCCTCGACCGTATCACCAAACAGCCCACCCTGCGCGATGGGGGCGTCGAGAAAGCGAACCTTCTCAGCGTCCCGCATCTGCGCAAGGTTCAACCAGAGGTGTCTCTCCTGGACCACTAATGTGGACATCGTACGACCCAGGGCTCGCGCCGTCACCTTCGTCGCCCGAAGAGCGAGGTCAGTGGCAGTGCGGAGTTCCTGCATAATCCCTGGGTCGGACTTTCCCTCGTGCAACTCCTTCAACGCCTTGGCCTGATGGACCTGCAGGATGGCTATAGCGTGAAGAGCCGAAGCAGCTTGACCCGCAGCATTGTAAGCCTTCGACACCAGCGATGCCGAAAACTTACAAGCCTTGGAAGGGAGCCTTGGTCGATCTCTCCAGGTGGCAGCTGTCTGCGGGCACAGGTGCACCGCGACTGCACGTTCCACCTGAGGGATGTCGACGTAGCCCTTAGCTGCCCCGTCATCGAGGGAAGTCAGGGCGACCGAGCTAGTCTGACGTGCACGCGCCGAGAAGGGGGCGTTCCAGGTCCGACTAAGCTCCTCATGCACCTCCGGGAAGAATGGTACCGGCGCCGACCGTGGCTTAGAGTCACGGCCGGTCCCCAGATACCACGTGTCCAGCCGCGAGCGTTGGGGAAGAGGCGGTGCGGTGCACTGCAGCCCAATACTCGCGGCGGCCCGGGAAAGCATGGTTGACATCTCGACGTCCGCTTCATCCTGAGCTCGACCCCCCGGAGGGGGAAGCTCTAAGGAATCGTCGGGGTCGGATGCCAAGAGGTCGCCCTCCGATGCTGCAAGCGACATCTCATCGTCGTCACGCCCCGTGTCCGAGTGCGTGACGGAGGAACAAGGCGGCGTACCGCCTTTTCCGGGACGGTCAGACGAGCGAGGCGGGGCGTGAACGGTCCGCGAGCCGATGGCTGACGGATTGAGGCTCAAGGTAATTCCCCGATCACCCCCGGTGCTCGCCGCAGCGGACGGCAGGGCTGATGCCACTGCTGCCGCAGAGCGGGAAGCACTAGAGGTGGCGGCTGATTCTCGTGAGAACGCAGCTACCCGTGACCGCAACGTCTGAATTACCATCCGCCCGCAGTGCGGGCAAGATGTATCCACAAACGCCGCCTCAGCGTGCTGGAGTCCCAGACACACGAGGCAGACATCGTGTCCGTCCCCTTCCTCGATGAGTGCGCCGCACCCACGAGCACAGCGGGACATGCCGCGCTGAGAATATTAAGCCCTGGAAGTTGCCGAGACGCCCAGGGGAAGTCACAGGAATCGGGACAGTCCGCTGCACCACGTCGTAAGACCAGCAACACGTAGAATGTATCTGCAGAGTCGTCAGCATCAGGATGCGAAGGCTCCGAAGAACAAAAGGTGAATGAATGCGGCACGCCGGCTCCCTTTTATACCCGGATATCCGGGGGCGGAGTCCGGCATGCAAATTTCATTCGCCAATTTTCATTGGCCTGTTCAAGTCAGTCAGAGAAGGTAGGTTCTCAAGTCAAACCCCATTCTGTCGACACAACGTCGAGAGACCGACAGAAAGGGAACTACAAGGGCCAATGGACAAACTGCTGCATGGGCAAAATCTTTCTCCAACGGCTCCATCCTATGAGGTCACAGAACATCTGTCCAAGTTGCAAGCTAGAGCCAAGGAATGCACCAAAAAAGCATCCGAAAGACAGCTCCGTAGCTACAACAAAACCCGAAGAGATGTCGTCTATAAGGACAAAGACCGGGTATGGGTGAGACATTTTCCACAGTCAAGTGCACTTCACCATTTTACTGCTAAACTTGCCAACAAATGGAAAGGTCCCTACCGAATAATTAAACAGTTGGGACCGCTAAATTATCGTGTGGCATTAGAAGACACTGGCGAGGATGTGCGTACCGTTCACGTTTGCAACCTGAAGCCGTGCTTTCCCACCGCTGAGGAGTTAACCCACCTGGAAAAGTCAAAACTTTCGGAAATCTTCCACGAATCCACTGACGAAGAGGAGGAGTTTCTTGGCTTCTGACAATACGGCTATCTTAACAACCGGGGGTTGTTTTTTCCAGGGAGGGAGACTGTAACAAAGCTGAAACACCAAAATAAAAACAAATATAGTCTCCACCCATTTCCGTTCTCCAGATTGGAAAAGGAAATGAGGTAAGCACATAAAAGGAGAAATGTAAACTGAAACGAAAAAAAAAAAAAAAAAAAAAAGGAAGTTAATTGTTGTGTGGTGTTCGAGGTTGTGCTGGAGTGCGGGAGAGATAAAATTCAAGAAAAGCCAATATCCATGTGCGATCAAAAGCCAACACGTCTGCAGTAAATGGGAGACCGGTTAAAAGGAATCTGACGGTGAACGCGCTTCCCCTTACCTTGACGGCTGTAACGTATTCCGCAGTTGAGTGAGTGCTCTGCCTTTGCTGGAGTGGACGCGGGAGTGTAGCTGGAAACTCACACTCGCAAACTCACGAGGTTTCCAGCGCTGAGCGTTTTCAACCTGCGGGGTCTGTATAGTCTCTTTGCTGACAGTGGCGGCCTCCGTGCATACAAACCGGCTGGACTTTTCCCCACACACACACAACCACACGATTGGCCTCAGCATTTTCCACACTTTCCTATTCACTTAGTTACATCCTATAACTACGACGTGAGTAGTGTACCTCCAATTTTCTTTGTCATTTATTATATTTAAATTTGTTTTATTTTGTTTAACCTCAGTTTGTTTCGCCATGGGTTTTTTTTTTTTGATCAACATTTTTTGAATCTGTTGGGAATCTGTGACTCTTGTACCTAAAATGATTGTGAGCTCAGTTTATATATCTTGGTTGTGATTCTCCGTTTATAAATGAGTGGATTGTGTTTAATATTTTTTTTGTTTCTCTCTCCATTTTTGAAATACAACACTCTAACCCCAAATTTTATGTTTTTGTGATTTTTTGTTAGAAAAAGTAAAATTGTTATGTAACGAGTGGCAATACGGCTATCTGGGAATATTATATTTGTTTAACTATTGACAGGATTGCCTGTCTGGCGCCCGAACTAATTTGACCATCAGAATTAACCATCATTAGTTAAGTTTATTTTTATCATCGGGTCGCCACCGTTACAACCAGCTGTGAATATTACAACGGGTAACAGGAAAACAAGGAACAGTGTCCCAATGTGAAGTAAGCCAGTGTTCTTTCCAGTGCCCAAACCCATGCACATAATATACTTATTCACCACCTCGGAAGCTGGGGAGCTAATCAAGACAGGTTCTAAGTGATGTTACTTCATGAAAGTTACATTGATACTTTTTTTACCTTAATATTCTTATTGTCTGTGTAGGAACTGTTTTATAAAAGCAGTAAGGTACTTGTAGCTCATGTAGCTTAGTTGGATTTGACTTTAAAATATAATTAAAATGCAACTGCTATAAGAACGAGGGTGTTGTTAGGTACAACACAAAGCCTGCAACCATATTTTTATGATGAAGCACAGCATCTCGTATTAATTACAGTTGCATGGTGGATTATGGTCTTTTGAACAGTTTTTGCTTTCTGGTTTTAATTTAGTTTTTAAATCAAAATACATTACAGCTAGAAAGATTAACATACAGCCATTTCAAAATTACAGGAGAAGACTGATGTGGTCATTGAGGAGGATGAAAATGAAGATTACAACATAGAGGAAAATGTTACAAACACTCCTGACAGAGAACTGCCTGAAGACAGTCTTGGAGTAATGCATATTCCTCAAATCTAATGTTATTTTATGTAAATCAACACTTACTGTCCCACTTATATTCTATTTATATTTATCTTCTGTTAATTACAGATGTGCCCTATATGCCAAAACGAGTTGCCGTTGTCAATTCTACCTTATCATGGAAGCGTATGTGCTGAGAGGTATAATCTTGTTTTTTGAAAGTACAATAAGTGTGTTTAAGTACAATAATATTTGCCGTTTATTTTAGTGTTTGTCAGAGATTTATGACTTATTTAAATAATTCAAAGTGTTTGTAAAGTAAATGTATTGTCTTGATTTCAGATCATTCCGTAATGACACATTGTTGGAAGACTACTTAGACCAACCAGGGTCTCATACATCTCAGCTCAGCTCATCTTCAGAACCATCAACAGAAGGTGAATTATATGTGTCAATTTTTTATGTTATTTATATTTTTGTATTATAATAGGTTAGATGGAATTTTAACATGATAATTGCTTGGTAATTGATTGATTAAACAATAAAACTTAAACATTCTTAATAAAAATAATCACAGATATTGAAGATTAATTTTTTTCAGTTTACCGTACCAACTCACTGTGTGTAAAACAAATATATATATATATTTCCTATTAGTTTGGAAAACTGTGGAAAACCCTCAGGAGGCTATCAGACTCTTCTTTGAGCGACTGCGTGAAGGAGGTAAAAGGCACCCATCACTTTTGTTGTCACTAGATGCTAGAGACACTGCTGAAGAGAGGGACAGATCCCTCATTTCATTCTACAAACAAAGACGTGAAAAGGAACAGTGGGCCGCCCCTCTTCGCTGTCATATTCAAGGTAATTCAACAAAACAAATAGATTGTGATTCAAAAAACATTAAGGAATTTTAGCCTTCTGATTTAAACACATCTATATTTTTATTATTTCTTTATCCAATATAGGATAAAAACAGCAGGTGAAATCCTGTAACGAAGACGTAGACGGGGTAGGATCCATATGCAGCTTTATTGGTGAATACGTGCAGGCTCAATGTAAAAGGCAGGCGTGGATCAAATAACCGGGCAGACAACAATATCAAAGGCAGACAACAGACGTAGTCAAGAACGGGCAAGAGGTCAAGGCAGGCAGAGAAGAGTCATCAACGGTAATACAATGCAGGGTTCAAACACAGGTAAACAAGACAAGGGTAATATAACGCTCAGAAATGTAGCCGGGGCAAACAAGACTTCGCAATGTGTTCATGGGCAGGTAGAGTTTAAATAGTCTGGTGATGATGATGATCATCAGGTGTGCAGTACTCAGTCCCAGCATGTAGCTTTATGGGACATGTAGTTCTTTTGCCAGAGCTAATGCTCAGGGGATTGAGACCTCCGGTGGCCGGCAGAGGATTCTCCATTGGCATTCGTGACAGAGCCCCCCCCCTGCGAGCGGCTCCTGACGCGAGAGCACATCCGACGTCGGGGTCTTCCTCGAGGTCGTAGGGCCGGTTTCTCCGGGTGGGTTCTATGAAATTCAATGATGAGATTGGGGTCGAGGATATCCTCTGTATTGACCCAGGATCTTTCCTCCGGACCGTATCCCTCCCAGTGTACCAGATATTGGATCTGGCGTCCCCGACGTCTGGAATCTAGCAAATCTCGCACTTGAAAAGCCTCCTCGCCATCCACAATCATGGGTGGGGGCCCAGTGTCACCGCCGTCCTCCTCCACCCTCGGGCCACCGGCAGGTTTCAGCAGAGATACATGGAAAGTCGGAGAAATACGATAAGTGGCTGGTAATTCGAGGCGGTATGACACAGCATTGATTCGTCTCAAAATTTTGAAAGGACCCACATACCTGGGACTGAGTTTCTTGCAGGGTAATCTAAGACGGAGATCTCGGGTTGAAAACCATACCCACTGTCCAGGAATGTAGTTGGGACTGGGGCGACGATGTCGGTCAGCTTGCTCCTTATCCCGGTTTGTGGCACGTTGTAGGTGGACATGTGTTTGGTTCCAAACCGCTTCACTTCGTTCAAACCAGTCGTTAACCGCAGGTACCTCAGAAGGCTCCCCGGACCATGGAAAAAGTGGGGGTTGGAAACCCAGAACGCACTGAAAAGGTGTTAATTTTGTGGAGGGTTTGAGAATGGAGTTCTGTGCATATTCTGCCCAGGGAAGAAAGCGGCTCCAGTCAGATTGATTCTGCTGACAATACATTCTGAGGAATTTGGTGAGTTCTTGGTTTAGTCGTTCTGTTTGTCCGTTGGATTGGGGGTGGTAGCCTGAAGTGAGACTTATGTTGACGTTAAGTAGTCGAAAGAAGGCCGTCCAAAACCTGGATGTGAACTGGGAACCACTGTCAGAGACAATGTCTTCCGGAAGACCATAATAGCGAAATACAAATTGGAAGAGTTGTTCTGCGGTTTCGAAGGCTGATGGGAGCTTTGCCAGTGGTATTAATCGACATGCTTTGGAGAAACGATCAATGACAGTTAGTATGGTAGTGTTACCTTGAGAGACTGGTAGATTGGTGACAAAGTCAATCGCAATGTGGGACCATGGTCGTCGTGGAATGGGTAGGGGTTGTAGTAGTCCTGCTGGTAGACGTCTGGGAGTCTTTGCTGCAGCGCAGGTGTTACAAGAGTTCACAAATGTGCTGGTGTTGGTCTGTAAAGTCTCCCACCAGAACCGGTTTCTTAATAGTCTCACTGTGGTCGTGATGCCTGGGTGGCCCGAACTTGTGGATGAGTGCACCCAGTGGATTACCTTATCTCGTAGTCCTAGGGCAGGGGTCGCAAACCCGCGGCTCTAGAGCCGCATGCGGCTCTTAAGCGCCGCCCTAGTGGCTCCCTGGAGCTTTTTCAAAAATATGAAAATTTTAATATAATTTCTGTAGGAGGAAAAACATGACAAACATTCTTAAAGTTTTTCAACGTTGTAAAAATGTGTATAATATTTAATTTCAACATTTCTGTCAACGAAGATTTACGTCATATACTGCGACACGCGTTTCTGTCAGATCGGCGGTGGCGCGCGTGATGCCAGACCGGTGGCTGCAGACAAACAAACAAACCGGCGGGTGTGTCATGGACCATGGATCCCATGGGGAAAAAGAGAAAGATAGTTGAGGAGAACAGATGATTCAACAGTTCTTGGACCGAATCATTTGCTTTCATTGCCAATGTGGAAAATTAGAGGAGCGCAAAGATAAATTTAAGAAGTGGATTGCATCTCCAAACTCCACTACTGCTGCTAGTTTTGTTGCAACCCGGGAGATAATAAAGCGTGGGAAAACGTTCAGTTCACAGATGATACTGATTTTTGTCAGTATATAGTATATAGTTTGGGGGAAGAGGATTGTATTGTATTATTGAGGATTGAAGAGGACTGCATTTTATTTCCATGGGGATTACAGGATGCATATGCACGTTGCACATTTTGTTGTTTTTTCGAATCCTAAAGTAAAAATGACATCAAAAATCTGATTTCTTTATTGTATTTCTTTAA
Organism: Barbatula barbatula; assembly: GCA_037178815.1. NCBI lineage: Eukaryota > Metazoa > Chordata > Actinopteri > Cypriniformes > Nemacheilidae > Barbatula > Barbatula barbatula. Next base: position 13,768,462 of record CM074079.1, on the reverse strand, counting down.
TTTCATCAATGCAACGAAACATAATACATTAAAATTATAATGGAAGTTAAACCTAAAGCACCATCGTACAGCAGAGTAGTCACGTGGTGCGTCATTCTCTCCAGGATGCGCTGCAGGGGAAAATAAACATTTAATCATGAATGCTCATTATGTATTTGTAGCCTACTTATCATTTTGATACTAGGGGGGTAATAAAGCTAATATAGACACTTACAGCATGTGTTGCCTTCATTATAAGGCTTTTATAAGGCTTTTAATTTTTTGCGGCTCCAGACAGCTGTTTTTTTATTTTTTTTGTCCAATATGGCTCTTTCAACATTTTGGGTTGCCGACCCCTGTCCTAGGGGAACAAACGTTCGGTTGAGCGGGCATTCTGGGGGTGGTGGGTTCTGTGCGTGAGCCTGAGTGATTTCGGCCATGATGTCCCACTGGACTGGAGCTAGAATTAGAGACGGTGAGATGATGGGGTCAGGAGAGGGATTTTGCTGAGTGGAGTCATATTGGCGGGACAATGAATCAGCTTTGATGTTCTTTGATCCTGGATGATAAGTGATTGAAAAGTTAAATCGAGTGAAGAACAGGGCCCATCTGGCTTGTCTGGGGTTTAGTCTTTTGGCTGAGCGCAGGTATTCCAGGTTGCGATGATCTGTTAATACCAGAAAGGAATGTCTAGCCCCCTCTAGCCAGTGACGCCATTCTTCAAGTGCTGCTTTCATAGCTAATAGTTCACGATTGCCCACATCATAATTCTGTTCAGCGGAGGAGAGTTTTCTTGAGTAATAAGCACATGGGAAAAGTTTGGGTGGATTACCTTGGCGTTGAGAGAGGATGGCTCCAATGCCGGTGTTGGATGCATCTACTTCCACCACGAACGGTATGTTGGGATCAGGATGATGCAGAATGGGAGCAGAGGTAAACCGATTCTTTAGTTCATTGAAGGCTTGACTGGCGTCGGTAGACCAATGAAGTTTGGTGATTCCCCTCTTTACCATAGCAGTGAGCGGAGCGGCGACGGAGCTGAAATTTCTGATAAATCTTCTATAGAAGTTGGCAAATCCCAAGAATCTTTGAAGTTCCTTTACTGAGGTGGGTTGAGGCCAATTTAGAACTGCTCGAACCTTTCCCTCATCCATCGACACTCCTTCGGGACTGATGATGTAACCCAGAAATGACATTGAGGATTGATGGAACTCACACTTCTCCATCTTGGCATACAGTTGGTGGTTGATGAGACGCTGCAAAACAGCCCGGACCTGTTTGATGTGTTCCTCCATGGTGTTTGAGTAGATCAAGATATCATCAATATATACTATTAGGCACTGGTTTAGCATGTCTCTGAAAATGTCATTGATGAAAGATTGGAACACGGATGGACTATTGGATAGACCGAATGGCATAACGAGGTATTCGTAGTGCCCGCTACTGGTTGAGAATGCGGTTTTCCATTCATCCCCTTCTCGAATGCGTATGAGGTTGTAGGCAGAACGTAGATCGAGCTTAGTGTAAACTTTGGCAGTTCTTAGTTGTTCTAAGGCCGCAGGAACCAGAGGTAATGGATACCTGAATTTGACCGTTATGTCATTTAAACCACGATAGTCAATGCAGGGACGAAGACCCCCTTCCTTCTTTCCCACGAAGAAGAATCCCGCTGCTGCTGGTGAGGTGGAGGGTCGAATGAAACCCTTAACCAATTCCTCTTCAATGTATGACCTCATTGCGTTAGCCTCAGGTTCTGACAGTGGAAAGATTCTACCTCTAGGAGGTGTGGTATTAGGTAATAGTTCGATGGCACAGTCACTGGGTCGATGAGGTGGGAGTTGTGAGGCTTTGGTCTTACTGAATACCTCCATCAAGTCTGCGTACACCGGAGGTACATGTGGTGCTGTGTTGTGCTCGTGGGTTGTGGTAGTAGTCTGTACTGGTATCATGGTGGTAGGTTTCAGGCATTTGGAGTAGCAGGTGGAGTCCCAGCGTATGATTTGTCCTTCACGCCAGGAAATTTGTGGATTGTGGTCCTGCAGCCAGGGTAAACCAAGGATGATCGGATTGTGTGGAGAGTGGATGACGAAGAGACGTGTTCTTTCAGTGTGTAGGGCTCCAACTTGAAGTGTTAGGTCTGTTGTGGTGTGCCGCACATGGCCTGTCCCCAGAGGACGTCCGTCTAGTGCGGCCACTGCCAAAGGAGAGTCACAAGGGATTAATGGAATCTTATACTGTCGGGCTAGACCTTCATCAATAAAATTGCCTGCAGCCCCAGAGTCTAGTAAAGCCTGTGTGGTGATTGTTTCAGACTGCCAGGTTATTTTCACTGGTAAGTCAACACAATGATTGGTTTGGATGGCAGAAATCAGCAAACTCACCCTGTGGTTATATGTCTGAGAGGGCCGAGTTGGGCAGTCTGCTCTCAGATGTCCGGCTTGGCCACAGTATAAGCAAAGGTGGTTTCGTATGCGACGTTCACGTTCCTCCGTGGAGAGATGAGTTCGCCCGATTTGCATGGGTTCAGGGTTGTCACTGGGCTGACTCACTTGGTTGAAAGAGCATATAGATCGATTAGGTCTCCGAGAGCGAATAAGGTTGTCCACGCGAATGGCAAGGCCGATGAATTGATCCAGGGTTCTGTCTTCATCACGACATGCTAGTTCTGTCTGCAAATCAGAGTTTAGTCCTTGACGGAACAGTAGCTTTAACGTGTCCTCCACCCAGGTAGTTTGTGCCGCGAGAGTGCGAAATGTCATCGCAAATTCCACTGCGGTACTTCTTCCCTGACGAAGTGCAAGTAGTTGTTCCCCAGGATTCCTTCCTCCTTCAGCATGTTCAAACACTTCTCTTAGACGTTGAATGAAGTTGGTGTAAGTGGTGTGCTCTAGTCCCTGGTTGTCCCAGACCGCTGTAGCCCATTCCAGTGCTTTTCATGTGAGCAGAGAACACACTAACGAGATTTTACTGTTGTTTGTTGTATAGAACGAGGGTTGTTGAGCCAGGAAGATAGAACACTGCATAAGGAAACCTTTACATTTGTTCGGGGCGCCATCAAACTTTTCTGGAAAGGCTAAACGAGGATTAGCAGACTGTGCACTGAGAATCATTTCAGTAGGTACCTGACCCGGTTGAGGCGTTGGAGCAAAGGTTGTAGGTGTGGGTGGATGGAGATCTTGTAAGGCCTTCACCAACTCTTCCGTCAATGTGGTGAGTCGACCGAGCTGCTGATGGTGGACCGCCAGTTGATTTGCTTGGGCAGAAAGCTCACTGAGAACTGCTGGATCTGTAGCTGGCGAAGTCTTCTGTAACGAAGACGTAGACGGGGTAGGATCCATATGCAGCTTTATTGGTGAATACGTGCAGGCTCAATGTAAAAGGCAGGCGTGGATCAAAGGCAGACAACAGACGTAGTCAAGAACGGGCAAGAGGTCAAGGCAGGCAGAGAAGAGTCATCAACGGTAATACAATGCAGGGTTCAAACACAGGTAAACAAGACAAGGGTAATATAACGCTCAGAAATGTAGCCGGGGCAAACAAGACTTCGCAATGTGTTCATGGGCAGGTAGAGTTTAAATAGTCTGGTGATGATGATGATCATCAGGTGTGCAGTACTCAGTCCCAGCATGTGGCTTTATGGGACATGTAGTTCTTTTGCCAGAGCTAATGCTCAGGGGATTGAGACCTCCGGTGGCCGGCAGAGGATTCTCCATTGGCATTCGTGACAAATCCAAACAATTGATCACTGATTTATTTTATTATATGCATTTACTTTTAATAACCATTTTTATTAAAGAAGAAATCTTGAAACAAGATATGAAATGGTTACAACATACTGAGTGTACTTTTAAATAGAACATTTACTGGAAACAGAAATGAATTGTACTGTGTCATGATTCTGCTGCATCATGTCATGTTTCTCTTGGTTTAGTGGCAGGATCATGACATAACCTCATGTTAAATGTGGAGAGAGACAATTATTGTTCTTATGGCCTTCCATACTCTCTCCGGTCTCGTCATTGTTCCCATCCTCTTGTTACCTCGTTATTGATTAATGCCTTCACCTGTTTCCCTCTTGATTTGCTCCCTTATTTAATGCCCTTGTGTCTTCTGTCTTGTGCTGGTTCATTGTGGTTGTGTGGTGAGTCCATGTGGCTTGTCAAGTCTAGTTCAGTGTATTTGTAGTTCTTGTTTTGAGTTTATGTTAAGTCTTTGTGTTGTTAGTCTTAGTCATGTTATTGTATCCATGTTTTGTTCTGTTACCCCCTCGTGGGTCTTTGTTTTATTATTTATTAAATTATTTGTTAACCCCTTACCCGCTGTCTGCACCTGGGTCCTCTCTCCGTGTCTCACCACGAGAATCATGACAGTACTGATTGTTGGTGGTGGTGTTTGTTTCCTAATTTTTGTGGATACTTTGTATTTTTGTAGGGGATGCTGCAATTGGCATTGGTGTGACTAGACACATCCTGTCAACAACAATTGCTAAGTTAAAACATGGATTCAAACTAAACTGTGGTATGATATATTATTAATGCAGTTATTGCATAATTTTGCAAATTTACATTTATTTGATTGATTTTTTTTATTGTCCTTAAAGATAAGTTATGTTCAATAAATGTTATATTATAATTCTTATTTAACTAACTGAGGGACTCTAACAATTACCAGCAACCAGACAGAAAATTCTGTCCAAATAATTTGCATAATCTGGGTTATTATGTGTTATTGGTTTTAAGCAGTTATCTGGTAATAACAAACCTGCAAATGTCAATAACAATCAAGTATTTTAATGAGCCGTGTAATTATTCTGAAATATAACCAGCTGCTTGTACATTATCCCTTACATAAACATCTAACAATCTGTAAATTTTCTGTCAAGCTACCTTTAACACCAGACAGTAAACTAAAACTCCTATACTTCAAGTTCTTTAAAAGTTATTTTTAGATTGAAATGGTCTTGTTAAGTCAAAATTTGATCCTTTTGTTATGATCTTAATTGTCTATTCTTTCTCATTAGGAAATGCAGCAGAGACAACTCTGTTTGAAGGGGAAACCGACCACCTTTTGCCCACTGCATCATCTGTACTTCTTGAGAGTGATCTTTTGGTCATGGCTGGAAGAATGATTGGCCACTCATTAATCAATCAAGGTCCTGCTTTAGCAGGGCTAAGCCTGGCAATAGTATATTCTTTGACAAGTGAGACCAAGGACACAGCCACCACAAAGCTCTGTTTAGAGGACTGCCCTGACATTGAACATCGGCAGACAATTGCTCTAGTGAGTACAAAAAAAATATATATTTTATTTGTGATAAAATTCAAAAATGTAATAATGATTGGATATCTGAGTAGATGATGGTGTAATGGCAATGTTCTAATGATTTCGTAATTCATCAAAATGTTTAACTGCTTTCTGTTGTTTTTTGTCATTCAGGTCGGGGAGTGTTTTCAAATACCCTTATTTTAAAAGGTTCCTTTATTCTTGAATACAGAGGAACTTTAATTGAGAAAGGGGATTTTGATGACATATTAAATGAATATGCATACTTTTTTAACCACCTTGGCCATAACTACTGGTAAGTAGCCTGAATTTTACTGCATGTCAACACTTCTGCATCATGATGTATTTTTTTGAACATATTTCTTTACTCTGAAACCAATTTAACATTCGGATGTCATTGTTTTCTCCCTATAGCATCGATGCCTCTTATGATAATGGCTCACTCGGTCGACTTGTTAACGATGATGAGAGGCCAAATGCAAAAATGAGGAAAATTCTAGATGTTGATGGAAAGCCACATCTATGTTTGTTTGCAATCAAGGACATCGAAGCAGGTGAAGAAATTTCATACGATTATGGAGGACATAACTTGCCATGGCGTTCTCGCCATGCACAGGAACATTACAAGGTAGAGTATATTTTTATTTTAATAAAGTAATTTACTAATATAATCTTATTACTTCAGCTTTGCTTCTGTCTTTCAGCACCTTCATGACCCTGTCGCTCCAGCCATGACGGCATGTGACATCACATCTCCTACAAAGGTTTGTTTAAAGTTTTGTCATTTTGTTTTAACCGAATGAGCGTCAAACTAAATGGAGTTCTCTTGTTGCTATCAAATAGGACTTAACGGTAGACTTTTGCTTTATAACACCTGTGTGTGTTTTCTCATGGGTTATGAGGACATGATTTGGTTTATGAGGACACAAAATGACTTTTCATGTGACTTAGCAGTAGACTTTTGCTGTATAACACTTGTGTGTGTTTTCTCATAATTTGGTTTCAGAAGAGTTATTAAGGCTTTGACTACACAGCTGAATGTCTTATTCCTTCTTTATCTTTGTTTGTCTTTCAGCACCTTCATGAGCCCGTCGCTCCAGCCATGACGGCATGTGACATCACATCTCCTACAAAGGTTTGTTTAAAGTTTTGTCATTTTTTGCACCGAACCAAATTGAGTTCTCTTATTGCTACTAAATGGGACTTAGCAGTAGATTTTTGCTTTATAACATGTGTCTGTTTTCTAATAATTTATAAGGATGTGATTTGGTTTATTACATTTACAATTGTTCATGATGATTTGTGTCTATTTTATTACTGGCTGATTAGTTGTCATTAGTTGTTTTATTACATTTTATTTGACTCTCGAGCAAAAATATGCATTAAAATGTAACTGAAAGAAAGACATAAAATAATAATAATCATCGGTTCGTTCATGTTTTTTCTTGTACCCAGGACATAATCGTTGGATCCCAGCAAGAATCCACAAGACCAGGCAGCGGTGATGATGGTAGGTCAATTTTTTTTATGTCAGAAATGTTGTATTTTCACAGTAAATCATAGTTTGCATATTTAGACTCATTTATTTTCATATTTTCTATTCTCCTAATTTATTTAGTTTTTAATCAGATGAAAGAATCTGCCAAAGAACACCAAAAGCTTTCACCTTCAATTGCCCAGTACTTCAAATAGTGGAAGGAATAGTTCACTCAAAAATGTAAATGCTATCCTAGGTCTATATGTGTTATTCCAATAAAACTAATGTAAGTGTTCCTACCACTTATTAACACAATCTAATTGTTTCTCTTTAATTACAATGTTTGATTAAAAGAAAGAGGAAGAAAGAGAAAGAGAAAAGAGAAGACCGTTGGAGTGAGGAAGAGAGAGACAGCCAGAGGTAAAATTCAACTGACCCATCTACCATTCATATACAAGCATTCAACTGCTCTGTTAAGTCTAATAGTCTTAGCTCAGTCAGTGTTGATTCTGTTCAATTTAATAACGGGATGAAATTAATTTTCAAAATCTTTTTTATTTGCATTTATTTTCTTTAGTTTGTAAAGCACATCAACTTGTCAAAGAGGAGATGAAATTCGCTTGAAAAATGTTCTGTTTGCTCTGGACCGTTTTCCCCGCTGAAGTGGTGGGGGCTGAAATGTAAAGGTTGGTATAAAATTATCTTGGGATTCAGTGAATATATTTATTTCTGTGCAATACATTACATTCTGTGCAATACATTAACTAATCTAATGCGCGGTAACTCTATTAACTGCATATACTCATCTATTGCACTGTAACCTCAATAACTGCATTAACTAATCTAATGCACGGTAACTCTATTAACTGCATATACTCATCTATTGCACTGTAACCTCAATAACTGCATTAACTAATCTAATGCACGGTAACTCTATTAACTGCATATACTCATCTATTGCACTGTAACCTCAATAACTGCATTAACTAATCTAATGCACGGTAACTCTATTAACTGCATTTACTCATCTATTGCACTGTAACTTCAATAACTGCATTAACTAATCTAATGCACGGTAACTCTATTAACTGCATATACTCATCTATTGCACTGTAACCTCAATAACTGCATTAACTAATCTAATGCACGGTAACTCTATTAACTGCATATACTCATCTATTGCACTGTAACCTCAATAACTGCATTAACTAATCTAATGCACGGTAACTCTATTAACTGCATATACTCATCTATTGCACTGTAACTCTATTAACTGCATATACTCATCTATTGCACTGTAACCTCAATAACTGCATTAACTAATCTAATGCACGGTAACTCTATTAACTGCATTTACTCATCTATTGCACTGTAACTCTATTAACTGCATATACTCATCTATTGCACTGTAACTTCAATAACTGCATTAACTAATCTAATGCATGGTAACTCTATTAACTGCATTTACTCATCTATTGCACTGTAACTTCAATAACTGCATTAACTAATCTAATGCACGGTAACTCTATTAACTGCATTTACTCATCTATTGCACTGTAACTTCAATAACTGCATTAACTAATCTACTGCACGGTAACTCTATTAACTGCATTTACTCATCTATTGCACTGTAACTTCAATAACTGCATTAACTAATCTACTGCACGGTAACTCTATTAACTGCATTTACTCATCTATTGCACTAACTTCAATAACTGCATTAACTAATCTAATGCACGGTAACTCTATTAACTGCATTTACTCATCTATTGCACTGTAACTTCAATAACTGCATTAACTAATCTAATGCACGGTAACTCTATTAACTGCATCTACTCATCTATTGCACTGTAACTTCAATAACTGCATTAACTAATCTAATGCACGGTAACTCTATTAACTGCATATACTCATCTTCTGGACTGCAACCTATTAACTGGATTAACTTGTATACTGCACCGTAACTTTAATAACTGCATTAACTTCAACAACTGCATTAACTCACCTATTGCACTGCAACTTTAATAGCCAATGTCTATTTTACACTATTTTGCACTATCTTAGTCTAAATTATTATCTGTTCACATCCATACTGTACATTTATGTTCATAGTATATAGCCACCTGTATATATTGTTCATAGTATATACCTACTTTCATATTTTCATAGAACACACATACTGCTAAATATTTTTATAATCCATGCCCACTGTATTATATTCTCTCATTGTACTCTGTATTTATTCTAACTGTATATCCTGCACTTGCTAACTGCACTTCTGGTTAGACCTAAACTACATTTCGTTACACTGTACTTGTATATGTTTAATGACAATAAAGTTGAATCTAATCTAATCTATGGCGTGGTGCTGTATCACTTTTCTGTGACCGGTTAATGCTCCACCAAATCCCTCGTAGAAGAGAAGGCACTTTTACAACCCATTCTCTACACTCTAGGGTACAATATCAATACCCCATTGACGCATGTCAGAACAAATATGCGTTTTAAATGGAGGTCAATGTAGGAATTGTGCACTTTATAAACGGGCACCTGCTAATGTTCATAATATTTACCTAAAACATTCAAATTGAAAGCTATATTTGGAAATGATAACCAAGTAGATGTATACAAGATAATTCATAGAGAATTATGTCTTGTGACTTGCAACAATTTTTTAGTTTTGGCTAGTAGATGTTCTGAATGGCCTGAACTAGAACAGCTTCCCAGCCAAAACCGATTTTTTTTATAAAAAGAACCTGAACCTTTAGAAGAAGTCAATGTTTCATAGGACTTCATACACATTTTACAGATGTGTTGCACCTTGAACAGCCAAGCACACAGTTTCCCAGACTATGTGCACTACATGTGTCTTTGGTAACTAACCGATAAAATTCAAACGATATCCAACCCTAGTCATGGGCTCATCGTTTGTCTGTAGCTATTGTATTTATGGTGTATTTTTCAAAGGATCAGTGCTGGCATACCCTTAAAATTCCTAAAATGATCAATATGATTAACTACATTTGGGCTCCAATTTCACCACCATATTTTTACAATTATTATTTATTGTTACAGGTTTTTGTTTAGAAGGTTGGCTCTGTGAATAATTGTAACATTTTCTCATCATTTTATTTAACAGTGTGCAGTACTACATGGCATGTGTATTGTTTCCATAAAAGACCAAAGGCATGGGTAAGTGTTTTGCAACAATTAGTTTTTTTTATGCTAACTTAATGTATTTCTCTTCATCCTTTCGTTTACTCTATTGTCTGATTCCTAACTCTTTGTTTGATTGTAAACCACATCATTGAGAAAATATTTCTGCATCTGAGTCCTATGTCAGAAGACCCAACAAATATAAACTCTGAGGGTGATTTTTTTTTTTTATCCATGAGTTCCATCTCATCAATTGTTCACTCAAGGGAGAAACAAGCTGCATCTCATTTTGAAAGTGTGTGTCTGGCCATACCTCCATGGACCTATTTCTCGTAGACCTGTTCACTTCTTTTGAATGTGTCCTATAGTAGTAAATGGTAGTAAAGAAGGACCCTAGCAGTGCAGGGGCATATTTCAAGGGTTTCCACAGTTTGCTCTGGTTATCCTTGTTAAAGTCCTCTTCAGTCTTCCTGTTGACCCTTCTAGCACCATATTGTCCAGTCAGGACAATTGTTTAGCACACTGGTGGTTCCACGTCCAGGCTTAACCATGACAATTATAATGGGTTGCATTCTGACGCCACATTAAATCCACATGCACTGTCCTGTAAAATTGAGTTACTTCCCACCCCCAAACTCTTACCTGCTCTGCTGTCTTGCTGGTTTCATTTAGCTCTAGAACCCAAACTCTGCTGCTAGTTGGTTGGTCCAGCTTGGCTGACTCTATAGCCCCCAAGCTTTATTCACTGTGGTCTTCAGGGACAAGTTCAAAACTTTCGATTGCACCTTGTTCCTTCAAGCCTAGGTTTTTACCTTGGGCTTGCAATACAGAAATGCCGAATTGTCTTTCTGATGTTGTCTTGGTATGTCAGCTCAGCTGGTTCAATTAACTTTGAGGCCAGTGGGGACTCTTTACGCCTGCTGCTCTCAGCTCTGCATTGGTCCTCAGATCCCCTTGTTCAACATTTTTGCTGTCTTGCTATACATCTATAGACCTATTTCTTTTAGACAGTAAGAAAATCCCTTGTTTTATACCAATGTTACTCACTTGCATTGCCTTCATCTTCATTGAACGGATGTTTCTATTGTCATTTTCTCACTCAAGTGCCTAATGGTTAGAGCATTGGGCTTGTGATCAGAAGGTTGCAGGTTCTAATCTCAGTGCCAGCAGGTCATGACTGAAGGGCCCTTGAGCAAGGCACCTTACCCCTGATTGCTCTGCAGTAATGTGCCACTGTATAAACTACTTGTAAGTCGCTTTGGATAAAGCGTCTGCCAAATGAATAAATGTAAAATGTAAATGGAACATCAGAAGTTGCTAATAAATTACCCAATTACAAAAACACATACGAATTGTTTTGTTCTCTTTATATATTTAAGGAGGAGACTGACAGAATTGAAGAGTCTGATGAAGAATGTGACACAAGTGAAGAGTCTGAAGAATGTGATCCAGAATATGTTCCAGACTCGGAAAGTGAAACAGACGATGAACATGCAAAAAGTATGGCAAAGTCACCACTTTTGAATAAAGACTTGCTATTGGGGTGGTCTACAAAAGGAGTCGACATTAATGAAAACTTAAATGGAGGAGGATCTGCTAATGAGATATCTTTGAATGGGGTCTTCTGAAGTTTTATCCAATCAACCGCTTTAGAAACTTCAGACACTGTACAATCAACTGCGGTTTCATTTGGAGGTCAAAATATCTGCTTTGTTTGTCAAAAGCCTGTTTTCAAAATAGCGCAACACTTCAAAACGCACATAAAGGAGGATGGTGACATAGCAAAGGCCCTTAGTCTCCCTGCCGGGTCAAAAACTAGGAAGGAGTTGCTTGAGAATCTTCGGAATAGGGGAAACTTCATGCACAACAATGTAGTTCTAAAGAGTGGATCTGGTTCCCTCAAAGTAAAGCGAAAGGCTAAAGGTGACGGAAAAAATTATGAGTACTGTATCCACTGCAAGGGGATGTTTTTACGTAACGAGTTGTGGAGACACATGAAGAGGTGCTCGTCCAAGCCAGCGGACAGTGAACATCATGGCAGAAAGTGCGTTCTTGGCCTTGCAGCACTGGTAAAAAATTCTGACAGACAAAACTCTGAAAACAATGGTGTGATAAAATGTTTGCAACGCAACAATGTATTTCTGTAATAACAGCAGAAAAGATTACTTCATACAAGTAAACTATACTGCACAATTATTCAACTTCAAATCAGTCTCTATCAGTCGCTACCTTGCACTTAGTTATGAAGACTAAGCATTCAGTGGAATCAACTGCGTTCGATGTTTGTTGATACAGGGTTTAGAGGTAGTGTGAGGTTCATGAGAAGTCTGGTGGCTCTGCAAGATGTGTAGCGCAAGATTGCTGACAGCCCTAGCGAACAGATGAGTTTAGTATCAATAATGAAGAGAGAAATGAGGTGAAAGAAAATCAAACCCGGTTTATGACAGAAACAAACTTTGAACAAAGTCTTCCATACCCACATGACGTTCAAGATGTCTAAAGACCTCGCAGGTGACCTAAGAGAGACTGCCAGGCCTCCTCATAGACATAATGGTTATAGTTGTTGTCAAGGTCCAGCAAAGTACCAAAGACATTGTTAAAGTAGTCCATCCACTCATAGTGGCTCAACTGAATTTTTCTGAAGTAATGAGAATACTTTGTGCGAAAAAAAAAAAATATATATAACTTTAATCAATATATTCTCCTCTGTCTTGTCAGTCTATGGTGCACGTTCATGAAGCACTTCAATACAGCTTGTGTCTGCTTGTAAACGCAGTTGCGCTTCCAGGTTGCCAGTCAGAACACTGGTGTCTGCTCCCACATTTACATAAAATTCGAATGCATATGCTCTCAATAATGCGCACCATAGACTGACACCCTGGCCTGAATTTTAGGGCTAGAGTAGAGTGGGTTTGAAAAGACTGAGGTCCTGCCATGTAAGGGGTTTATGGCAGTTGTTTTACCAGCCTTATTTGATGAAACTTTGCTCATTTATTTGTAAGCCCACCAAAATCCAGTCCTCAAGTAGCAGACCTTACTTCATCAGGGCAGTTAGTCAGCCATAAAGCTGTGCCCTGGAATTCCTTATCGAGTGGTATTACACTGGTAAGGTGAAAATTGCAATTTGCTTTGTTCAGTTTCCAGTGAGGTGGATTTGGCAAACCATACTTCACTGGGGAGGTTCGAGAGAGGCTCTGTCATAAACTGTGTACCCTCAGAAATGTCCCCAGGTCTGCTTTTCATTGCAAAATGTTTCCTGAAGTTCAGCGTTTTTTTTCAATGTAAATGTTAATCCTATTAGATATGAGCACAATTTTCATATACTGTAGAAGACAAAAGTGTACATATCCTTTACCCCTGAAAAATCCTGAAAATTTGGGAAAATTGAAGGGCCATCAGATGAAATCCAACCTTTCCGTGTTTAAATGAAAGGTGCATCTACCAACTCGGAACAGGTGAAAAGAACCTCCCAGTAACTTGTTTTGGTGAGCTTCTTACTCCAAGCATGTAAGAAATCGGTCTGATCAGATTTAGCTCCTCTTGTCACATAGGAAGGGGTTTTTATTATAATATTACCGCCCATTTATCTGCACGTTTACACCCATGGCATGTACTACACCAGTGTTTCACAATCCTTGTCCACAGGGGCACACCACCTAAAATGTTTGAAATGTCTCCCTTATTAACACACCAACAAGCTGAATCGGGTAAATTGAATCCGAAAGAATCTAAAACATTCTGGGTGGTGTGCCCCGAGGACAATGTGGGTTGTCACTACTTCAGATCGCTATTATCCTTTGAATGTATACTTTGGATTTACTTACCTGTTCGCTTTATCTGTGAATTTACATACATGTGGATGTTTACCAATTTGTTTAACCTGTCGATTTACTTACCTGTGAAACTGTACCAGTTAGTTTGACCAGTGGAGGTCTATTCATCTGTGGATGTTTGTACCCTTATAAAAACAGAAATATTTTTTATTTTTTTTTTGTGCCCCCCCCAAAGGGAGAAAGTGAAAGTTTCAAAAATAAAATATTACCCCAAAAGAACCCCAACACACCATTTTCTCACCCCCCCTCCCCCCCACAAAAAAAAAAAACCAAAACACACAAAAAAAAAAGTTAGAAAAACAAACCCAATTTCCCACGGCCCCATCCAAAAAAATTTTTTACCTAATTACCCAAGAAGAAAAATTTTTTAAAAAAAAGTTTCCTCCCCTTTTCTACACACCCGACAGTATTTATAGTTTATTTATATGACTGTTCTGTTCTTAACATATTACAGTAGAATTTAAATAAGCATTTAGTTTAGTTTCGGGAGTTAAACGTGCTTCCCTTTAATAAGCATTTCAGTATTCTAATGTGTTTTCCGGGAATATGCATTTTTTACGTGTTTATGTTTCAGGTCACGGTCACTTTAAGATCGCGCTGTTTTGATTGTGCTATCGCGTTATCCGTAGGTCAGAAGTGAACACTCGCGCACTTCATGCGCGTTTCTGCATTTTCCTCCTGTGTTTTAAAATCACGGTGCTTCTTATCTGTCTTCTCATGTCTGACGTAGCATCGTCGGTATGTATACTTTGTTTGTGAGATTATTTGGAAGAATTATTTTATATTTCTGACTATTATTTTAAGTTCGTAAAGTGTAATCTGAGGATGGTTTGGATGCACGTCGGCGATGTATATGCTAGCTCTCACGTGTTCTTTGTTAGCGAGCTGCACAGTAAAAGTGTTATAATGTCTTGAATGTATTTACATGTATTTCTTGTTAGTTTAAAAACGAACTTTGCCTACAGTAATTGTACAATTTGCCATTTTTTCACGTAATTCGTCATTGCTCCTTTGTGTGTTACAGTTTCACTATTTTCCTTGTAACTCCAATAAACCTGTGGAACTAAGAATTAATCTTCAGAGTCTTGGTGTTGGGAAAAAGTTTAGCTGGCTGTCAGGATATTAAGCAGACATATCGAGGACGGCACAATGACAATGTGTCGTAAATGACCTATAAAATAATTAGACCGAAGAGGGGTGAAACCAGAACAAAACTCAAGTTGTTATTGGTAATTTAATTCAAGAATGTGGTCAAAATAAGAACTTCCATATTTAAAAAGGGATGTTTTTAAAAGGGGAAGTTTGAATTGCCCTTTTATGGTTATATCAAAATTATTTTTTTAATTACATCTTATTTTACAAACAGTGACCAAAAAGCTTATATCAGTTATAATCAACGCCATTGACGAGTTAAAAAACGGCTGGCAACTTTTTTTTTAAAGAGGCTGGCGGCGAATGAGTTAAAGCATCGGAATCTGTATTGGCCGATCATTATGACAGAAAATCGTTACTTGTATCTGCTGCAAAAATCCTGATCCTATATTATTCCCTGCTATGAAACTTGTTCACATTCATGCATTTGTCAGACACTTTTATCCAAAGTGACTCACATTGCAATTCAACTGTAGTTTCAAGTTTTTTTATAGCACATTTGTTATAAAAACATGGTGTACACCGTGCACACCTGATTATTTTATATCTAAGATTTTTAAACCGTATTAATAAAGATATGATCTATTTGTAGTCAGCAATGCTAGCAGTTAATCATCTTGTTTGTTACTAGTCTCTAGCAAAGGAAGGCGGATGCCCAAAAGGAGACCGTGGACCAAACCTGAGGTGAACGCTGTGATGAGACACTTCAAAATGCACATCAGCAAAGCTCACTTGGCAACAATGAGGGAATGTGAGGTCTGCAAAAGGTGCGAGCATCCAGTCCTTCAAAACTGGTCCGTCCAAAATATACGTGATTTTGTACGGAACCGAGGGCTAAATTTGAAACGCGTGGAAAAATAAGTCAAAATTTTAATGTTCGTAGTCCAAGGGGCTAATTATCTGTTCAACACATTTCACTTCTACTCTTGTAACTTATAATTGTTTTGTTAAAAATGTATGTTTTTGTTTGTTTAAAAATATGAATTTTAAGAAAACATGTTTTATTCTTCTGCTGGTAGCTTTGATCATTTTAGCATATATGTTTAATCTGAGGTACTATAACCTCTATTGATGGTTTTTTAACTTTAACATTTGTGATGTTACGTCATTTTATGAAGTTGGGTTATGTTTTTCATTCCTGTCCCTTAAAGGCAATGTTTTGTACCTGTCACAGTACAATATTTGACAAAATGTCACTTGCAACATTATAATAAATTACTACTAATTTGTTGATGGAATGTTTCCTTAACCTGTTAATCTACCCCCTACTTTCAGTTCAAACCATGAAAATGACATACCCACATTAAAATGTTTGTATTTATACTGACATAATTGTGGCATCTTCCAAAAGACTTAATTAATCAAATATTCAATTTTATTTATTGTCATTGTTGCAAATAAGTTGCATTGTTGCTCTACATGCATTTTAACGACTGAACTGAGACAAAACTGCAGATGAAAGTAATATTTATTAACAGTCTGAATTGACTTAAATGTTCTGTATATATAGGAGGATAACGGTAGCATAAATATATGATAGCGAAGGGATCCAAGTCAGTCACAGGTTAAATAGAACATTTAAAGCCAGTGTTAATGACAAGCTCTTAAAATCCACATGAGATCTGCAGGTGCACATTCTGTGGATTTTAGGTAAGCATACATGCATAACGTCAGCGCATTAGGATGCACTGTTAGCTGTGACTGATTTTTTTGTCTCTGGACAAATTATTTGAGACGTTTATGACGAAACTAAGCGCAGATGAATTCAGGAAATATAATTTAGCCAAATCATTGCCATGGCAGTACTACACGTGTGTTGTGTTGACACGCCGGACAGAAGAATGTGGGGTTCGCTGTAACTCACTATGGTTTAAAAAGACATGCACCAAAATGGGTTGCTGTGAGCAGAGCTGTCTTTGACAAGGCAAGGATAGTTTTGTTTACTCAGCCATTGAGTGTTTTAAAGCAAAATGAATGTTGTTGAAGACCGTAATAGATCATACCAACTTGTTTAAAGTGCTCGTCCGATGAGTCCTTTAACACAGATTCTTCACAGTTCTATTCTGACTATTCAATAACATTCTATCTTTGCTAATTATACAGAAAATGTTCTTCGCTATTAAAGGCAGCATAGGTGATCCTGTCCAGATTTTAGTTGTATGTAGAGACCTCATAAACCCTGATGTCCCTGTAAACCAGTGAGTAGTTAGTTCTGTGTGTTGTGTATGTAGAGACCTCATAAACCCTGATGTCCCTGTAAACCAGCGAGTGGTCAGTTCTGTGTGTTGTGTATGTAGAGACCTCATAAACCCTGATGTCCCTGTAAACCAGCGAGTGGTCAGTTCTGTGTGTTGTGTATGTAGAGACCTCATAAACCCTGATGTCCCTGTAAACCAGCGAGTGGTCAGTTCTGTGTGTTGTGTATGTAGAGACCTCATAAACCCTGATGTCCCTGTAAACCAGCGAGTGGTCAGTTCTGTGTGTTGTGTTTGTAGAGACCTCATAAACCCTGATGTCCCTGTAAACCAGCGAGTGGTCAGTTCTGTGTGTTGTGTATGTAGAGACCTCATAAACCCTGATGTCCCTGTAAACCAGCGAGTGGTCAGTTCTGTGTGTTGTGTATGTAGAGACCTCATAAACCCTGATGTCCCTGTAAACCAGCGAGTGGTCAGTTCTGTGTGTTGTGTATGTAGAGACCTCATAAACCCTGATGTCCCTGTAAACCAGCGAGTGGTCAGTTCTGTGTGTTGTGTATGTAGAGACCTCATAAACCCTGATGTCCCTGTAAACCAGCGAGTGGTCAGTTCTGTGTGTTGTGTATGTAGAGACCTCATAAACCCTGATGTCCCTGTAAACCAGCGAGTGGTCAGTTCTGTGTGTTGTGTATGTAGAGACCTCATAAACCCTGATGTCCCTGTAAACCAGCGAGTGGTCAGTTCTGTGTGTTGTGTATGTAGAGACCTCATAAACCCTGATGTCCCTGTAAACCAGCGAGTGGTCAGTTCTGTGTGTTGTGTATGTAGAGACCTCATAAACCCTGATGTCCCTGTAAACCAGCGAGTGGTCAGTTCTGTGTGTTGTGTATGTAGAGACCTCATAAACCCTGATGTCCCTGTAAACCAGCGAGTGGTCAGTTCTGTGTGTTGTGTATGTAGAGACCTCATAAACCCTGATGTCCCTGTAAACCAGCGAGTGGTCAGTTCTGTGTGTTGTGTATGTAGAGACCTCATAAACCCTGATGTCCCTGTAAACCAGCGAGTGGTCAGTTCTGTGTGTTGTGTATGTAGAGACCTCATAAACCCTGATGTCCCTGTAAACCAGCGAGTGGTCAGTTCTGTGTGTTGTGTATGTAGAGACCTCATAAACCCTGATGTCCCTGTAAACCAGCGAGTGGTCAGTTCTGTGTGTTGTGTTTGTAGAGACCTCATAAACCCTGATGTCCCTGTAAACCAGCGAGTGGTCAGTTCTGTGTGTTGTGTTTGTAGAGACCTCATAAACCCTGATGTCCCTGTAAACCAGCGAGTGGTCAGTTCTGTGTGTTGTGTTTGTAGAGACCTCATAAACCCTGATGTCCCTGTAAACCAGCGAGTGGTCAGTTCTGTGTGTTGTGTATGTAGAGACCTCATAAACCCTGATGTCCCTGTAAACCAGCGAGTGGTCAGTTCTGTGTGTTGTGTATGTAGAGACCTCATAAACCCTGATGTCCCTGTAAACCAGCGAGTGGTCAGTTCTGTGTGTTGTGTTTGTAGAGACCTCATAAACCCTGATGTCCCTGTAAACCAGCGAGTGGTCAGTTCTGTGTGTTGTGTTTGTAGAGACCTCATAAACCCTGATGTCCCTGTAAACCAGCGAGTGGTCAGTTCTGTGTGTTGTGTTTGTAGAGACCTCATAAACCCTGATGTCCCTGTAAACCAGCGAGTGGTCAGTTCTGTGTGTTGTGTTTGTAGAGACCTCATAAACCCTGATGTCCCTGTAAACCAGCGAGTGGTCAGTTCTGTGTGTTGTGTATGTAGAGACCTCATAAACCCTGATGTCCCTGTAAACCAGCGAGTGGTCAGTTCTGTGTGTTGTGTATGTAGAGACCTCATAAACCCTGATGTCCCTGTAAACCAGCGAGTGGTCAGTTCTGTGTGTTGTGTATGTAGAGACCTCATAAACCCTGATGTCCCTGTAAACCAGCGAGTGGTCAGTTCTGTGTGTTGTGTATGTAGAGACCTCATAAACCCTGATGTCCCTGTAAACCAGCGAGTGGTCAGTTCTGTGTGTTGTGTTTGTAGAGACCTCATAAACCCTGATGTCCCTGTAAACCAGCGAGTGGTCAGTTCTGTGTGTTGTGTTTGTAGAGACCTCATAAACCCTGATGTCCCTGTAAACCAGCGAGTGGTCAGTTCTGTGTGTTGTGTTTGTAGAGACCTCATAAACCCTGATGTCCCTGTAAACCAGCGAGTGGTCAGTTCTGTGTGTTGTGTTTGTAGAGACCTCATAAACCCTGATGTCCCTGTAAACCAGCGAGTGGTCAGTTCTGTGTGTTGTGTTTGTAGAGACCTCATAAACCCTGATGTCCCTGTAAACCAGCGAGTGGTCAGTTCTGTGTGTTGTGTTTGTAGAGACCTCATAAACCCTGATGTCCCTGTAAACCAGCGAGTGGTCAGTTCTGTGTGTTGTGTTTGTAGAGACCTCATAAACCCTGATGTCCCTGTAAACCAGCGAGTGGTCAGTTCTGTGTGTTGTGTTTGTAGAGACCTCATAAACCCTGATGTCCCTGTAAACCAGCGAGTGGTCAGTTCTGTGTGTTGTGTTTGTAGAGACCTCATAAACCCTGATGTCCCTGTAAACCAGCGAGTGGTCAGTTCTGTGTGTTGTGTTTGTAGAGACCTCATAAACCCTGATGTCCCTGTAAACCAGCGAGTGGTCAGTTCTGTGTGTTGTGTATGTAGAGACCTCATAAACCCTGATGTCCCTGTAAACCAGCGAGTGGTCAGTTCTGTGTGTTGTGTTTGTAGAGACCTCATAAACCCTGATGTCCCTGTAAACCAGCGAGTGGTCAGTTCTGTGTGTTGTGTTTGTAGAGACCTCATAAACCCTGATGTCCCTGTAAACCAGCGAGTGGTCAGTTCTGTGTGTTGTGTTTGTAGAGACCTCATAAACCCTGATGTCCCTGTAAACCAGCGAGTGGTCAGTTCTGTGTGTTGTGTTTGTAGAGACCTCATAAACCCTGATGTCCCTGTAAACCAGCGAGTGGTCAGTTCTGTGTGTTGTGTTTGTAGAGACCTCATAAACCCTGATGTCCCTGTAAACCAGCGAGTGGTCAGTTCTGTGTGTTGTGTTTGTAGAGACCTCATAAACCCTGATGTCCCTGTAAACCAGCGAGTGGTCAGTTCTGTGTGTTGTGTATGTAGAGACCTCATAAACCCTGATGTCCCTGTAAACCAGCGAGTGGTCAGTTCTGTGTGTTGTGTTTGTAGAGACCTCATAAACCCTGATGTCCCTGTAAACCAGCGAGTGGTCAGTTCTGTGTGTTGTGTTTGTAGAGACCTCATAAACCCTGATGTCCCTGTAAACCAGCGAGTGGTCAGTTCTGTGTGTTGTGTTTGTAGAGACCTCATAAACCCTGATGTCCCTGTAAACCAGCGAGTGGTCAGTTCTGTGTGTTGTGTTTGTAGAGACCTCATAAACCCTGATGTCCCTGTAAACCAGCGAGTGGTCAGTTCTGTGTGTTGTGTTTGTAGAGACCTCATAAACCCTGATGTCCCTGTAAACCAGCGAGTGGTCAGTTCTGTGTGTTGTGTTTGTAGAGACCTCATAAACCCTGATGTCCCTGTAAACCAGCGAGTGGTCAGTTCTGTGTGTTGTGTTTGTAGAGACCTCATAAACCCTGATGTCCCTGTAAACCAGCGAGTGGTCAGTTCTGTGTGTTGTGTTTGTAGAGACCTCATAAACCCTGATGTCCCTGTAAACCAGCGAGTGGTCAGTTCTGTGTGTTGTGTTTGTAGAGACCTCATAAACCCTGATGTCCCTGTAAACCAGCGAGTGGTCAGTTCTGTGTGTTGTGTTTGTAGAGACCTCATAAACCCTGATGTCCCTGTAAACCAGCGAGTGGTCAGTTCTGTGTGTTGTGTTTGTAGAGACCTCATAAACCCTGATGTCCCTGTAAACCAGCGAGTGGTCAGTTCTGTGTGTTGTGTTTGTAGAGACCTCATAAACCCTGATGTCCCTGTAAACCAGCGAGTGGTCAGTTCTGTGTGTTGTGTTTGTAGAGACCTCATAAACCCTGATGTCCCTGTAAACCAGCGAGTGGTCAGTTCTGTGTGTTGTGTTTGTAGAGACCTCATAAACCCTGATGTCCCTGTAAACCAGCGAGTGGTCAGTTCTGTGTGTTGTGTATGTAGAGACCTCATAAACCCTGATGTCCCTGTAAACCACAATGTGACATGTTCCCATAAGCCTGTGAAATTTGCGATGTTGACACTGGACTGGTAGATCTCGGGAGGTTGGCTACTTGAAAAGTAGATCTTGGATCAAAAAAGGTTGGGCACCTCTGATCTAGACTAAAGACGCATCTTGTTAATAGATTACCATAATACATTTAATAATAACATTTTCAATAACAACTGATGTACTTGTTGCATCAAAGAGTGCAGAACAGTACTCTACTCTCAGTTGTATTGTCTCATTGTTCCGAGGTTACCACAGCGAGCAGCATGCAGTTTATGCCCAGACCTGATGGTAGAGCGGAGAGTGGGAAGCGGTGACCTGACAAGAGCTGAGATGATAGAGCTGGATAAAGAAGGAAGCTGCGACTTGACACGTCTTCACTACAAAATATCAACTGCTTTTAGAGTCATTATCTTCTTCTGCTTATCCGCTGCCGGGTCGCGGGGGCAGCAGTCTAAGCAGACATGCCCAGACATCCGTCACCCTAGACACTTCCTCTAGCTCTTCCGGGGGGCCACAGAGGCGTTCCCAGGCCAGCCGGGAGAGCGTGTCCTAGGTCTTCCCAGGGGTCGGACGGGCCTGGAACACCTTTCGAGGAAGGCGTTCAGGAGGCATCCGGAACAGATACCCAAGCCACCTCATCGGGGTAAACTCCAACACATGGCGGCATAGCTGGGGGGCTATAAGCAAACCCAAACCAGCCCGCCGCCTCTCACCATGGGCAACTCCAGAGTGGTGAAGAGTCCATCCTCTCTTAAGGAGCGTGGTTCCAGAGCCCAAGCCGTGAGTAGAGGTGATCCCGACTATCTCTAGTCGGAACCTCACGCACAATCTCAGGCTCCTTCCCCGCCAGCAATTAGGGCTGTGGAGGCCCCCGCCTTCGACTGCCGCCCGATCCTCTATGCACCGACCCCTTATGGTCCCTCCTGTGAGTGGTGAGCCCACGGGAAGTGCTATTAGAGTATTAATGATAATCTTAAACCTACAATCTACTATTGTATTTTATTTCATTTGTATTTAGCCTAGTTGTACAATTCCAGTCAAGCTTGTTCAGAGGCTTTAACTTCTGCCAGAGGGGAACTGCGATCCCATGGTTGGGCCTGGGTTTTCCAAAGTTTTTTTTATCTCCATTGGAGTTTTTGGTTCCTCGCCACCGTTTGCATACTGTTTTATACCCTTTGCCGGGAATTTGTTTTTTTTACTTAGACTGTAAATTCCTATATGTTACAATAAAAAGGTTGTTTAATATTTAACCTGTGTTTCTGTCTCCTTAATCTTAAATGTGTGCTTCTTTATGATAACTCCACATACACAAAATACACACGTACTAACACACAGGCGCACAGTGTTTGAGTCTGTGTTTTGTAAGTGGGTGTGTGTTAAAACTTTGTGTACTGTCTGACTACAAGCAAAACATTTCATGTATAGCTGCTTTGTAACAATGGAAATTGTAAAAATCACTATATAAATAAAGTTGTGGGTGTTGCCCATTTGGAATTTTGTATCAGTATTTTAGCAACGCAATGGCGGATCACTACGAAAATAAATCAAGGTCATATTCTGAAAGACATTGAAAAGTTATAGGCCAGCGCCTGCTAGTGGTCAAGACTACTTTTTCAAACTCCTTCAACAAATGCTGTCTGGATTTAACTGAATTTTGTATATAGCTACTAGAGACACCCCTGAATAAAAGTTAATAAAAGCTTTTTGATTGATCAAATGTTTCTCATATACAGGCTCAACGACATCAAGGCGAGCACATCAAAGAATCATGTGATTGTATTTTTGCGACACTTGTGTATTGATCACTGGCACATCTTGTTCCCCTTACACAAGTTAGGTGAGTGCGCCACTTAGTGGTCAAAGGTTTTTAGGAACCCGTAGATGTGGAAGCTGCATTAATTCGGAGAGTGATACATTTACTACTGCATGCAGAGTGTGCATCGCTCTCAAGCACTTTTTTATACATTTTTGTTAAGTTTCCTGGCAACAAACCTGTGAGAGCCATCAAAGAGGAGTTTCATAGGATTGCAAGTGAATGGTGAACATCTTTCTGAATTAGGCTGATCAAATATATGTGGTCTTGCTGCCACCTCTTGAAGTAAGCTAATAATTAAAATACCCTTTAGGATTTCCCAATGTGATTGGGTGCATAGCTGGAGCAGGGGCAAGCATGGCCAGTTTTTTGTCTTCTATAGCCAGGTTCTCGGTTCTCATATACTCATATATTCTCATAAATTTCAAGGACAGTTTATGAAATATATCAAACATTTCCCATTCAGGCATCCTACTGGCAAGAGCATTTAAACTCACCAGACTGAATGATGTTTTTATATTTCATTTTCAGATGCTGCCATGTTCTTTTCATTGCAGAAGGATTGCACCTACACGACAAAAATCATAGGTATATGTGACCCTGGACCACAAAACCAGTCTAATGGGTACATTTTTCTAAATTGAGATTTTTACATCAACTGAAAGCTGAAGAGTTAAGATTTTTATTGATATATGGGTTGTTAAAATGGGACAATATCTGGTGGAGATTCAAGAGTGTAAAACTCTGGAAGTAAAGGGTGCAAAAAATCTAAATATTGAGAAAATCGCCTTTGAAGTTGTTAATCCGAGGCACTGTAGCACTGTAGCTGTTTATTCACAAAAATAAAGTTTTAATATATTTATGGTTGAAAATTTACAAAATATCTTTATGGAACATGATCTTTACTTAATATCCTAATGATTTTGGGCAAAAAATCTATAATTTTGACCCACACAATGTATTTTTGGCTTTTACTTAAACGTGGTTTAGTTCCTATTGATCTAATAGGAATTTCTCTGTTTATCTTCAATAGCACACCTCTCTTCCGGTGTTCCAGAGGCATCAATCCTAGCTCCCACAATTTTCTCCTTATATAGTACATGCCGTCACTGGGATCTTTGTTTTCCAAACATGGAGTGTCTTTTAATTTATATGCTGATGACACTCAGTTGTACTTTCCATAAAACGCAAAGATTTGTGTTCTATTGAGGCGTTTATAGCATGCTTACAGGATCATAAATTATGTCTTTCACAGAATATTTTGGCCTTAAATGAGAAAAATAACTGAAGTTGTATTGTTTGGACCAAGTTAATTTTTAAGGAAGCATATTGGTAGCTATATGACGCTGTATCAGGGAGGGGGCGTGGCCAGCTCGAAATGCATTTTCAAGTCCACATTGAATTTTTCAACACTAAACGGGCTGTGTGTAAATGAAAATGCAATATCAAACCAGATCATGTTAATGCATTTAGGGAAAATAATATTTGAATTATCATTTTTCTACAGTTTTGCTTGACTATCTTAAACGTATATAATAAATTTTGCAACTAAAAGACCATTGATATATCTATAAAAACAGATGTAGAAACCTACATATTGAATGTTCATTTTCATTTTGCACCTAATGTTCCACATCTGTTATTTGAAATGTATAAATACACAATTGCATTGTTCTTTTACATACTGCATTGACATTTTGAAAATTGCGACCAATATGCTTCCATCATTTTTATGATGTGGTGATATGGACCTAGGCAGATTAAGTTCTCATGTGACTCAGGACTTCAGTTCGACAAACAGATTCAATATGTTGTTAAATTGTCCCCTTGCTTAAGTTAAAATGTTTCTCTCCCTCAGGATTTTTGAAACAGTTATTCATGCATTCACCACCATACGTCTTGACTACTGTTATTCACTTTTTTACGGAGTTTATAGTTCATCTATTGGACGTCTTCAACATGTTCAGAACGCAGCTGCTAGGCTGCTGACCGATAGTAGAAAATGTGATCGCATTACTCCCATCCGGATTTCTCTGCGTTGGCTTCCGGTTACATTTAGAATAGAATTTAAATCTTAAGTCTTTGTTTATAAATCTTTACATGGTTTAGCTTCAGGTTACCTTTCTGTCTTGGTACTGATGGGTTTACGATGTTTTATGTATTATAAGTTTATGTTTACTGTTGTTTTACTGTCAAAATATAATGATATCAGTATGTTTATGCTGTGCTGGTTTTTTATCTTGAAAACTAGTTTGCAGGAGTGTGAAACAAGAGCTGTGAGGAATGCAGGAGCTGAGCTTAAGATAACAAGTGTGTGTGTGTGTGTGTGCGTAAAACACATTCTGCGCCGAGGCCAGGCTGTTTTCAAAATGTTTTGCAGAGAACCAACAGTTTGGGGAGAATGGAGTCAGATTAACATATCCCGAGGTGATTGGTTCCAGAGGAATGAACGCCGCCCAAGGAAGGGGAGGAGCCTGAAGAGAGAATCGACGTCACATATATTATAAATATCTGTAACCCGGAAGTGTGTTTTTAGTTGTTAACTCATATATATGTTGAGTAGCAACCCCAGCTGGGAAGAAGCTTTTACATCTGATAATAAATTGTACTTAAACTTATTGGGAAAAACTGTCTCTTTGACTTTCTTCAAATTTTTGGAACATGCAGGACTGAAGCGAAAAGTCCGTCATGAGCTAGAAACATCACGCATTTACACCAATTCAGTCTTTTTCTAAATATACTGCCAATTATCTTAAATACCTCCATAGAATAACTGTACACGATCGCACCGCTGACTAAACCCAGCTGGGCACATGTCAATTTAACGGATTTATGGTCGAATCGGACAACAAGCCTGGCAGAGCGAACTCATTATAGATATAAGAAGTGTATCTGACACTCAGTAACGATATAATGATGTTTAATTACCTGTGGTTGTCCGCGATTTGCAGCTGACGGATATAATCCACCTTCAGAGGTATGCCGCGAGCGAGTTGCGTTTGGAGTGACGTCAACACCCTCGTTGACTGATTGGCTAGAGGAGGAGCTGTCAATCTAGAACTAGTGGACCAATGGTGGCGCCGAAGCCCGCCCTAATTACCATGAAACTTGAACTGCAGCATTTAGAAAACCAAGCGCAGAAAGTGGAAATGAGAGCAAAGGGGAAAAGAATAAAAAAATATGAGCGAAACCTGATTTTGTTTGTGATTTGGAAAATGTTGAATTCATGTTTCAAGTTTTGTGCAGAACTATTGTAAACGTGTTAACATTTTTGATTCACGCTTATTACTTTTCGATCCGTGACCGCGTTGTTTGTTGTTTGCATTTGTTTTTTAGTTTTTTGCGCTATTATTTTACACGTGTTTTAAATTTCATAGGCCCCTTCCAGCACCTTCTCAAACAGCTGCCGGTGTTCCCATGCCTCCTTGCTCGTGAGGTTGCAGGCGTAAAACTTGTCAGCCGTCCTTGTGTCATGGAACATAAAACGTGACACCTTGGACCTGTCCTCGACACTCCCGTTATTCCTTGCCTGTAGGATTTAGACACAATAACCACACAGAAACAGAAAGAATCTCAAACATAGTGGGACCCGCAGCTTACGTGGGTTGCGATGGCCAGAGGTCAGTGAACGTAGGAAGCCCCTTGGAAGCTTTTGGAAGCCCCATCTCCAACCGAGCTGCCTGAAAATAATTGTTTAAATTCTTGCTAGGATTTGGGGTCGACGTTAAGAAGAAAAACTTCGCATCAGTCCCACCCACCAATTCGTCCTTCATTCCGCAGAAGCGCTCAAACCACTTGTACTCCTCCGTATTGTTCGGCAGTTTTTTTTTACATATACATGGCAAAAATGTGCCTGCCTAATCATTTTTCATTCATTTTTCTATAGCCTAATGAAATAATATTAGATAAAAAATTTTTTTTCATTACGCTATTTTTGGTGCCGCATCAGCACTTGCGCGTGATGCGCGTGGGAGCGGCGGCGCTGGCCACACCCATGACAGAAAACATTTACAATCCAAAAGAACGACGCGGGTATGATTTTAGTTGAGGCTGTTTTGGTTTCTCGGCTGGGCCATGGATTAAATCCCCAGTTAAATCCTCTCCTTCGTCAGGATTCCCACCATCCGTGCCTGCTATAGCGCTCGATGAGGCGCCATTTCCTTCCATCGCTTCACCTGTCTCCTCCGCCCTTTTTTAGGTACGACAAAGCGATCCATTTTTAACTTCAAGAAAAGTGCGTAGCAGCTCTTGCGGGCTCACGATAGCGCCTTGAACGCAATGACGCAAGGCGCAGCGGCAGCAACGTTCATGGGGCGTCGCGTTGATTCTTATTTTTATATGTCGATTAAATTATTAATTATTATTATTTTGCGTAGTTTGAAGAGAACCATTTTAAATCTTTATCTCAGAAATATATATTTTAATATATATCAAATATTTTTTAAATCAGGTAGGGGTTGGGGGGTCAAGGCGTTTTTTGAAAGGGTCTTGAGACCCCCCAACCCCTACCTGATTAAAACTGGGGGCTTCATGCACCGCAGCATCATCCTCACCTCCCTTCTGATCATAGAAGGGAGTCCATAAACTGGGCTACATTTTTTAAGTAGTGGTTGATGGTTGTGTCTTTTATTACCATCACCTTCAATTTTTTTACCCACCTGCAGACGGACAGACAGACAAATAAAGAGACAGACAAACGGTCAGTCGGCAATCGCGAAACACTGTTTTGTCAAACGTTGCTTGCCACATTATCGCGCAGCTTCGGGGTGGGGTCCTGACCCTTTTGATGTGCACTATATTGCTCCATTAGCTAATCTGGAAAGAAAAACAACAAAAAAGAGAGTTAACTCAAAAACACCAAAAAAACCCCAAATTACTTCCAACCCCCCGGGGGGAGACAAACCCACCCAAAACACCCCCACAACCCCGGGACAGGGGGGGGGCCGCCCCCCCCGACCGCCGGGGGGGGGGACAACGAAAAGAAAGAACCAAAGGCGGCCGCCCCCCAGAGGGGGGCACTTCGTTTTTCTCATCGTCTTCACCGACCACCAAGGAGGAGAGGAGATCCTTGGCAGCGTTCCTCACTTCCGAAGGCCTCCTTTGCAAGCGCCGCTGCAAAATACGGAAGCGCCCCGGGAAATTAATTTCAGTGAAGACATGAGTGTCCAGCTGGCAGTTTAGCTCGGCCACCTGTTTCTTCGCATGGACACAAGCTCCATTCTCCCAAACTTTCTCCTCCGGCTCCTCCTCCTCTGCAGGACACTCCGGGGAATTCCTTTCTTACTCCAGCAGGTCCAGGCTTGACGCCATGGACGGACCCGCAGAAGAGCTAAATCACCCAGGATGTGCATCCTCTTCCGCTTGGTCACCAAGTTCCTACAAGATGCCACTGTTTGCTCAGTGTGTGCTTTCAGGTGGCATTCCGGCCATACCGACTCCTTGTTACAGCCCATGACAGTTCAACGTCCCTCACGGAAGCTGACCCTGCTGGACTGCAATGCCAGGAGCAGCTTCCTCTCGTCCTGATTTCTTACATTGTGGGTCACCCTAAGATGACGACTAAGCTGACTATATTCCCTGCTGCCAATCGGGCAAGTCTCGATAGGCATGATGCATTGAAGATGATGACTGGTAAAGATGGGTAGTGGGAATGAGGCCTTTCTGGTTAACTCGGGCATTATAACCCTTGAGAGCAAGGGATTTGGTCCCTCCGTCGGCATGCGCGAAGCTCAGGCGCATTCGACCAAAGTGCAACATGCAACACTTTGAAAATCTTCCCATTGAAACCCATTTATTTATTGAATTAACTGAGAACGTCCCATTTTCTTTCTAGTTATATAACAAACTCTCATCCCGCGCTGCCCTTGTACATTACACTAAGAAAGTCAAAATGTCATTACAAAAGTGAACTGTTGACAGCCAGACTGTCTGCCTGAGAGTGCATGCCGTGTGACACATCCCACTCGCAACGCTTCCGCCCCCTGCGCGTCCCCAGTGTGTCTAGCGATTAGCTTGCTAGCCATCATCAATCATGTGTGCCGTTGAACAGAGTAATATACTCACCACTAGTGCCACTGACGTTAGTTCTGTCGTTGTATATGTTCTCAATTGATCATGTGGCCTTGTTTCTGAAAGTGGGCGGAGTGACTAGGGTGGCCATCATGGTTTTTAAGCCCCCTGTCCGGCGCAGCCTCAAGCCGGACACTCATGTGTCCTCCTATTCGGAGTTGCGCTGAATCAACCTTAAAAAACTCGCTCTTAAACCTTTATTGGGACGCAGCAGCATAGCGTCTGACGCCGTAAGATCTCTGGTCAAACAAATGATTGGCTGAAAGAGGTGTCAAATAAATATCTGATATATCATTGGTTAAAAACGTAAACAAGCCTCCACGACGTGGAGGTGGAGTCCACGTACTGGCTACATCTCATCATAACGTTAACATGCCGAAACGTCAGACATCATTTAGTCCGGAATGGACAAAACACCACAAATTCATATCAAAAAGCAGTAGAGATGCTTTCCATGGATTTTGCACACTATGTCGCTGTGAAGTAAACGTTAGTAGTAAAGGGAAAGCCGCCATTGACCGACATGCCAGCACTGAAAAACAAAGTTAACCGAAGAGCTGCTGGTACGTCTTCCCTTAGGTCTTATTTTCGAGAGGCAACATCACATCAGGATGACAAAATCTGCGCTGCAGAGCTTTGTAAAGTCTATCATGCAGTCAACCATCACCAGTCATACAGGAGTGTCTTGAATAAATACAAATACTGTGAACAAACACACATAGGTCTACATCAAGATATGTCGTAGATCAAATTGTCTGGCAATGAATAGAGTAGGCTATTTCAGAATCACTGTATCATGATCCCATCGATATGATAGACAAAATAGTATTGTATTTCCGAGAACACCAGATGCAGTTATTCTTGCCTCACTAAATGCCGCAAAGTGTCCTCCTTTTTGGTGTTATGGAAATGGCCACCCTAGGAGTGACACACCTGTGTGCAATCCTTAATAAACGACCATTGTTCATTCTTGTGTGGGATGTGCAAGTAGGTGAAGCGAATCTCTTACCATCTGTGTGATATGTTATATCCGCTGTTATAAGAACTGGCATTTCTAGCTCGTTTGGGGAATGGCTGCGCCAACAATTGGTCACCAGAGGGCGTATGGGTTCTGTGGGTGTGTGTTTCTCTTCTGTGTGTTCGCAGGTGGAAATTAAGAACAGGTGTTACTTTTGATGAAGAGCTGAATAAAATTTGGTTGATCTTCAGCTAAGCAGAGATTTTCGGATTGTTAAACTTCATGATTTGGCTTTGCTCTTTTGTTTTGAATTAAATGTTTTACTTTATAATAAATCTATTTCCGTTTTACTCAAGTTCACGTGTGGCCTCCACATTCATGTAGCCCTACTTGAGCCGAGTTGTCGTAACACCATTATTGTGATTAGTGTTTGCTTCTGTTTATCTGAATTTGACTGTTGTAACCAAAGATGAGGTTTGTATGAGGAGTGTGTCAGTAAATCTAAATCTGTTTATTTTGTCACATGCATCCTTGCATTTATTATTAGAAAATGTTAATCAGTCATGAAAGATCAAGAATCAATGCAAGCACTGATGTGGCTTTCAACAAATTTTTCTTCAAATCTTTCTATGATCAGGAACTTCCTAGATCATAGAAAGATTTGTTTATGTTATACCTACTTAATATTAATATACATCTAAACAAACTCAACGTATAAACTTTCACAGTTGGACAGAGCAGTACGCTTTAACTATATTTTAAATGCAGTAGAAGCAGCTTTGAAAGTATATATATAGAAATCTCACATAAATTGGTTAACCACTGAGGTTATAAATCGCTCTAACTGCATTTAATAAACATTTAACTTTGAATTACAAATTTAAAAAAATATATATGTACACTTAAAAAAAGTATATTAAGGTGTCCTTTTTCCAAACTAATGACAATTCTACAATACTTTCCAGTCGGTTTCTAAAGAGATCCTTGTTGGATATTTCTTGAAAACTTGACAGTTTATACATTATAAATGTAATGATTTATTGATTTTGCATAACGATTTGAGATTTCTGTAGGTTAGGCAACAATAAACATCACACAAAACATAACATTTTAAACCCCATCAAATCTTTATTTTAGGAAATAACTAATGTTTTAACAGTTCAAACATTGAAAACAGACAGTCCACTCTACACAATTCTACATATTGTGGTCTCAGTGCTGGAGTTTATTTCAGTCTCTTAATGAAAACAGACCTTTGTAAAAACACATTTGACAATTGATAAGAGTGTTAAAAGAGTTACAACAAGTATACTGTGTAATGATCACATGCATAGAAAGAGATGGTGTGTTTGTAACACATGGGTTTAAAGATACTTAAAATGGATTTAAAGGGTCATTGACTTTGAAAACCTTACATTTAACTAACCCCACTTTTCCTCCAAAACACGGCAGGTCTTGAGACACCATAGCATGTACACAATCAGCAGATCCTGTTATAATCTGAGAGAGAGACAGAGAGAGGGAGATTTTCTAGAATCTGTTTTTTACAAATCAAGGCATTTCCTTTTACACATGAAATTGATCAATGTCATCATTAAATTTATTATCAGCTTATATGATTGAAAATTATACCTCACCTTGATTACGTAGAAAATGTCTTTCAGGAACTTGATAGATAAATGTATCTGAAATGAATTCATTTAAATGTCTGACCGAGTTCCTTCTCCATCTCGCTCCTTAACTAAACAACGTACATAATGATTTGCATTGGTATGTCAATATATTGCTGAATTGCTCATACATTTGAGTGATAACATATGTTTTAGTCAAATCAAAATATTTTTCATTTATTTTCTGTCTCTCACCTGATTGCAATAAACCTGGAGCTGTTCAGTTGATTTTTTGTTCAGGTCCCCAAGAAGGTGCCATGGTTGTAATGTTCTGCTGATGATCGATAGATGAGTTAGAAATAATTGATCAGGTCTGCTGTAACTGTGACAGGACTGCAATATTTATACAGTCTAGAGCAGTCTTTCACAACAGTGGGCGGGTTCATGGAACGTGGGGGTGAGTTTAATGAAAGCAAGAGTTTTGAAAGGGAACATTCAGGTGTTTTTTGGGGGCGTTTCCAAAAACCATAAAAGACGAGATTAAACTTGTAATTACTTGCTAAAGAATCTTGATTTCAAAAGGGGAGTTGCTGATCCAGTTGGGAACGAATTCTAGCCCTGAATGTTTTTTCACACGCAGACATACAGCACGTGACTGATTCAGATATCATATCTCCAGCAATTGAGCCACCGCAGTACAGTCAGAACGACCGATAACAATACACACGTGCAGACAAATCGCAATGCACCGCTGCATTGCTATCGGTGTGTGAATGTATAATTTACTATATTTACGTATTTATGTATTTGTAGATTTTATTATTATTAGGGTTCGAGCACGAAGTGCTGAAAAACTATTGTTTTTGTAGCGATTTTTATTCTTCTTCTTTACTATTATTCCGCCATAAAACGCGTTGCCCGCCCAAACTGCAAGTCGTAGAAACTCGGAGACTTGGTCAGTTGGTTGTATCTGTGCAGGTTACTCAGATACAGTGAACCAGCCAAATCGGCCCATAGGTGACACTATAGCAATGGCCAATGCGTTTGGGCTCAATGCTCGTACACCACAAAGTGTTTGGTGTCATTGGAATCCTTGGCTCCAAACTTAAAAAATGGCTATCTCCGATTTCATTTCCGGTATGAAATTTTCCCGCTAATATACATAAAAAAAAAATAAAGATCTAGTCCCTGGATTTTCACCAATCGGAACCAAACCAACGCTGATGAACTCTGTGGAGTGTGAATAAAAATATTATTTAAAAAAAGTTGAAATTTCGATTCAGGGTCGCTAGGGGGCTCTAAAACATCCGAACAGAAAGTTGCCTATTTCACTAAAATGGCCATACCTAGTGAACGGTTTGAGAAATCTTCACGGGGCTTAAACCATATGTGTAGACCCTCAGTCCGGGGTCACAATAAAGATAACTCGGTGTTTGGCCACTAGGTGGCGCTATAATAGCAAAGAACTCGAAAAGGACTATAACTACGCAACCGTTTGCCCGATCGACTTATTATTTGGTATGGTGTGTCTTTGTGTCATGCACCATGACTATTAAAAGGACAGTGGTGTTTCTAAAGAAACATGGCCGCCATCGGCCAATGAAATTTGAGCACTCATTAGACAGGGTTAACGGAGGCCGATCAAAACGACACTCGCTGGGCTTGTTCGACTCTTGGTCCTGAAGGTCTGTAAGAAATATGAACTCATTCTGCCACCGGGGGGCGAAGTAACGCTTTTGGAGTGCATAAACAATTGTGTATTACGTGACATTTGACATATACTCAAACTATTTAAATCATATGATAGCTCTTCTCATTCTGAACAACTTTGCCTCTGAACACGCTTCTGTCGATCAAACGGTTCGTGAGTTATCGCTGATGATGTCAAAAACCTACTTTCGCGAACTAGTCCTTGGTTTTTCACTTGATCGGATCCAAACCAATGCAGATGACTTCTCTGGAGTGTGAAGGTAAATAATTATCAAAAAAAAGTTGAAATTTTCTTTCAAGGTCGCTTAGGGGCGTAAACATTTTAAATAGGTGGAGCCTATTACATTAAAATGCCCATAACTCCACCACTATTAGAGATATCATCATGGGGCTTGGAAAATATGTGTAGACCATTGCTCGGAGATGACCTACAAAATACTATGGCGTTTGGACACTAGGTAGTGCTATAATAGTAAAAATGGCAAAATTGATCAATCTTTGGTTGCCTTAACAATTGTGTATCACGTGACATTTGACATTTACACAAACTATCGATATCATATGAAAGTTCATAATTACAAACAAATTTGGCTCTTGAACCATTGATGTCGATCAAACAGTTTGTGAGTTATCTGTGATGATGTTAAGAAGCTGCTTTTGCGAACTTGTCCTAGGTTTTTGAAGCGATAAAATTTCCACCACCTTACAATTCTCTGGACTCTCTAGATCAATAACTATCAAAAACAAGTTCAACTTTTTCATTTGCGTGACCATTACAGGGTCTTTTATTATATTCAAGTGAACGGTGTACCTGAAAGCTCGCTACTCCTCAACAAATAATCCAATTGACTTGCCATTAAGTACAATCATACATCTTATTAGACTAAACAAGCATGCTAAATATGATGGTGATCGGACAAGGGATACGTTTCCTGTATCACAGGAACACAGTGTTAGACATATAATGCATTGTACATTAAACGTTGCGCCATATTTACACATCTATAAATATAGAATATGTATGGCTGGTTGTAAGATGCTGTTTTGCTAAACATAACACACACCTTTATTATGTACACCAGTTTAATATCATGTAAACCCAAATAGCTACTCAGCAGTCACATGGCAGCAACTCAATGCATTTAGCTCAATGCAAGGTCATTTCTTCAATGGATTTGACCAAATGAACCTGAAAAGATGATTCCCCTCAAGTGTACTATATTTGCATATGTGTGTAATCATGCGTAGTGTCTGTGAACTGTTGCTGACCTTATCTATAATTTTTCAGGCGTTGGGAGTATCGTCCACTTGGGTGTTTTAGTATGAGAGTCCTCGGCCTACTTGATGAAGGCAAAGATGCTTTAGATGCCTTAAAAGTGCTCGAACCCGCTAAATGCTGCTTGCAGCTTTAATTTTTGTTATTTTTTATTTGAAGTACTTTTATACGTATACATTTTTTTAAATAAAAAAATATATTCATGTTTTTAAGGTAAGGTAAATGTAAGCATCTTCTCTTAGTAAGTAAACGTTGCAGCTTTAATGACCACTGTACTAATGACAGTCCACCTTATGCTTTCTAGAGAAAGATTTGCAAATTGATTGGATTGCATCAGGAGTGAATCGTCCAATGGCATTATGCAAACGAATAAAGACAAGCAGTTGGAAAATCAACATTAATTTCACAAACAGTTTTAAATGTCTATTAATTAATAATTAAATTAAATGAATCATAGTCCAAATTTTGAAATAATCAAAAAATACTGGTCCGATGTTACGCGGGCAACGATTAGCAATCTTTTGCTAGTCACACCAGTCAGATTGAAAGTGGACTAATAGCATCATACAACCTCTCCCTGCTGATAGCCAAATCTGAACAGTCATTCACAATCAGAGAAGAATTAGTCCTCCCAGCCATCAAAGAGGTAGCTTCTTCTGTTATGAAGCGTGACCCCACACAGATTCTAAAATACATCACGCTCAGTGTAGGGGTATCAACAATAATTGTTTATACGCGACTATTATTGTGATTTTTGCTGTGGGCGCTGCCATGTTTTAGTGCACGGAGGAAGGTGAGGGACGGCGAACGAAAAAGGTGCTCGCTGAAGTTGTCGGTGATGTTGGGGTAGTTATTCGGTTAAAAACCTCAGTTTAGACCCGCGATAAACATCGGTACTGTCTGCTGTATCAGTTAAGTGTCTTCTAATGTTAACTTTGAGAGATTATTAGACGTGATTGAGTGAGTTTAGTGTCTTTTGTGAGCGAGGCCGGGAAAAGTGCTTATTAGCTTGATATCGCTAAGGCTACTAGAGTCGATTACTCCCGTGTTTCATTTTGTTTTGTCCAGTTTGGACAAACTGGTGAAACATCCTCTTGATATCTCAGTATATGGCCATAGAGTGTTCCCGGTAATGGAGTAATACTGCCAACAGTGATGGGCCTAGTGTGGGTCCTGAAAGTAGAAACTCTGTTCCGCCCTTCGGCGTTTAGTTCGTTTCCTAGCCGGAACCGTTGTTCCGCTGTTTGGCGTTTAGTTTGTTTCCTAGTCGGACCCGTTAGTACGGGTCCAACTTTCGAGCCGAGCAACAGTGCGCAAATCACCCTCGAGTCTGCGTCATTACAGAGTTTGGTTAAATCTTTGTCTGTAAGTCCTTTTTTCATCAGAATTGTGGTTTCTGTATGATGCATGTTTACTTTAAGTAATGTGTGTTATTACGTTCGTGACTCTTTCAGTTTCATCGCGTATGCTCTAGTTTGAAGCTTTTCGTTTTCTGACTCGCTGATTTATCTGCTCAGCAACGAGCCTCGGCGCTTCGCCTTAGATTAATTAGTTGATTTATTTACATTCTGGAGTTTCTCTTCATTGCTGTTAACTATCTGTCTAGCTGTACAAATCAGACGTCGTACATGCGAGGGCAGAATAAACTCATTCACGCTTCGACCTTCATATTGGAAAGGGCAATTTTAGACCACCCGATTCTTACCATTATGTCGCACTATATGGTGGGGTATATACCAGGACTCATCTGGCCCCTCCACCTCACTCTTTTCCAGTCTCACAACATAGCCAGCTTCACTTAGTTTAGTGATTTAAGTGTGATAGGCTAAAGCTTGATCAGGGTTCTTCAGCATCCTGCTTTCCACTCCCCTGAGCTGAGGATGAACGGCTTCTGTGGGTATGGTGAAATGTGGCATGTTCTGTACCCCGAGGAGCGGTGTGGCATAACGCATAATTCCATCTACTTCCACTCTTACAGTTTTCTCCTGCAGGAGTCTGACAGCTGCCTGATCCAGTCTGGATCGTGTCACCTCTTTGTCGATGAGATATGGAATTATGTCTATCTGCCATAGTTTCTCAACGTGAGCAAACAGGTATGAATTGGGGAGGACAGATGAGAAGAAGCATTGTTGAGAATTAACCCCTTGCTTAATCTCATGAGTTGGGTCCTGCAAGGTCCACCCCAGACAAGTCTTGACTTCTGCTAGTCCGCCTGTTGGGCCCAAAAGAACTGGTTCACTGGGCATGATGAGATGCGAGCAGTCTGAACCAATCAACAGCATAGGTTGCGCTTTATCGATCTACTGCAGTGGAAGGCAAGTTAGGTGTCGATATCTGAACTATTAGGATGCCACCGGGTAGGTATGCCTAATCTTTTAGCAGTGAATGCACCTTTGATGTGGAATTTCTTGTGAGGGTTGGACACAGGAGACACTGAGAACAAAATGGACGCCCCATGAAGCACCTGCTGATCCTATGTCACTGTTCACAATATCAGGTCTTCTGGTGCCCCTATAATGTTCAACTGCTGAGCTGCGTCTTGGAGAAGGATAGTGCTGTCAGAAACATCCTCCAGCACTGCGTATGTCTCCACGGATTTATCTTGTGATTATCACTTCGGACACCTTCAGGAGGAGTGTGTGGCTGCTTACTGAAACGGTCCACATACAGAATGTCTTCGGTGGTACTCACAAAGCAGGTGTTCTCATTAGGATCAGCCGCAGCACTGGCATCCACAGCTCGCTCATTCAACTCATGTCACAGTAAATCAGTCACATTTATCTATAAAGCACATTTGAAAACAACAGCTGTTGGCCAAAGTGATGTACAAAATAGAACATAGTTGAACGTAAATACAATTAACATAGCCTACATATAAGAAACCCCAAAACACGATTTAGTATCCCACTGAGCTTACTTATAACCGTATGCAACTCGGGGAGATAGTATCGAGTTGAATAAGTTTTCTCCGTTTAATCATAAGTACAACAGCATTGTATGGCATACAGGTTATATCCAAATTCAATAAACAGGTGAATATTGAGGTAGGTTGAAGTAGGTGGGCATGTGAGTGACGGAGTGGTTCTAGATAGAAACAATACAGGAATAGTCACTCGTTACAGTCTAGCTCAATCTCAATACCAAACATAATACGAAGTAATTACACAAACAAAGGAATACAACAGTATTTACTGGGTTATTATAGTACCTGTAGCATTACTGACTGAGCTCAACAAACAGGTGCTACATATAGCCGTAGCGGCTACTATGCTATAATAAGCTTATATCAAGCGATACATAGTTAAAGAAAACATGACTTACATTTGTCTTATACGCACTCTGGCTTTAACTGATTCACCATGAAGGGAGAATAAACCAGCAACTAAAGTATTATAAATCAGGCTCTCATCGCAGTTCAGCCTTTTTCTACCACTGCGGCGCAACCTGAAAATTATGTAATACCTGCAGTGAATTACAAGGGGGTAAACTGCCCTCTACGGGACACAGATTACTTGCATTAAACTATATACACAGTGAAGAACTGGAAAAAAAGACGGTGAAACACCCAAATACAAAACATTACATGTATGTATGACAGACTTCATGTCTCTTGGTGTTAAAAACAACTTCACCTTTGCGATATTCCTCAGCTGATAAAAACAACTTCTAACCACAGCATTGATCCCAAAGGACAAAACATAGTCAACGATAACACTCAAATTTCCAGCATGTGAATGAAGATTGTCAAATAGGAGACCCAATCTAGTAGCAACAGCCTAAAAAATTTTAACCTCGGTCTTTAAACCACAATTTAACATCTCTTAAACAATTTAACAAACACTGCAGGTTAGAAACCCATGCAAAGGGAGTGCAAGAATGCAAAGGGACATAACATGGAGTATCGTCTGAATAACAATGGTATGAGACATTATGTCTCTTAAAAATATCATACAAAGGAAGCATGTTTATAGAAAATAAAACCGAACCCAAAGTTGAGTCCTGTGGAACCCCATCAAGAGATGATGAAAATGTACCAGTCTCCACAGAGAAGGTTCGATCCTTAGGAATAGGATTCAAACCAATTTAAAACAGAACCTTGGATTCCAATTTGCTGAAAGCGATTTAACAGAATGTTGTGATCAAGGGTGTCGAAAACTGCACTGACGTCCAGCAGAACTAAAATGGCACAGTTTCCGGAATCGACAATCAACAGTCATTTAATACTTTTAGCAATGCAGATTCTGTGCTATGGTTGGGGTCTGAAACCAGATTGAAAAAAAGATTCTTGCAAAAAAGATCAAAGCTGATTAAGCACAAGTTTCTCTAAAACCTTAGATAAGAACGGCAATTTGGAAATGGGACGGTAGTTATTTAAGACTGTTGGAGCAACTGTGGCATGCTTCAAA
The DNA here is from genome assembly GCA_037178815.1 of Barbatula barbatula. NCBI lineage: Eukaryota > Metazoa > Chordata > Actinopteri > Cypriniformes > Nemacheilidae > Barbatula > Barbatula barbatula. The sequence goes on along the minus strand of CM074079.1, from coordinate 13,729,302 downwards.
TAAGATGGGACAATTCCATTAATTAAACTGCTAGTTATTATTGTTAGTATGCTAGGACTAATGATGTCAAGTGTCTGGAATAAGAGACGAGGAGGAATGATTTAAATTGAACAGAAGGTAGGCTTCATTTTATGAACAGTTTGCACCAGGTAACTATGAGACACTGGAGAAAATTCAGACAAATATGAAAAATTTGATGACATCTGTGAATCCAGGGATCCAGAAAAGAGGGAACAATACATGATCTTTTGGATCAAGGGGGGTTGGAAGTCCTCCTCAGTTTGAATCACAAACAATTCCTACAGTCCATCGAAGGTTAAGAAAAACAGACGATCATAAGCAAGCACTGTGGAAGCTTTTTGTGTAAACGTGCGCACAAACAAGTCAATTCTTATTAATATAGCGCTTTTCAGGGGAAAAACGAAAAATAAACGGTAAAAAAAAGGGTAAAACACACTACATGGTGTTTTATATAATAAATTCAATTATTCTAGTAAATAATATCTAATGTCAGCATCTCCTGGTGGTTTGTTTAGCATATTTTGCATTAAGTGAATGATGGCTGAAAAGATGCGTCTTTAATCTAGATTTAAATTGGGCGAGTGTGTCTGATCCTTGAATAATATCAGGAAGGCTATTCCAGAGTTTAGGTGCTACGTATGAGAAAGCTCGACCCCCTTTAGTGGATTTAGTTATTCTAGTGTGGGAATTATGATCAGTATAGATCGATATAGAAATGGATGATTAATTTTGTTTTAATCGAATGTATTTTCCTACGTGACATGATTCAAGTTTAATAGATGTGTTTTAATCATATAACCATTTTGTGTGCTATAGAACTATTGAAATGATGGTTTGTTTAATTACATTGACACAGAAGGCAATTAAATTTGCAAACAAAGGCTGGTTTCAGAGAGTTCCTGCCAGATGCTGTTTTGCAGAGAACGGAATGTGGTCAGCACCTGATTGGTTGCTAAGGGATTTACGACCCGGAGACGGGAGCAGAAGTCATGAATGGCAAAATTCTGTATATAATGTGTGTGTGTAAACTGTTGACTCGTATGGAGACGGCAACCCAGCGCTGTAGGAAAGAAACTTTTAAATCTGATGAATAAAACCTATTACTTTTAAAACAGTTTGTTCCCCTCATCCTTCCAAATTTTTAATACGCAGGACTAGCAAATATCATAGTCCCACACTAGGTATTATCAAAAGTCCTGCGTTTTGAGATCTTAGAGAGCGTGATGGGTTGTAGAGTGATAGAAGCTCTGTTAGGTAGGTAGGGGCTAAACCCTTTAATGCTTTATAAGTGATGTGGTGGAAATTTTCATGAAGTGGGTTTCTTCACTCTAAACTCTGTAAAAATTGATTCAAGATTGTCTATCTTGTTGTCGTTAAATTCCTTAGAAATGTTTTGCTACGTGGCAGACCACTCAGCTCCTTTGCCCTTGAGCAAAGACCAAGAGGTTCTGTTTAAGATAAGAGATGGCGACATATTTTTTGTATCCCACAGATGCGTTCTTGCTCAAGGGAGGGGAGGAAAGGGGTGTCACGTGCGGATATTATAAAATCACTGTATGCAGAAAAGGAGGGTACCTTCTCCATGCACGATGCTTGTGATGCAGACTGAATGTCAATAAAATATTAAATACCTTGCAAGGTAACTCATGCTCTCTGTGTGTTGCATTTGTCTAAATGTATCAAACTCACCTAGATTAAGGAATAAGAAAATTCCATAACAATTTGGCAAAGAGGGATGGGATCACAAGGCTGACGGAGAACGGACTAGAGTTGACTGGTCATCCTGGACATAGCAAATCCAGCTCTAACCCCATACAGGGACGAGAGAACTCTACTCCAGACCCCAAGCTGACGTGATCCCAAAAGAACTCAGTGCAAGGCACAAAAGTGAAAACGGTGAGTCAAATATATATTTTAAAGAGTCTGAAAAGAGAAGTGACTACTCAAAATCGAGATAGATTATAAAGAGTCTGAAAAGAGAAGTCACTTCTCAAAATCGAGATAGATTTTAAAGAGTCTGAAAGAAAAGGAGAAGTGACTACTCAGAAATTAAAAATGGGACAAGGAAGATCCCATTTGAATATGGATAAACCAACATACAGAGAAATGAAAAAAGGTGGGGAACGGGAAGTTTACAAGGTGTACCCTATTTAAAAGAAAAAGCCAACTTTCCAGAAAACGGTACATTTAGTACCACAAAATTACAGAAAATAAGAGAACACATGAGAAAAAAAGACATATTTAAAATGTCTAAAAAAGAAAGAGAAAAATATGATGAAGCATGTAAATGTTTAGAATTATGGGAGAGGGAAGCAAATAGACGTGACCATGTTTTAAAAAAAAAGGCTTTGGAAGAACTGCCACCGCCGTGGCATACACCCCCACCGCCGCATGCTCCATTGCATAATGATTTCACCCCTCTGTCTTCTTTACCCCCATCTATGACTTGTTACAAACACCAACTGGAGGATGATTGTGTCCCTCCTCAACGATGTCTGAACCCGATCAAGGCAGCTCCAGTGCCCCACCAGTGTCTCCACCAGCACCAGTGCTGCACATGCCACAGCCCGTGGTGACCCCAAATCAAGACAAAGCCCGTCCAGCCCTGCCAGTCTCCAGAGTTCCCGTGACGAGAGGAGCGGCAAAAAGACAGACACAGCCGGATGCTCCACCCGCTTGGCAGAATACGTCGAACGACTTTTATCCCAAAGAACCTTTTGATGAAGATGGACAGCAGTTCCCTATGGTCGAGGTGGTAGGTCCAGAGGGGCCCGAGTTAGTTTCTCCCGACGCTGTGTCCAGACTGACAGAATTGGGTTCCTGTCGACGGTGCTGTGCCACGTCACGATTTCAAGCGGAACGACAATGACCGGCCTAGGTGAGTCCCTTTGAAATCTGCTGATCGGGTCATGCTGCCTCAGCATGACACAGACCGGAGCACTCTGTGCTGCAGGAAGCACAGCAGGGCGAAAAGAGGCACCACTTTTAGCGACAGTCACCTAGTTGTTTGTGCTCTTGGCTGAGTGACCGTGCTCATGACTGCGGGAGACAGATCACGTCGAATCTCCTCCTTTCCCCAGGGGAATCGGCCATGGGAGAGTGGCCGTCAGAGCGTGAGCTCCGAGAACCAAGGTTGCTTGGGCCAATCGAGCGCAACTAGCAGACTTAGATGCTCCTCTTCCCTGGCTCTGCACAGTACCCAGACACTGCCTGCCCACCTGCTCTAACAGGACTCCCGCCCAGAGAAGAACATGTCTGTCCGAGGGGCTAAGGTGTGCCGGCAGAAAGACGTGATGGGAACACGCCTTGTGCCAGTGTGTGTCGAGGGTAGATGTGACGGAGTCGTCGTGAGCAGATGTAGGCACTCAGGAGAAGTTGAAAGAGTTTCAACAGATGGGATCTTTTTATTTACCCCAATTAAGACAAAAGAAAGACAATATAAATTAACAAGAAAAAAAAAGAAAAAGAAAACATACTGTTTGGTAAAAAAAAAAAAATTGACATGAGAGTCATATAAACAAAATTTTGCAGTTGCTTAGAAATGGACCTTTACACAAGCCACTATATATAGAGCATCGACAGACTTATGTCTTCCCAACTCGCCCTTCCCCAGAGACTGGAGCTACTAGTATTTATAGTCAGCTTTCAAGTCAGCTTTATTTATATAGTGCTTTTTACAATTTTCATTGTTACAAAGCAGCTGTACAAGAAAACATTGACTATAAGTAAAACATAAAAGGTTGTGGAATTCAAAACACAGGTCAAATATCAGGACACAATAAATTCATATATGCAGTGTTAATTAAATAAGACTATCAAATTCTAGCAGCCCCCCCGGCCAGGCAAACAGTATGCAAACGGTGGCGAGGAACCTAAAACTCCATTGGAGGAGAAAAAAAAACCTCAGAGGGAGACCAGGCCTAACCAGGGGATTCCAGTTCCCCTCTGGCAAAAACTGCAGCCTCTGCACAAGCTCAACAGTGCTTGCACAACAAGGCAAAATAAAAAAAGTTAGATTTAAAATTATCATTAATAATCTAATAGCGGATGAAGTTTTGTAGAGTCGCCACGTCCTTCGTCCAGCATTTGTCAGGTCGGGGAATGGATTGCGCCCTGCCCGCTCCGGTAACCTTGGACTGCATCCTGCCCGCTCTAGTAACCTTGGAACAATGAGACAAGACTGGCTGAGAGTAGAGTACTGTTCTGCACTCTTTGATGCAACAAATGCATCAGTTGTTATTGGAAGTGTCCCTGGTTCCGGTTGATCTAACTAGTGCAGCCTAGATCTTTGAAATACATATATTATGATAGTGTAGTGTATGCAAGATTAAGAAGATGCGTCTTTAGTCTAGATTTAAACTGACAGAGTGTGTCTTCTGTTGAACATTTTAGCAATGTTCTGCGCATTCAGCAATTGGAGAGGAGGCCAGTTAAGAAAACGTTGAAGTTTATTGATCAGAAGATTAAAACAAAATACATCAGCTGTGTACACCAGCTGATGGGTGGATTTGCCTCAGACATAACATCTCAGAAAAGAACTGATGTCTTAAAGGCTCAACCGACACAGAAAAACAATTTCACAGCATATTTATAATATTTTGGTGTGCCTCTTCTTCAGCTGGGGTCCAATCCGCTTTCTGTCCTTTGTCCTGTCTCAGCCAACCAGCTCACTGCCTTGTTTTTCAAATCACCATCTGTAACACATTTGCACAAGACCCCAACATGCTCTGTGCGTAATCTGATCTTAACACAAACACATACCCATTTCCTGTGGAAAATACCCCTCAGTATCAGCCTTAAATTCTTGGTTATATTTTCAACATGTTATGCACAGTTAGTAATGAATAATGAAATTATGAAGCATATTAAATGTAAAGGCACATTTAAACCATCATAAAAATCATTCACTGCCTCCCGGACAGTGCAGGGAAGACTGTTCCAAAGTTTAGGCGCTAGAGAGGAAAAGGATCTGCCGCCTGCACTTGATTTTGAAATTCTAGGTATTACCAACTGACCTGACACCTGAGAGCGTAGTGCACGTGATGGACTATAATACGTAAGAAGTTCTCTCAAGTAGTGAGGAGCTAAACCATGCAAGGCTTTATAGGTAATAAGCAAGATTTTAAAATTTATGCGATGCTTTATAGGTAACCAGTGCAAGGTTGACAGAACCGGGCTAATATGCTCATACTTTTTTGTACGTGTAAGAACTCGAGCTGCCGCATTTTGGACCAGTTGGAGTTTTTGTAATAGGCCTGCAGGGCAACCACCTAATAGTGCATTACAGTAATCTAGTCTTGATGTGATAAAGGCATGAATTAGCTTCTCTGCATCTGATGGTGACAGCATATGACGTAGTTTAGATATATTTTTAAGATGGAAAAACGCAATTTTACAGGTGTTGGCAACCTGGTTCTCAAATGACAGAGTACTATCGAATATAAAGCCAAGATTCTTAGCTGAAGATGAGGGTTTTATGGAACATCCATCAATAGTTAAGCAGTATTCTTGGTTGTTACGTAGGGCGGTTTTCGGTCCGATAAGTAACACTTCAGTTTTGTCCGAGTTCAGTAATAAAAAATTGTTACTCATCCACTTTTTTATATCGACTGTGCATTCCACTATTCGATGGAATTGCTGTGTTTCATGAGAAACAGCATACCAACGTGATTTTATGGCTTAAAGGCGCCGCAATGTCTGACAGCAGAAGTGTGGAGCGTTGAATTTTATTGTCTTAGGAGATAGCTCACGATCTCCACATGACTTTTATTGCCCCCAAATGGCCAAGCCAGGAAGCCAATACACATAGTCCCCAAACACACGTGGACTGCATTTACGCACACACCAAGGAATCCACGAGGATCTTCCTTTGACCATATAAGGACTTCATGAACAAAAACCACCTCGAGAATGTATTAAATGTGTATGTTTATGACTCAATGTTTTCAAATATTGTACATAAAACAGCCATGACGTTAACCGTATGTTCAATGAACCCTGTATGCTGGTAACTGTGATAATCATGCATCTACGTATTCTTGATGTGCAGAATCATAGTGTTTGATACCTCTATAATCACAAAAACTCGACTGTATCGAATCTCGTTTAGAAATTACCACACGATGCATTATTACAAAAGTACCAGCTTTGTGAGGATAAATGCATGCTTATGCCACCCTCATTTAAATTAGCCGAGAGGGGGGACCCCAGCGAACAAAGAAGTTTTCCCGCCTTTGGCCTCTCATGCCAATTGGACCATTCAGGAAAAGGTGTCAGCTCACCTTATCTATAAGAATCGACGTGACCGTCACCTTATTGCATTCCGCCAAAGAGACAACAGCGCCAACTTCCAAGAACATCTTCCAGGATACCTCTCCGGCCAGAAACTTCTTCAAGAAGTTTTCTTTTTCGTTTACCTTTCTCCGCGAGCTAAAACGAACTCGAGGACTATCGCGTGGCAACCTCATCGGTCCGGAAAGAACTCGGAACACACACACACACGAAGCCAGAAACGAAAGCAAGTATTCTTATTTTACAATCAAACTGCTGTTAAAAGGTTGTCTAATCATTCCCTTTGCGGGATGATTATTAAATCCTTGAGGTCTCTTGTAACGAACTGAGTTGAAACGCTGTTATTCTCTTTCTCTCCTTTTATGTTTATTGTTTTCGACTATCTTGTCAATACCGTATTTTTTTCGTTTTACTCTTAACTCTATATACGTGCATATTTACTCTGTGTGAAATCGTAGTGTTATATTCTTTAGTCTGTGTTTATTAACATACCAAAAGTACATCTGAATTGAATCTGTTATTTGCTCATATAACTCGAAGTCATTAAAACAAAAAAATTATATAAAAACAAAAAAAAAAAAATACTAAATTTCTCAAATATTTCCACAAAAAAATATCAAAACCAAAAAATAATCAATCCCCTTTATTATTATTCCCCAAAACCATCTCCACTCTCAAATTTCAGTATTTGATCTAATCTCTCATTTATTCATACCCTACTCCGCTTAGCCTTGATTGATCGGAGCACATAGGACATCTTCGAGAAGTGTTAAGACGACTCAAGGAGGCAGGTTTGACTGTTAACCCAAAGAAGTGTACTGTGGCAAAGAAGGAGACTGAGTAGCTTGGTTACGTCATTGGTCAAGGGGTGGTGAGTCCACAGCAGAGCAAGATTCAGGCGATCGAGAAGGGCCCTGTGCTGCAGACCCACAAGGACCTGAGATCATTTTTAGGTATGACTGGATTTTATAATAGGTTTATACCTAATTATTCAGACAGGGCTGCCCAGCAGATCGATATGGTGGGAGTACGAAGCCCTAACCAGTTGCAGTGGACAGAGGAGAGGTTGAAGGCGTTCCAGGATCTACAAGGAGCTCTGGCTACTGAGGTGGTACTGTACAATCCAGACTTTACTCAACCGTTTATTGTGCAAACAGATGCCTCAGGGAGAGGTATTGGAGCTGTGCTTTTACAGGGAAAGTTAGAGTCCGACGACCTGTGGCTTTTATCAGCCGTAAGATGTTCCCGAGGGAGATGGATACTCAACGGTCGAAAAAGAGTGTCTGGCTATAAAGTGGGCCTTGGACTCCCTAAAGTACTACTTGTTGGGAAGAGAGTTTTCCTTGGAAACGGATCATAAAGCCTTAAAATGGCTAGAGCGAATGAAAGACACGAATGGAAGGATCACAAGGTGGTATCTGGCAATGCAGCCCTTCCGTTTCACCGTCCAGTATGTGCCTGGGAAAGCCAATGTGACAGCGGATTATTTGTCCCGTTGCCCGGGTGAATCTTTGGAAGGAGGGGGAGATGTGACGGACTGGGAGATCAGCCGCACCAGTATGGGTATTCGAGCACAAATAAACATACATTTTACATCTGCGCGTGCTTGTGAGCTCAGATATCCATGCCCTCCTCTAAAGTTCAAACGCACCCACATGTTACATTTGGTTAAGACACGTTGTTTGTATATTTGATGGTTTAGAGTATTATTGACAATAACCACACAGGACAGCAATAATTGATAGTTTTCTTTTATTTATGCAGTCATATACAAATTAGTTACTATTGATTTTGCATACCTCTTTAAATATTAAACCACCTATTTCTTTGTATGAGTAACCGGAATGACAAGACGTCTGCGGGAGAGAATCCGGACCGGCAGAAATTGGAGTCTGTGCGTGAAAGGAGACTTGTCCGATTGTTGGTTCCACCTAGACGTACCATCTATGGCTGAGACGGGGGAGAACCTGAGATGGACTTGTTGGTTATGTCCTCCATTCAGTTTTATATCCATGATTTGATTTATGGATTTGAGATTGTTGTCATTATTAGAGATGTACTTGTTTTATAATGTTTGTTTTAAAGTGTAATGTTATTTGTTATGTTGGAATTGATTATTTGTGAGAGGGGGGGGGGTGGGGGGGTCGTCAACCCCCCCCCCTCCCCCCCCCCCCTCTTCCTGCCTCTTTCCCCCCCCCCTCCCCTTACCCTTTGTTCTCTCCCGCCCCACACCCCAAAATAAAGAGAGGGGGACGGGGGGTTGCCGGCCCCCCCCCCCCCCCCCCCCTCTCCCTTTTTCTCTCCCCCCCCCCCCCCCCCCCCCCCCCCTCTTTTGCCCTGTGCCCCCGGGGCGCTCCCCCCCCCCCCCCCCCCCCGCCCCCCCCCCCCCCCCCCCCCCCCCTGGTCCCCCCCCCTTTTTTTTCCCGCACCCCTCGACCTAGCCACTTCTCCCTCCGGTCCTTTACCGGGCTTGAAATTCTTTCGCTTTCTCTCCCTCCTTAATGGACTTGGAGCGAAAACACTGGCTGTAAGTCTCGATGCTGATGTTGAACTTGTTGTGAATGGCTTGTTTCACTTTCATGTAATCCTGGCTGTCTTTAACACACATGGCTACGTAGGCAGATCTGGCCTTACCATTTAACAAGGGCACAAGGTACAATGCCCAAGTCTCATGGGGCCACTGACTTGCTGCTGCGAGCCTTTCGAAGGTGGTTAAATAGTGGTCAATGTCTTCGTCCTCTTCATAGGAGAACATCCTAGGGGTTTCCGCCCCTGCTGTAGGTTCAAAGGTGTGGCAAGGCCGAGAGCGGTGGAGTTGAGGGAGCTCTGCATCCTTGGTGGAGTTGGTACATCCAGGAAAGGCATGTTGAGTGGATCAAAGGCTGTCAAAGGGCGGGAGCTGGGTGGGTCCACCTGCTGCATTCCGGCGAGTGGCTGACTTGTCGCCTGCGTTGATGCTGGATCGCCTCTCACCAGATGCTGTAGTTGCTTGAATTGGTGCTCCATACCTTTCCATCTCCGCTCTTGCCGGAGCGCCTCTGCCTCTATCTGGTCCTGCTGATGCCGCTGAGACTCCACCATCGTTCTTACAATCTTCTCCAAGTGATCTGTCCTTTCTTCAACCACAGGAGTGGGATGCCTGGATAACTCTGTGGATTTGAGCCTGATACCCATAGCTGAACCATCTCTAGGGGGTGCCATACCTCTACCTTGATTGTCCATCTTGTCTCACCGAGTGCTGCTCGGACACTGTTTACCCGGAAACCGCTGCCACCAAATGTCAAGGGTAGATGTGACGGAGTCGTCGTGAGTAGATGTAGGCACTCAGGAGAAGTTGGAAGACTTTCACCATATGGAATCTTTTAATTTACCCCAATTAAGGCCAAAGAAAGACAATATAAATTAACAAGAAAAAATAAAAAATGTAAATAAAACATACTGTTTAGTAAAATAAAATTGACATGAGATGCATATAAACAATCAAAACTCGCCCTTCCCCAGAGACTGGAGCTACCAGTCTTAATAGGCCTGAAGGCACCCCTGGAATTGGCACATAATTAACGAAGACATGTGTTGCGTGGTTATTGTAACTGGTTATGATTTTGAAGTAAATGACATGGATTTAAACAGTAAGATATGTATTGATAATAGTAGCTATAGCATATAAATCACCATAGTGACATTGACACACTAGACAAACAAATACAGGCAACATTTGCGCTCAGTCTTTGTGAACTGGAATAGGTAGCGCATCGTTGCCTTGATTGTAGCTATGCGCCCCATTACTGTGTGCCACGCTCTCCAGGGAACATAACTCTGAAGCCAATGCTGAAGTGGTCTCATATGGATCAACCCGAGCGGTATGGCTGCCGACAAGGACGCTATATGCCGCTATAGGAGCCTCTGAGTGTTTCAGGGCGACCGCTAACCGCTGCAGGCAGCACCGCATCAACTGGGCACGCTCTCGTGAGGCTTGCTGCATGGTAACACAGAGTCTAGTTCCATACCGGGGGAAGAGGTGCTCTGACAGGGGAAAGCATGCTCTTGTCCTGGTTTACCCGTAGGCCTAATCGGTCGAGGTGCCGGCACACCAGGTCACTGTGCGTAGGCAACATATCCTGCAAGTGAGCCAAGATAGGTCCATCGTCACGATAGTTGAAGATACGCATCCCTGCTTCCAGGGGACTAGTATGCTCGAAAATTGAGGGCAAAACCAAAGAGACGGTCTGCCGGGGGAGAATCGAGACACGAAGTACGCGTCCTTCGGGTCGATAACCATCTACCAATCCTGGTGTCAACCGGACTCCAAGATGTGCTTCTGCGTCAACATCGCACGATGGGGCGTAGCCCCCCACTTACTCGGGCACAAAGAAGTGGGGGTTGTCACCCCTAAGATCTCAGCCAGAGGGACGGGCTCCTTCTCCAGAAGGGTGGCGACTTCGGCCCGAAGCACGGGAGTGATCTCTCCTCTGCTGAGGTAAGAGAATGTCCCGAACTTGGGCGGGTGCCTGGCGAACCGGTGTTATTAGTAGGTTAAGTTTTTTAATCGATTGCCATCACTAAAATAAACATGTTAGTGTTGATTGATTTATGTCAACGGTCTGTTGCTTAGTCACCAAATGGTGACTTATGTCCTGTCAATCTTGTTGTTTATGACTATTCGGCATCCTCTGTCCCCCTTCCTACAGTAGGCTACCTTCACACTACCTCTCACACCCTAATCAAATACTGTGCTTTCAGTCTGGTTTAATTTTACACTTTAACTAATGCCAAGTAGTTATCAAGAGCTCTAAAATCTCAGTTTTCGTTCCCCAATGCTCCACCTAATACAGGATTTTAGTCTGTCACTAACCTGAATGTAGATTTGCGGTATCAAAGGATAGCATGTGATCTACTAAAGTTAAAAAACTAATGCAATACAAATTGCAACATGACAACTTATTGTAAAATGACAACAGAAAAAAAAAAAGTTAAACTTTATTTGCCCACTCAGGATCTCCTCGTCCTCTCCAGGAGCCAGACGTGGAGGCTCCAGAGGTCTGGTCTCAGGTGCCCTTACCCTAAGAAAGCAGGTTATCCGTCAGACGAATCGGCATTGGGGGACGTCGTCAGAAGTGTCAGCTAAGAGAACCAAGTCTGGTTGGGACAATAGGAGAGAGGATCAGCACGCACTCTCCTTGTCCAGCGGGTGTCTAGAGTTGTGGGTGCCCCATGTGGGTTAGACCCCAACGTGGTCTCATGACCAGAGTCCCCACCACTCCCGCCTTGGACTAGATGGTGGGGAACCCGCAGGCGCTCCCCCTGGGTGGAAGTCCCAACCCTTTCCCTGTTGTGTCCAGCACACACCCTGCACCTCTACTCGGACCGAATACAGAGCTATCTCGAACAACGGCCGATAGTAAGAACCGAATCTTACACCACTGGATGGTTCCGATTCGTGAGGACGCTCATTCGTGACTCGCCTAGGCCGGTCAGTGTCGTTCCACTGGAAATCGTCGAGAGACAGACAGAAAGGGAACGTCTCGGTTACAGATGTAACCTCTGTTCCCTGATGGAGGGAACGAGACGTTGTGTGCTGTAGCAAACGAGGGTGCCGCTCAAGTTCCTCAGTCCAAAAAGGTGAATAAATGAATAAGTGTCGTCCAATTCGCCAAGTTCATTGACCTTTTCATTGGCCTTTATAATCGGAGATGATAGGTTCTCAATTCAAACCTCATTCTTTCAGTCTCGACACAACGTTAACCCTCATCTTCAAAATATCATATAATATTCATATTATTATTTTCTGTATTGTCTTGTATTCTGTCTGAGTTAACAAGACTTTACAAAGCTATGGACCAATCTCATTATTATGAAACTATTTAAGCCATAATAAGATGTTTCATCTCATTTTTAAGAATACATTTTGAAAGTATAATTCAAATTTATGAAGAAGATCTGTCATATGCTTTACTGATGGAATTGCAATAGAATACTAACATATTTGTAACACTTTTCAACATTGATGTTTGGTTAACATTGGTAAAGCATTAGATTACATTATTTACTAATATTTAAAAAAAAAAAAAAACATGAACTAACCTGATCAATTGGAATTTGGCATTAACTAACAATAAACAAGATTAATAAATGCTGACAAGTGTATTGCTCATTGTTGGTTTCATGTTAATGAAGGGGTTTCCAAATTTTAGATACGAAACGTATAATCTCTGAAAATCTTTCTAAAAATACAGGGAAAACACACACATTTGTTCCTTTTATCTTTTATGAATAAATAAGTTTAATTATAATTTTGAAAGACATAAATGTAAAATCCAATCAACATTTAAAAATACAGGATAGTTCTTTGACATAATCATAGAGCCTACCATTAAGTATGTTTGAAACTTTCTACATGCTATAAACGCACCACTTGTGGCTCTCACTGCCAAAACAAGCATTATAAACATTTAAACCAATGAACAAGTGTCATTGTTAGATACTGCAGACAAAAAACATTTCATAACGGTAACAAACACATGATTTTAGTACAGGGGCCCCAAAAACAACTCAAGGCCAAGGGCCCCCATACTCTGGCCCTGGTTAGGGCATGTCATTGAATCAAAAGGCATAATGAAAAAAAACCTGACTCAGATAAAAAGTCTTTACTCACCAACTCACTCTTAAAATAAAACATCACATAAATATTTACTTTATCTTTCTCAAATCTAAAAACACAACCGATTGTTTGGTTGATATGACTATCCTGGTAGTGTGGAGACTATCACACTTTGATCATTTTGCAGATAAACCTTTGACAGGGGGGTCATAAATCAATCAACATTTTGACACACAATATATGCTTATACTACCCATGTTTGTTTAATTTTACTATTAGTGTGCGATTATTCCTTTATCCATTCTATTTGGGTTTTAAGATGTATAGGTAATTTAGTTGGGCATTTATTGAATTAGTTGTTTTGTTTTATTTTGGCATTGTCCACTCCTGAATAGAAACCATAATTGTTTACCTTAATTTTGGTACAAACCAATATTTTGAAAAAAAATTAAATTTGAAAAACCAAAAACTATGAAATAAAACACACGTAACTATAGGAATTTTGACAATAGAAAATAACTATGCGTTACACTTTTTTAACTAGTTATTGCACAATGAGGTAACAGATGAACATTGAACAATTTTATTTGTTAAAATTAATATTAACTAGGATCAATAAATTCTGTAAGAACATACTGTATGTGTCAGTTGTAAATATGTTTAGTAAAATAAGCAAATTATGAGCTTTGGATAACACAACATGTTGTAAAGAAATCAAGCCAACCTCTGATACACTTATAACTCGTTCCCTCAAATGAACAAAAAGTTCACTTAATTCGATAATCATACTGATCGTACAATAATATAATAACATAAAATACACATCAGTTCTTTTTCATTGAACATGCAGATATAAAATCTAAACGTTTAGATGCAAAGGTTAATGGCTATTCTTCGTTGATTTTTAAACAATTGCACTTTTTAAGCGCAGGGATTTGGTAGGTTAAAAATCTTTAAGATTGTTTAATTAAAGCATCGACACCACAGTGCTTGACATGAATTTTAAATGACTGGTAAAGAAATCAAATGCTACATGTAGTAACTGTATATGTGTGAAAGTGAGAGAGAATGTTGAAGTCATCAGATTGTCGCGAAACAGAGACGGATACAATTGCAAGTAAAATGGAGTTTATTTCCTCGTCAGAACGAACACAGGTCGGGGACAAACACTCAGTGGAAGATGACGCAGGGACTTCAATGGCCAACCCGGGAATGGCGTGCGGTGCGAGGCGTGTACAGGAACCAGGAACGAAGGATAATCCAGACAGCGTGAGGTACAACGAAGAAAGCCACAAGGGTAGAATCCACACGAGAAGGCGAGCGAAAACACGGAACAGGACACAACACCGGGGAAGCCACAACGATCTGACAACCAGAGATGAGAATGACTGCACATATAAAGGGAACGGGAATTGAATCCAGCTGGCGACACTAATCAACACAATGAGTAACCACACCCCCACACAGACACCCATACACACACACATACACATCAGAAATGACACAGCAGATTCATGAACCGTGACAGTACCCCCTTCCCTAGGAACGCCTCCTGGCGTTCCCAGACAACCCTACCTGTCGATTGTAATCATCGATAAGGGAGTGATCCAGGATGTCTCTAGCAGGTACCCAACTTCTCTCCTCCGGACCGTAACCCTCCCAGTCCACCAAGTACTGAAATCCGCGTCCCCTCCGTCTCGAGTCCAGAATACGATGTACCGAATAAGTAAGTTCCCCATCTACGAGTCGCGGCGGGGGGGGAACGGGGACAGGCGGATTAATGCGAGAATAAAACACGGGTTTGATCCTTGATACGTGAAAGGCGGGGTGAATTCTCCTGTACGCTGGAGGGAGTTTGAGTCGGACTGTCACCGGACTAATAATTTTGGTGACAGGAAACGGGCCGATAAATTTGGGAGCTAACTTGTTAGAAACGGAGCGGAGAGGAATGTTTCTGGTAGAAAGCCACACTTTTTGACCCACGACGTATACGGGAGGCTTTGACCGGTGGCGATCGGCCTTGGCCTTCATGCGCCCCCCGCTCGGAGTAGAGTCTCACGGGCTCTAGTCCAAGTGCGGCGACACCTTTGGACGAAAGCGTGAGCGGAGGGGACCGCGACTTCGGATTCCAGACTCGGAAAAATTGGTGGCTGGTAACCTAAGCTACACTTAAACGGAGAGAGGCCCGTAGATGACACAGGTAACGAGTTATGGGCGTACTCCACCATAGAAAGTTGTTGGCTCCAGGACGAAGGATTCTTGGTTACCAAACATCGCAACATTCTCTCAAGATCCTGGTTGGCCCGCTCAGACTGACCATTGGTCTGGGGATGATAACCCGAAGACAAACTGACCGTAGCCCCCAATAATTTACAGAACTCCTGCCAAAATTTGGATACAAACTGGGAACCCCTGTCAGAGACCACGTCCGTCGGGAGGCCATGTAACCTAAAGACATGATCAATGACCGTGACCGCTGTCTCCTTGGCTGAAGGTAATTTGGGCAAGGGGATGAAATGTGCCGCCTTCGAAAACCGGTCCACTACGGTTAAAACAACCGTCATGCCCCTGGAGGGTGGGAGGGCGGTAACAAAATCTAGCGCGATGTGGGACCAGGGTCTCGAAGGGACAGACAGCGGTCGAAGTAACCCATCCGGAGGTCGGTTAGATGTCTTACCAGTGGCACAGACCGAGCAAGCCAAAACAAAATCGTGAATATCGCGAGCCATTAACGGCCACCAGAATCGTTGCTTAACTAAATAACTGGTGCGAGTCACTCCCGGATGACAAGCCACGTTGGAGCAATGACCCCACCGAACAACGTCGGACCGTAACCCCTCCGGAACAAACAACAGATTCGGTGGGCAGCCGGGCGGAGGCGTTACCCCTTCTAAGGCCGATTTGACCTTCGACTCGACCTCCCATACGAGTGTGGAGATAACTACTTTCTCAGGTAAAATGCACTCGGGAGTCACCGGGCGTTCGGATGGATCAAAAATACGAGATAAGGAGTCGGGTTTGATGTTCTTGGAACCCGGGCGGTACGAGAGAACAAAGTCAAAACGTCCGAAAAAAAGTGCCCACCGAGCCTGCCTGGAGTTGAGTCTTTTAGCAGATCTAATATATTCAAGGTTCTTGTGATCGGTCCAAACGATAAAGGGCACCCCTGAGCCCTCTAACCAATGACGCCACTCCTCCAACGCTAACTTGACTGCCAACAACTCTCTGTTACCAATGTCATAATTGCGTTCGGCAGGCGATAGTCGATGAGAAAAAACCGCGCAGGGGTGCATCTTGTCGTCTGAGGAAGCGCGTTGTGAAAGCACTGCTCCTACTCCCACCTCTGACGCGTCGACCTCCACCACGAACTGACGTGTGGGATCAGGGGTGACAAGAATGGGGGCCGAAACGAAGCGGCCCTTGAGTTTGGCGAACACTGCCTCGGTAGTGTTCGACCACCTGAACGTCGTTCGGGGGGAGGTCAAGGCAGTCAGAGGTGCGACTAGTTGGCTGAAATTGCGAATGAAACGCCGGTAAAAATTGGCGAACCCCAGAAACCGCTGTAGGGCCTTACGGGAATCTGGACTTGGCCAATCTACCACAGCCTTAACCTTGTCAGGATCCATACGCACCCCCTCAGAGGAGATGATGTACCCTAGGAAGGGAACGGACTGTGCATGAAACGCGCATTTCTCCGCCTTGACAAAAAGCCCATTCTCCAACAGTCTCTGGAGCACTCGTCTGACGTGTTGAACGTGTTCCTGGAGAGACGAAGAAAAAATCAATATGTCATCCAGGTAAACATATATGAATTGGTCTACCATGTCTCTCAACACGTCATTCACGAGTGCCTGGAAAACCGCTGGGCTGTTGGAAAGCCCGAAGGGCATAACCAAATATTCAAAGTGGCCTCTAGGGGTATTAAAATCGGTTTTCCATTCATCCCCCTTCCTGATGCGAACCAAATGATATGCATTACGTAAGTCCAGTTTCGTGAAAATGGATGCTCCCTGCAACCTCTCGAAAGCTGAAGACATCAACGGCAAAGGATAAGAATTCTTTACCGTGATGTTGTTCAGCTCTCGGTAGTCAATGCAAGGACGCAGAGAACCATCCTTCTTCCCAACGAAAAAGAACCCCGCCCCCGCAGGAGAAGAGGAAGGCTGGATGAATCCAGAGGCTAGAGAATCAGAAATATATTTCTCCATGGCCTCCCTCTCGGGAACAGAAAGAGAGTAAAGTTTGCCCTTAGGCGGAGACTTACCTGGCAGTAGATCTATCGCACAGTCATAGGAACGATGCGGAGGGAGAGAAGCAGCGCGAGACTTACTGAACACCTCCTTCAGGTCGAGGTACTCTGCGGGCACGTTAGACAAATCCGCTGCCTCACTCTGAAACACAGAACCAGAACCAGAAGTACAAGCAGACACCAAACAGGACTCATGACAGTGGTTACTCCATGTGGAAATAGTGTTAGTGCACCAGTCGACCCGAGGATTGTGCAGAGTGAGCCACGGGTGTCCCAGAACCACTGGGGCAAGTGGTGAGTCCATGAGGAGAAAGGATATGGTTTCAGTGTGATTGCCAGAAGTTATGAGTGTAAGGAGTTCAGTCGAGTGGGAAATCCGGGGAAGTTCTTGTCCATTGAGTGCGTTGACTGATATCTTGTGAGTGAGAGGGGTGAAGGGAATCTGAAGTCTGACTGCGAGTCCAAAGTCCATAAAATTACCCTCTGCTCCCGAATCCAGCAGTGCTTGAGTGCGGTGCGTGGAGGTTGCCCATCTCAGTCTTACCGGGAGGAGGGTTGATGATGGTGACGAGGTCTTCTCGGCGGAGATCCCACCCGATAGTAGCCTCATACTTACTACCGGGCTTGATCTTTTACTGGACAGGAGTAAAGAAAGTGGCCAGCCTTGCCACAGTATAGGCAGAGTCCTTGGGATCTCCGCCTCTCCCTCTCCTCCCGGGAAAGCCGAGCTCTCCCTACCTGCATGGGCTCATGGTCGGGAACTGGGCTGAACGCGCTCCCGCCGCTGGTCCGTGGGTCCTCCGTGTGGTACTGGGGTCGCCTCTGATGAAGGTGGGAAGCCACACGATTCAGGCGAGACTCAACCCTCAGAGCGAGCTCCACCAGGCCATTCAGGGTCCTGGGAAGGTCCAGGATGTAAATCTCCTTCAGAACGCGGTCAGCCAGCCCATGCAGGAACATGTCCCACTGCGCCTCCTCGTTCCATTGGCACTCTGCAGCCAGGGTGCGGAACTGGATGGAATAGTCCGACACCGAGCCATCCCCTTGGCGTAGATCAGCGAGTAATCTGGCTGCCTCCTTACCCGCTATCGCTCGATCGAAGACTCTTCTCAACTCTGTGGAGAGTGCCTGGAATGAGGCGCAGCAGATGTCCTGATTCTCCCACACCGCTGTTCCCCAGAGGGCCGCCTTCCCCGACAGTAGAGTCAGGACGAACGCCACTTTAGTCTGTTCAGTGCAGAAGGTCCGTGGCTGCAATGCGAAATGCATGGAACATGCTGTGAGAAACGCTCGACAATATTCAGGCTCACCTGAATATTTCTCTGGCGTGGGCAGACGAGGCTCCGGCGGATGTTCTTGCGGAGGCGGGGGGCTGAACGGGCGGTATGGGCGGCGCAGTGGGAGCTCGAAGAAGTTGAAACTGTTGGGTGAGCTCGGACACCTGCGCCACGAGTGCTTGAACCGCGCGACCCGTATTCGCGATTTCTTCTCCTTGCTGATCCATTCTGGTGGTGCTGTGCGCGAGAAATTCGTTTAAACTGGCCGAACTTGCTGCATCCATAATTGGTCAGATCGTTCTGTCGCGAAACAGAGACGGATACAATTGCAAGTAAAATGGAGTTTATTTCCTCGTCAGAACGAACACAGGTCGGGGACAAACACTCAGTGGAAGATGACGCAGGGACTTCAATGGCCAACCCGGGAATGGCGTGCGGTGCGAGGCGTGTACAGGAACCAGGAACGAAGGATAATCCAGACAGCGTGAGGTACAACGAAGAAAGCCACGAGGGTAGAATCCACACGAGAAGGCGAGCGAAAACACGGAACAGGACACAACACCGGGGAAGCCACAACGATCTGACAACCAGAGATGAGAATGACTGCACATATAAAGGGAACGGGAATTGAATCCAGCTGGCGACACTAATCAACACAATGAGTAACCACACCCCCACACAGACACCCATACACACACATACACATCAGAAATGACACAGCAGATTCATGAACCGTGACACATTTTCCCCCAACACTGCAATGGAAAAAAGGAAAAGAGACGTGCCCGTGGACAGTGACTGAAAAGAAAAAGGATGGTGTGGGGAATGAACCTCTGTGTTCAGGACTATAGTTGTTTATTTATTCCAAACCACATTCTTGGCTTGTTATTCACACAGCATGGGCAATGTAATAATGTCATATAGGTTCAACTCTGTAATTCCAATAAATAAGTCAAGAAAGCAATGTTGTATTGAACAAGATCCACAAAGCTAAATTTGTACAAGTTTATACATACAATTTGGTTTCAGTTTCTTGTTAATGCCGTGTTTTATGAAGTATCAAGTATTATTAAGTATTATTTTTCAGGTGCATAAAAGAAAAAGTATACCAATAATGTCACGGATCACGCTGTGTTCCCTCACACCTAAAACATTTGATCTTTGAATTAATTCTATAATTTTAACAACAGTATCCTCCAAAAAAAAGAAAGTTTTTGCAGTAAATAAAAATCTGGCAGCTGCATATTTTACCATAGTTAACTATAAACTTTGTACCTTGTACTACACTGTTAACACAGGTGGGCAAAACTGATGACCAGATGTTTCGCCTCTGAAAGTTATTACAATTTTAAATTATGTGCAACTTTGGGACCGTAAATTTACAGGGAATCACGGAAATGCCCCAAACTGTTATGCGGGCAAATGTCAAACAGTTGGACACATTAGAGATTTCTGTGGAAACGATGTGTGTTGGTATAGGACAAAGCTCTGTTATTAAAAAACGCCTGTAGGCACAAACAGTCATTGAACTTTTCTCAACAAACACTGCAAAACTCCCAAGCTTTAAATATGTGTTTACTCACACACAGCGCTATTGGAGATTAAATCAACTCCGTTGTAATTTATTTGTATAAATCTTTTCACAGTAAGACTGTTGCAAAACAGCTTTACAGAAGACACGATAGACAGTATACACACAATCTATTCACAGCAATTCTACTCTGATAAAACATTTAGACTCCCTGAAGGGATAATATATATATATATATATATATATATATATATATATATATATACCAACACTGTTGTTGGTAACCCCCCCAAAAAATAAAGTGTAGAGACATTCTTATTTACAGCAACGGTCAATGAGGAAATTCTCTGTAACGCTTTAGATTTACCGCAATTTACCTCGTAATGAAAGAGGATTAACAGAGTTACTACTTGTAACAATAATGCACCTCTAGTACTAAAAGGGGAAAATGTGTAAAGTTTGGGAAATAAAGGTGTGGTATGGAACTCTGGTAAACTAAAGTGGGCAGGAGGAGTAACTAGGTAGAGATTTAAGAGGTACCTACACAAAAGGATTTAAGTTAGTTAAGGACTTTTCTTTATATGAAATGAAAAGAGCACTATTAATGAAAGAGAAACCTCGCCTGGAAATGATGAGGTTTGCTAAAGCATGATAGGAAAATGATCAGATAGCACTTTTCTTAGATGTGGAAAAAGCCTATGATATGCTTTGGAAACGGTTTACAATTAAAAACATGTATATCTTGTTAGGTGTAAAAAAATTATTTGATCGTACAATTCAGGTTAGAGTGGGACATCATACTCTAAGGTCTATGCAGTTGAAAATGGAACACCACAAGGGAGTGTTAGTAGCCCCCTTCTATTTAATAAAATGATTAATGATATGTTCAGTGAGGCGGAAAAAGGAATTGGGAGGTCAATATATGCAGACGATGGCACTTTGGAAAAGATGCTAAATATAACATATACAGCTAAGAAAGTTCAGCAGGCAAAAGCAGACAACAAAGACATACGAGTGAATGGTGGAACTGCAGTTTTCGCGATAAAAACACTACATCATTTTTATTAACTAATTTCAATACTTTGGCTCCAACGTTGAAAGCTCAAACATTTTGTTAAAGATGGTTAGACTTGAAAATGTATTTATTGTCTTACGGAACTGTTAAAACTCAGGCTTGTCAAGCAATCATTTAGGGTTAATAATTGTGTACACATCGCTAATGTGAAGTAATTTAAAGGAGGGATTCAATAAAATGGATCTGCCAATCTTATGTTAATCTTGAGTACCTGTAGAGTAGTATTGCGTTCTTCATATTGGGTAGGGTTCTCAAATTGTTTTGTTTTCCCACATTTACAGAAGACAGATACAGCTGTATGATCATTTCCGAAGAAACCATAGGATTCTTGTTTCAATATAATTATAAAAACCTTTCCGAAACCGGTTATGGTGCTGACGGACAGTATTGGGCACTTGTTTTGTAACAAGTTGACCATGTTAACCTTGAGCCACCAGCAGTTTTACAGTATGAAGAAGGCACAATGGATGTAATATCATTTTAGGCCTCCTTTAAGGTAGATTAAATGCACATGAACAGGACACAAGTCAAGTCAGCCTTATTTATATAGCGCTTTTTACAATTTTCATTGTCGCAAAGCAGCTGTACAAGAAAACATTGACTATAGGCAAAACATATAAGGTTATGCAAGTCAAAATACAGGTCAGATATCAGACAGACTATAAATTCCTATATGCATTGTTAATAAAACTATAAAATACTAGCAGCAGCCCCGGCCAGGCAAACAGTGCAAAACCGTATGCAAACGGTGGCGAGGAACCCAAAACTCCATTGGAGGAGAAAAAAACCTCTGAGGGAAACCAGGCCTAACCAGGAGATTCCAGTTACCCTTTGGCAAAAGCTGCGGCCTCTGCACAAGCTCAACAAGGCAAAATAAAAGAAAAATTGGATTTAATATTATCATTAATAATCTAATAGCGGCGGGAAATTTCTAGTCGCCACGTCCTTTGTCCAGCTCTATCATCTCAGCTTTAGTTAGGTCTGGGCATGGACTGCATCCTACCCGCTCTGGTAACCTTTGGACTGCGTCCTGCCCGCTCTAGTAACCTTAGAACAATGAGACAAGACTGGCTAAAAGTAGAGCACTCTTTGATGCAACAAATGCATCAGTTGTTATTGGAAGTGTTTCTGGTTCCGGTTGATCTAACTAGTGCAGCCTAAACCTTTCAGAATATATATATATTATTATAGTATAGTGTAGTGTATGCAAGATTAAAAAGATGCATCTTTAGTCTAGATTTAAACTGACAGAGTGTGTCTGCCTCCTGGACAGTGTGGGGAAGACTGTTCCAAAGTTAAGGCGCTAGATAGGAAAAAGATCTGCCGCCTGCACTTGATTTTGAAATTCTAGGTATTACCAACTGACCTGACGCCTGAGAGCGTAGTGCACGTGAAGGACTGTAATACAAAAGAAGTTCACTCAAATAGTGAGGAACTAAACCATGCTGGGCTTTATAGACAATATGCAAGATTTTAAAGTTAATGTGATGCTTTATAGGCAACCAGTGCAAGGTTGACAGAACTGGGCTAATATGCTCATACTTTTTTGTACGTGTAAGAACTTGAGCTGCCCATTTTTGAACAGTTTTTGTAATAGGCCTGCAGGGCAACCCCTAATAGTGCATTACAGTAATCTAGTCTTGATGTGATAAAGGCATGAATTAGCTTCTCTGCATCTGATGGTGACAGTATATGACGTAGTTTAGATATATTTTTTAAATGGAAAAACACAATTATACAGGTGTTGGCAACCTGGCTCTCAAAGGACAGAGTACTATCGAATAAAAAACCAAGATTCTTTGCTGAAGATGAGGGTTTTATGGAACATCCATCAACTGTTAAACAGAAATTTTGGTTGTTACGTAGGGCGGTTTTCGGTCGAATAGTTACACTTCTGTTTTGTCCGAGTTCAGGAATAAGACAGTTTTACTCATCCACTTTTTTATATTGACTATGCATTCCACTATTCGATGGAATTGCTGTGTTTCATGAGGCTTCGAGGAAATATAAAGTTGCGTACCATCAGCATAACAGTGAACGCGAACTCCGTGTCGCTTTATTATATCTCCTGGAGGTAGCATGTATAATGCGAAGAGCATAGGCCGTAAGACTGAGACCTGTGGTACACCGTATTGGACTTGCGATTTGCTTGATACTGTCACGAATGCCAGTGAAGAATCCTCTGTCGGCCACCGGAGGTCTCACTCTCCTGAGCATTAGCTTTGGCAAAGAACTACATTTCCCAAAAAGCCACATGCTGGGACTGAGTACTGCACACCTGATCATCATCATCACCAGACTATTTAAACCCTACCTGCCCATGCACACATTGCAAAGTTTTGTTTGCCCCGGCTACATTTGTGAGCGTTATCCTAGTATCGTTTACCTGTGGTTGAACCCTCCCTTGTATTACCGTTTATGACTCTTCTCTGCCTGCCCATGACCTCTGTTGTACCTGGATACCTACATCTGATGTAATCTGCCTGCCTTGACCTTTTGCCAGTTTTTGACTACGTCTGTAGCTCTGTCTCTGATATTGTTGTCTGCCCTATTATTCTGATCCGCGCCTGGTTTTACATTGAGCCTGCACTTCGTTCCAGATACCTCATTGTTTATTGCTACATATAGGAAACAGTCGGATAAATAAGATCTAAGCCATTTCAAAGCTATTCCCTTAATGCCGACATCAATTTCGAGTCTATGTAGGAGCATGCTGTGGTCAATGGTGTCAAATGCAGCACTAAGATCTAGCAGCACCAATAAGGAGATACAACCTCGGTCAGACGCCATAAGCAGATCATTTGTAACTCTAATCAGAGCAGTCTATGTAGTGTGATGTGCTCTAAATCCAGACTGGAAATCGTCATTGATGTCATTCCTTTGGAGGAAGGAACATATTTGAGTTGAGACTACTTTTTCCAGAACTTTAGATAAGAAAGGTAGATTTGAAATAGGTCTATAGTTAACTAGTTCTCCAGGGTCCAGATGGGGTTTTTTGACAAGTGGCCTTAAAGCAGCCACCTTATATTAACTGACTTTTTCGCTTCAGTCCTGCATGTTAAAAAATTTGAAGAAAAGTCAAAGAGACAGTTTTTCCCAATAAGTTTAAGTAGAATTTATTATCAGATGTAAAAGCTTCTTCCCAGCTGGGGGTGTCACTCTTCATATACTCGAGCGAACAACTCAAAAACACTTCTGGGTTACAGATATTTATAAAATATGTGACGTCGATTCTCTCTTCGGCTCCTCCCCTTCATTGGACGGGCATTCAATCCTCCGGAACCAATCACCTCGGGACATGTTAATCTGACTCCATTCTCCCCCAACCATTGGTCCCTGCAAAACATTTTGAAAATAGCCGGTCCTGCCGAAACGCACACACAAAAAACCCAGCACAGCATGGACATATATTTGACAGTAAACATGAATTTATAATACATAATACATCATAATCCCAATAATCCCTCTCTTGACCTCGACAGAGGTCAAAATTCTTGGTCCTCCGTGTCGTCAGTATAGCTGGATAACAATGGCATATTAAATGGTTTGGGGCTTTCCGGTCTCTCAATAGCTGAAACTATTAAGCGATTACACAGTGATCTAAGGCAAGGAATGCAACAACAACCATACGTAATCAAAATTGCTACAAATACTCCTATGGACATCACAATAGACATTACTATTGCTTTCCATCTTCCCAATGTTTTGTCTAGCCAATCTCCAATAGGATTATTTACTCCTGAATGTTCCTTCATTTCGATAGACAAAGTTTTCAAACCTTCCAATGCCCTCGTCACTGATCCATCTGGGGCAGTATTATTGGGAATGTACGTACAACAAAGATCACCAAACATTACACATACTCCTCCCTTCTCTGCCAACAGCATGTCCAGAGCCATACGGTTCTGTATAGCCATTAGTGAAGTTGGTGCTAGCTGTTCTGCTAAACCATCTACTGCATCCCTTGTCATATCCGCTAACCTCATCACATTATAATGCACATAATTAATCCTATCTACATTCTTGTTTGGGGTGACTGGAAAAAGAGCAGCTATTATGGGTATATTCTCAAAACCTGCTGCCACTTGGTTCGCTAGTTTATATTCATCCGGCACACCTCGTGGAATGCCTATCGCATCGATGTACGTCGGACTGTTTAATGATAAATCTACACTTGAACCTATTGCTCTCTGTTTAATGATGTGTCTCCTACGTCTCCTTGTCAATGTTGCTGAATTCACGGTTTCCGTTCTGACTGCTCTGTCTCCTATCAGGGTTATTGGGGCTCCCAGTCTTACCAAAGCACACACTCCCTTTGCCTTCTCAGGTATCCTAGTGAACAATCTTCGATCTCCACAATAATAATACAAACCTGCCCTGGCCCACGTACCTATTTCAGTCCCATTATCTACTATGATATGAAAACACCACTCCTTATTTATCTCCCCCAGGTTGCTGGTTGGTGATAGACGTTTAATATCAAAACAGGTATAATTTGCTTTCTTTGGTGTAAATGGACCTGCCCGTGAAAGGTTGGTTATTGGTGGGAATATTGCTGCCAATGTGGTAAAATTTTTTGGACTGGCCATCCGTGTCAATGCCAGCATACACTCATAGCCCCACGTATCATTTTGGTACAACGGGGCTGGTTCAATATATAAATGGGGTCTTGCATTAGCACATCCTACACAATCATCTAACCTCTGTTCTCTGGCTGTGGTAATTATCCATTCCAGCCACAAATTATTTTCCCCATATCCTGTGGCTCTCTCTATCATATCTTCTGGTTTTAACATGGTGTAATCTATTTCTACAACTCCATTCTTTTGTCCTACCGATAATGGCTCAGCTATTGTCTCATTTCTTTCCTCCTCGGGTGAACTGTCCACAACAAATTTTATTACTGCTTTTTTATCTGTTCCTGGGCTGTGCACCCCCATTATAAGGAAAAACTCCCCTGTATAATTGGCTGATCCAATTCTGGTGGATATTGAAAGGGTGAGTGGATTTTGGCTTGCACTTTAATCTCTTTGTATTTTGAAATCAAATTTTGCCGAGGTACGGGTCCAAAGGCTTGGTTCTTTCGGGGTCCAACCACCGGTATATGCTATTACTTTATTCCACGATGGACACCATTCACACCTATAGGTTTGCCTAGACTGGTACGCCTTACAAACACTGTCCATATTCCCGTCCGTACATACATATACCTCGTACCCCCTCCATGAGCTATTTTTTCCCCCACAATTTATGACAGCGCATAGGTCGAAAGTAAATGATGTAGTCTTACCCCAAACATAGTTAATTACGAGTTGTTCACATGGTAACCTCGTATCGGCTATGGCTTTTTTATGTCTCGATTTTGATATGGTGTTGTTGCTTTCCTGACCCTTAGTTAGGCTAAAAATTATTCCTACTATAACTCCTGAAATTATTAATAGGATCCCCGACAGCTTACAGTTTTCCCACAGCTTCATCTTGTTGCCCTCTCTTGGACTTCAAAGGAATAATAAACACACTCTTGGAAATTAAAATAGTTAAACACACAGTATACTTAATGGGAATATGCAATTAAGGAAAAATATATGGTTAAAATCACACAAAATAAAATGGTAAGGAATGACAATATAAAAATCACAATAGCAATATAAAGGTATAAAAAATAGTAAATATTAAAACATATGAAAAACAATAGATATGAAAAATAATAAATGTGAAAATCACAATAAGAACAATATATAATATGTTATAAAGAATATATCGTAATACGTATTTCCACCTCCGTGAGTATTCACTCAAAATTTATTGCACTTTTGGAAAATGATTCTACCGTCCTTCTCTTTGGTCACAGCACATTCACCTGGGACACCTGTCTTGTGAACGATTTGCAATTGTTATTGTACTGGTGGTGTTGTGATTTCACCTGTGGCTTCTTCAGCCTCTGATTCTCCTTCCCTCTCTTGGACCTGTCTACGCAGGTCCACCCGTGTCTCTGCAAGATCCCTTGAGGGGGGGTCACAAGCTACACATGAGGTTAAATGAAACCAAGTGTCACCCTTGCCCTGCAATTGAACACAGTGTGATGTCCTCGCTGTCACCCTATAGGGTTTCGACCACCTTGGCTCATTCCACTTCCTCCTGAACGTCCTCAGCCTCACCCACTGTACCGTCGTTGGAGGGGGGTCTGCTGCTGGAGATGGATTGACCTGGCATGAAAAAGTCTTAATGAGAGCAGTCAGTTTATCAAAATAGACAGCGTGAGATAATGGTGTCACAATGGCATCCGACAGTGCATTCCGTGGCCCTGGAAACTGGCGACCTGTAAACAATTCAAAAGGGGTGAATCCTGTGATTCGGTTAACAGATGATCTTACTGACATTAAGGCCAATGGCAAAGCTGACAACCAATTTAATTTTGTCTGTGCACAGATTTGAGCCAATTTGAGTTTTAGTGTGAGATTCATTCGTTCAACCTTACCTTGGCTGGCAGGATGCCAGACAGCACCAAATGCATGTTTTAGGCCTAGGGCCTTTTCGACGACTCGCAAATGTTCATTCTTAAAATGGCTGCCATTATCCGATCGTAAATGCCGGGCGAAACCATAACGAGGTATATAATGATTTATTAAACATTTTATCACCGCCGTACTGTCTTCTCTGCCGACAGGATAAGCTTCAGGCCATCCAGTGAAATAGTCTACGATTACCAGAAGATAACGCTTACCCTGTATCCTCGTGATCATGTCTGTGAAATCAATCACGATTTCGTCCCCCGGACCAACGGTCAAAGTAAACGAACCGCTTGTTGGTTTAATCGTGGGTTTAACGTTATATCCCTGACAAACTTCACACGTGCTCACATGTGCTGAGACCATAGCTTTTAAAAAAGGATGCCACCAATATTCAAGCGCTCTCATCATCTGTTTGTCCCCGACATGGCTCACTCCATGAACCTCTACCATGATGGAATAACACAGACTCGCTGGGAGCGCCGGACGTCTATCCGGAGCTTGCCACAGTCCGTCAGAGGCACGAACAGCTCCATGTTGTGCCCACACAGAGACTTCTTCAGGGGTACAGCGCTGATGCTCTTTACAAAGGTATTCCCTTGTGAATCTCGGCAATAAATCATTAGATGTTCTTTCTGATGTGCACATCATCTGCGAGGACACATAACCAGCAGCAGCTTTTGCCGCCAAGTCTGCTGCGTCATTGCCTCTGCTCAAAGAGCTATCCACCTTAGAGTGACCAGCGCATTTAATCACTGCCACCTCTGAGGGGATCATCAGAGCCTCTAAAAGGTCTCTGGCTTCACATGCATGTGTTATTGGTCGACCTGACGAAGTGATAAAGCCACAACGTTTCCACAACGGCATTTCTACGTGTACAGCTGTAACAACATAAGCAGAGTCAGTATAGATGTTTACACGGTGTCCACCAGTATGTCGCAAGCCATACCACTGCATAAGCCGCTTTCAAACTTCCGTCCTCCGCCCTGAAACAGCACCCGTCAGTGAACAAAGTCATGACTGGCTCAGGGCCAGTCAATGGTTTTGCAAACAAACCTGGTCTGACCACTGATGCCCTCTCTGTGATCGGTGCACAGTCGTGTGGTTCTCCCTCCTCCACCAAATCTGCCATGTTAATGCCCTCATGTGTGTATATGATATGGTCGGCGAGCAAAATTGCTGCAATGCGTCGCTGTCGTAAAGGGGAAAATGTGAATGATTCAGAATTAACAAAAGATGCGATTGAATGCGTGGTTAAAACAATTAGGTGGTGGCCCATAACAATGTGAGACGTTTTCTTCACTATCTTTGCCAGGCCTGCGACAAACCTGCTGCATGGTGGCTGTCTTTGTTCTACACAGTCCAACAACATGCTAACATACATCAACACTTTTCTGCCCCCCTGGTCTTTTTGATAAAGTACCCCATGTGCACTTGACCCTGTCTCAGAGACGTCTAAGTGAAATGGTGATCTGTAATCGGCACTGCTGAGATTAGCTGCATGTGCCATCTGTTGTTTCAGGTTAATGAACGTCCGTTCAGCTTCCTGTGTCCACTCAATGTCTGCTCTCAAATTCTTCATACCCTGTTGTTTTACAAGATCTCTCAAAGGGGCTGTTAATGAAACATACATTGGAATATAATGTCTACTATACCCTGTTAGGCCTAGAAATTACAAAATCTCTTTAACCGTGGTTGGTTTTGGATGACTCAGAATTCCTCGTCTATGGGCTACAGTTAGCGTGGAGCCCTCTGGGGTGATCATGCGACCTAGAAATGTAACACAAGGTCTGCAAAATTGCAGCTTTTCCTTGCTTACCTTGAAGCCACTTTTGTGTAATTGTCTTAACACAGCTTCGCTCCCCTCCAGGCATTCTTGCTCTGTTTTGGCTGCCAAAAGGAGGTCATCAACATACATGATCAACACACAGTCTCCAGGCAAACTACAGTCCTGTAATTGTTGTTTTAATGCATGGTTAAAAATTCCTGGTGATAAAACAAACCCCTGGGGTAATCTGTTGTAAGAATATTGACAACCTTTGTATGTAAAAGCCACACACGCCTTGCATTCCTCTGCTAAAGGGATACAGAAAAATGCGTTAGACAAATCAATACATGTAAACCAATTGTGCTCAGGTGTTATCACAGAGAGTGCAGTATACGGATTAGGCACTGTTAACGATGGTGTAGCCACAACAGCATTGATTGCTCTCAAATCATGTACCAACCTGTACTTATTCGTGCCTGGTTTCGGCACCGGAAAAATAGGTGTGTTCCACCTAGATTTGTATGGTGTAATAACACCCCTCTCTAGGAGACCTTTTACTGTTGCGGCCACACCCTCGTCCGCCTCAGGTTTGTTGCGGTATTGTGGAATCCAGATGGGGTCAGGTGTGCTTAACTGAAAGTAAACTGGAGACATGTTACAAAAACCTACATCTGTTGGGCCCTGAGACCAAAGATCCTCAGGTATATTTTTTATGATGTCTGGTGCTCCCACACTATCTGACAGCTCCCTGCCATGGAATCTAGAAACCTGCACATGCTCTAAAGCTCCAGTGTCTCGTGTGGCACCTTCTATCCAATAGGCTTTGTGTTTAGGTGAATATTTAACATCTGTCTTCTCCGTGGGCTCCCAATCCTGGGCGGCCAACAGTGTTTTTGTAATCTTACCTAGCTCCCTGGCTTCATGGCTTGGGCGTAAGGCTAACGATATGTGAGGTGCTGCTGTGTCTGCCATCTCATACCACTTCAACTGCTCTTCTGTCAGCTTCACTGGAGCCATCACTCCTTCTTTACTCACAAAAATTCCAGCTCCCTCCAACACCCATCTGTCTCCCTCCACTTCCTGAAACATGTCTTCATAAATGGTTATGTCATTTCTGTCATAAAACAATGTACAATGCAATGGGTCTATGGGGGGTAAATAGATATCTAAATTTGAAATCCATGAACGGTATTTATTATACAGTTCCATTGTTGTGCCCCACTGTGCGTCATCATCTAATTTTACCCAGTAAAGATCAGCTGCCTCCTCCTCCCCACACGAGGTCAGCATCCACTGGCTGTCTGTCGTATTACCTGATAGGGAACAGTTAATGGTTGTACCATCTGGAAATTTAACAATTACCCCTTCTGCTGAGCACAGAATGCTAGCCCCTAATTTTATTAATAAATATCTACCCAAAAGAGGAATGGGAGCATTGCTGGAGAAAAGGAACGAGTGTGATAAGCATTGATTTGCCACTTCTACTTTAAATGGTTGTGTCATTTTCCAGCTTTCACTTCCCCCAGAGAACCCGATGACTGTCACAGTTTTGTCACTCAGATCAGATTGTTTTATGCCGCCTGTGACAGTCGAATAGGTGGCTCCGGTGTCTACCAGAGCTTTTAATGGTTTGTTGTTTACCATTAACGAAATGAGAGGTTCGGCCCCAGCCCTCATTTCGGTTCTCTGGGGGTCCCTTCAATAAACGCTCGCGCCACCCTCGGGGCCCAATGGCGGGAACATCGGCACCTGTAGGTTGGAGGGTGGTGGAGGGTATTGCCATTTTGAAAATAGCCGGTCCTGCCGAAACGCACACACAAAAAACCCAGCACAGCATGGACATATATTTGACAGTAAACATGAATTTATAATACATAAAACATCATAATCCCAATAATATGCTTTAGGCACATATCCTAGTGTCAGATATGAGTTAATAATGCTGATAATAGGTTCTATAATTTCTGGGAACATCTCTTTCAGTAGATTTGTAGGTATAGGGTCTAGCATGCATGAAGTTGATTTAGATGATCTAATGATTTGTATATTGTGGTGGAAATTTTCATGACGTGGGTTTCTTCATGCTAATCTCTGTAAAAATTGATTCAAGACTGTCTATCTTGTTGTTCTTAAATTCTTGATAAATGTTTTGCTACGTGGCAGACCACTCAGCTCCGTTGCCCTTGAGCAAAGACCAAGAGGTTCTGGTAAAGATAAGGGATGGCGACACATTTGTGTTGCCAAAGATACGTTCTTGCTCAAGGGAGGGGAGAAGAAGGGGTGTCATGGCTTGGATCATATAAAAGCCCCTGTAAATGAACAGGGAGGGGCCTTCACTCTGCATATGTCTTTTGATGCAGACTGAATGTCAATAAAACTACTTTGCAAAGTACCTGATGTCTCTGTATATTGCGTTTGTCAAAATTGACTCACCTTGATTAAGGAATGAGAAAATTCCACAACAATATCATCGTGATCTATGGGAGAAAATAATTGCAATTTCTCCTCAGGGGCGCTGTAGTTAGTTGTTTGTTCAGTGGGTTTCACTTCTGGTTGTATAGTTATAATTTTCTCTCTAATACCTTGAATTTTATTTGTGAAATAGTTCATAAATTCATCACTGCTCTGCTGGTATAGAAAATCAGAAGTTGTTGACGATTTATTTTTGGTTAATTTAGCCACTGTGTTAAATAAAAACCTAGGGTGGTGCTGGTTTTCTTCTATTAGTGATGAAAGGTAGGCAGAGCTAGACGGTTTTAGGGCTTTCCTGTATTTTTTTGTACTATCCTTCCATGCTGTACGAAATACCTCTAATTTAGTTTTCTTAAGGTGCGCTCCATTTTTCGTGCTGCTTTCTTTAAAGCCTGAGTGTGTTCATTATTCCACGGTGTCGGTCTGTCATTTTTAATCTTCTTCAAGCGCAGAGGAGCAACTGTGTCTAGCTTTTCCGAGAAGGTGCCGTTAAAATTTTCAATGGTAAAGTCAAGATCTTCAACGTTATTACTCATGCTAGAGATTTGAGACAATTCAGGCAAATTATCAAGAAACACACTTTTTGTAGTTGAAGTTATTGTTCTGCAATATTTGTAAAAAGGAGTTTGATTTGTAGCCACAGGGTAATGAAGCAAGCATGATACCAGATAATGATCTGAAATGTCGTCGCGCTGCTGAAGGATTTTTACCTCGTCCACATTTATTCCGTAAGTCAGTATTAAATCTAAAGTATGATTACGAAGGTGAGTAGGTCCTGACACATGTTGACTAACGCCCATGGAGTTAAGAGTGTCTTTAAAAGTCATTCCTAAAGCATCTGTATCATTATCTACATGGATGTTAAAGTCACCAACAACAAGGACTCTGTCTGCAGCCAGTAGTAGTTCTAATAAGAACCCACCAAATTCTTTAATAAAATCTGTGTGGTGCCCTGGAGGCCTATATACAATAGCCAACGTTGATAAAGTACTAATCACATCTTCCGTCACTGCGGCGGAATCAGGTTGTTGTATCACTTACTTCATTTGCACTTCTTTCATATTAGTGTATTTCATTCATAGCATACATTGTTAATTATCACTGTCGTTGCTAACTTATCCTGATATCTCAATAACCCTCTCCTGGTTATTTACTTGAAGATCTTAAACCAAAACACTCAGCGCCGTTAGCATAGCACAAGCGTGCTAGCGGGCTTTCTGTTTACATTGCTACATATCATCTCGCCTTCTAGCTGTCTTGTGTGCTAACGGTTTCTCTCTAAAGCGTATATACTAAGATTCATCGAGCAACCTTGGTAAATTGGAATTACTCTTCAAACCCGGTGAGTTATGGCTTCTTCTCTTATTATTGTCACTTGCACCTCATGTCATATGTTTAGTTTAGCCTTCTCTGTCAGCGGCGAGGGTTTTACATGCGATAAATGCAGGGAAATAGCTAGGCTGACAGAGAAGATCACAGTATTAGAGTCTCTCATTCAATCTTTATCTGAGGATAGTAAGAATGTAAGGAGATTAGAAAACACATTGGATGCGAGCAATACTAGCGCGCACAGTTCGGTTCCGGTTGAACAACCCCCGCAGCTGGGAAGCTTTGTGACTGTGAGACGGTGTAGTCGCAGGTCAAAACATCACTCAAACGTTCCGACTACAGTCTCGAACAGGTTTGCCCCGCTTAGTGACGCACCGAGTGAGAAACCTGCTGAAAGTGCCCTAGTTATCGGTGATTCTATTTTTCGGAACGTTAACATAGAGGCACCAGCCACCATAGTCAAATGTTTACCGGGAGCCAGAGCGCCTGACATCAAGTCAAATTTAAATATGCTGGCTAAGGCTAATCGTAAATTCAGTAAGATTGTTATTCACGTCGGCACAAATGATGTTCGACTCCGTTAATCGGAGATCACAAAAGATAATATTAAAGAGGTGTGTGAGCTCGCAAGCACGATGTCAGAAACTGTAATATTCTCTGGCCCCCTCCCCACTTATCGTGGTGATGAGATACATAGCAGAGTATCATCACTAAATGGCTGGTTGTCTGAGTGGTGCCTGCAGAATGATATTGTTTTTATAAATAACTGGAAGAGTTTTGAGGACAGACCTGACCTGTTGATAAGAGATGGTCTCCACCCCTCCTGGGCTGGAGCTTCTCTACTGTCTAGAAATATGGCACATAGTCTTAATGCTAAAACTTGACTCACTGGGGCCCAGGTCAGGGAGCAGACTGAATGGCTTAACCAATGGTCTGCTTGCCGTCTCACGTTGCAGAACACACATAATACACAACATGCGATAATACTTTCTCCCAAACATCATAAAATAGAGACTGTGTCTGTCCCCCGGATTAGTAAACATAAAATAATGTGTAAACCTCTCAAAGGCAATTTAATTAACGTTAAACTAACTAAACATGAACAAAATACAGATAATCAACTGTTACGACTCGGATTGCTAAATATTAGATCTCTCTCTAATAAAGCACTTTTTGTTAATGATATGATAAAAGATCATAAAATAGACATGCTCTGTCTGACAGAAACATGGCTAAAGCCAGATGATTATATTGCTTTAAATGAGTCTGTCCCCCAAGATTATTATTATAAACACGAGCCTCGCCTAAAAGGCAGAGGGGGAGGTGTTGCTGCACTTTACCGTAACTCTTTTAGCATTTCTCAGACGTATAATCCTAAATACAATTCTTTTGAAGTCATGGTACTTGATGCATCAATACCTAATACTAAGGACAAAACATCTTTAAAATTTATTCTGGCTATTGTATATAGGCCTCCAGGGCACCACACAGATTTTATTAAAGAATTTGGTGGGTTCTTATCAGAACTAGTACTGTCTGCAGACAGAGTCCTTGTTGCTGGGGACTTTAACATTCATGTAGATAATGATACAGATGCTTTAGGAATGGCTTTTAAAGACACACTTAACTCCATGGGCGTTAGTCAACATGTGTCAGGACCTACTCACCTTCGTAATCATACTTTAGATTTAATTTTGTCTTACGGTATAAATGTGGACGATGTAAAAATCCTTCAGCAGAGCGAAGACATTTCGGATCATTATCTGGTATCATGCTTGCTTCAATACCCAATAGTGGCAAATCAAATTCCAAGTTACAAATATTGTAGAACAATAACTTCGACTACAAAAGGTGCGTTTCTTGATAATTTGCCTGAATTGTCTCAAATCTCTAGCATGAGTAATAACGTTGAAGATCTTGACTTTAACATTGAAAATATTAATGCCACCTTCTCGGAAACGCTAGACATAGTTGCTACTCTGCCCTTAAAAAAGATTAAAAACGACAGACCGACACCGTGGAAAAATGAACACACTCAGGCTCTAAAGAAAGCGGCACGAAAAATGGAGCGCAACTTTAAGAAAACTAAATTAGAGGTATTTCGTACTGCCTGGAAGGATAGTATTAAAAAATACAGAAAAGCCCTAAAAACGTCTCGATCCGCCTACATTTCATCAATAATAGAAGAAAACCAAAATAACCCTAGGTTTTTATTTGATACAGTGGCTAAATTAACCAAAAATAAATCGTCAGCGACTTCTGATTCTGTATACCAGCATAGCAGTGATGATTTTATGAACTATTTCACAAATAAAATCCAAGATATTCGAGAGAAAATTATAACTATGCAACCAGAAGTGAAACCCGCTGAACAAATGACTAACTACAGCACCCCTAAGGAGAAATTATGTTTATTTTCTACTATAGATCATGATGAACTATCGAAAATCATTAGATCATCTAAATCGACTACATGCATGCTAGACCCTATACCTACAAGTCTACTGAAAGAGATGCTCCCAGAAATTAAAGATCCTCTACTTAGCATTATTAACTCATCTCTGACATTAGGACATGTGCCTAAAGCATATAAGGTGGCTGTTATAAGGCCCCTTGTCAAAAAAACCCCTCTGGACCCTGGAGAACTAGTTAACTATAGACCTATTTCGAATCTACCTTTCTTATCTAAAGTTCTGGAAAAAATTGTCTCAACTCAAATATGTTCCTTCCTCCAAAGGAATGAGATTATTGAAGATTTCCAGTCTGGATTTAGAGCACATCACAGTACAGAGACTGCTCTGATTAGAGTTACAAATGATCTGCTTATGGCGCCTGACCGAGGTTGTATCTCCTTATTGGTGCAGCTAGATCTTAGTGCTGCATTCGACACCATTGACCACAGCATGCTCCTACATAGACTTGAAAATGATGTCGGTATTAAGGAAATAGCTTTGAAATGGCTTAGATCTTATTTATGCGACCGTTTCCAATATGTAGAAATAAACAATGAGGTATCACGCAAATCGCAAGTCCAGTACGGTGTACCACAGGGCTCAGTATTAGGGCCTATGCTCTTCGCATTATATATGCTACCCCTAGGAGATATAATAAAGCGACACGGAGTAAGCTTTCACTGCTATGCTGATGATACGCAACTTTATATTTCCTGGAAGCCTCATGAAACACAGCAATTCCATCGAATAGTGGAATGCATAGTCGATATAAAAAAGTGGATGATTAGCAATTTTTTATTACTGAACTCGGACAAAACTGAAGTGTTACTTATCGGACCGAAAACCGCCCTATGTAACAACCAAGAATACTGCTTAACTATTGATGGATGTTCCATAAAACCCTCATCTTCAGCCAAGAATCTTGGCTTTATATTCGATAGTACTCTGTCATTTGAGAACCAGGTCGCCAACACCTGTAAAATTGCGTTTTTTCATCTTAAAAATATATCTAAACTACGTCATATGCTGTCACCATCAGATGCGGAGAAGCTTATACATGCCTTCATGACATCAAGACTAGATTACTGTAATGCACTATTAGGTGGTTGCCCTGCAAGCCTATTACAAAAACTCCAACTGGTCCAAAATGCGGCAGCTCGAGTTCTTACGCGTACAAAAAAGTATGAGCATATTAGCCTGGTTCTGTCAACCTTGCACTGGTTACCTATAAAGCATCACATAAATTTTAAAATCTTGCTTATTACTTATAAAGCCTTGCATGGTTTAGCTCCTCACTACTTGAGAGAACTTCTTACATATTATAGTCCAGCACGTGCACTACGCTCTCAGGCGTCCGGTCAGTTGGTAGTACCTAGAATTTCAAAATCAAGTGCAGGCGGCAGATCCTTTTCCTATCTAGCGCCTAAACTTTGGAACAGTCTTCCCTGCAATGTCCGGGAGGCAGACACACTCTGTCAGTTTAAATCTAGACTAAAGACGCACCTTTTTAATCTTGCATACACTAGATTATCATAATATATGTATTTCAAAGATCTAGGCTGCACTAGTTAGATCAACCGGAACCGGGGACACTTCCAATAACAACTGATGCATTTGTTGCATCAAAGAGTGCAGAACAGTACTCTACTCTCAGCCAGTCTTGTCTCATTGTTCCAAGGTTACCAGAGTGGGCAGGATGCAGTCCAAGGTTACCGGAGCGGGAAGGGCGCAATCCATTCCCAGACCTGACAAATGCTGGACGAAGGAAGTGACGACTCTACAAAACTTCATCCGCTATTAGATTATTAATGATAATTTTAAATCTAATTTTTATTTTTTTATTTTGCCTTGTTGTGCAAGCACTGTTGAGCTTGTGCAGAGGCTGCAGTTTTTGCCAGAGGGGAACTGGAATCCCCTGGTTAGGCCTGGTTTCCTTCTCAGTTTTTTTTTCTCCTTCAATGGAGTTTTGGGTTCCTCGCCACCGTTTGCATACTGTTTTCCCTAGCCGGGGGGGCTGCTAGAATTTGATAGTCTTATTTAATTAACACTGCATATAGGAATTTATTGTGTGTCTGATATTTGACCTGTGTTTTGAATTCCACAACCTTTTATGTTTTACTTAGTCATTTTTTTTTCTTGTACAGCTGCTTTGTAACAATGCAAATTGTAAAAAGCGCTATATAAATAAAGCTGACTTGACTTGACTAATTAACGTTGATAAAGTACTAATTGTTGGAGATTTTAATGTCCACGTAGATAGCGCTAACGATGCATTAGCACTGGCGTTTACACAACTACTACAATCTTTTGGAGTAATACAACACATCAAAGGACCCACTCATCATACACTAAACCTGATTATATATCACGGAGCCGATTTAATCAATATAGATATAATACCTCAAAGCAAACATGTCACTGATCACTATCTCATAACATATACAGCTGATTCCTGCAGTGCGTAATGTACAACTCGTTATCGACAGTGTAGAACAATTACCTCGACTACTAAAGATTCGCAAAGAGCTTGCCAGATCTCACTCCTTTAATAACCATACCATTAAATAAAGAATCCATTAGAAGCTGTCGCACCAATGAGATAAATGAGAAAAATATTGCACCATGGTACAATAGCACCACTCGCAACTTTAAAAGAGAAACACGCAAACTAGAGCGCAAATGGAAACAATCCCAAATAGAGGTATTTAAACTTGCATGGAAAGAGAGTGCAACCTGTTATAAAAATCCACTAAAAGCAGCAAAGGCTGATTACCTCCGTAACCGGATAGAAACGAACAAAACAAACCAAGGTTTTTTTTTTTCAACCCCCCCCAAAAAAAAAAAAAAAAAAAAACCCCCCCCCCTCCTTTTCCCCCCGCCCCCCCGCAGCAAAAAATACATAAATTTTTTACAAAAAAAAAAAAAAAAATCCAAAAAAAAAAAAAAAAACCCCACCCCCCAAACTGTCCTATAAAATAAACCCAAACCCCACCCCAAAAGAAAGGCTACAGCGTTCCCCTTCAGTCGGTCTCTCAACGTTGTGAGAGACTGACTGGGGTTTGATCTTGAGAACCTACCTTCTCCGAGATAATTAATTATAAAACGCCAATGGGCTTGGCGAATTGAACGCGCACGCCAGTCTCCGCCCCGTACATACGGGTATAAAGGAAGATGGCGCCGGTCATTCACTCATCCTTTGTTCTTCGGAACCTGTGTGTTTGCTGATGCTACACGCGACACTCGACTTCGAGAAAACTTTGAACCTGCTGGATTTATGACGCGGAGCAGCGGACTTCTCCTTTCGGTGGACTTCCCCTGGGCGTTTCGGCAGAAGGCTACAGACCTTAAGAGGTAAGTCCCTCCGGCTACGAGCATGTCTCGTAGCTGTATCCTTGGGTGCGACAGACTCATCCCGGAGTCTGACGGCCATGATTCCTGTGTCACTTGCTTGGGGCTCAAGCATGCTGAGGCAGGTTTCACTGATGCAATGTCCCGTGTGTGCGGACATAGCAATCAGGGTTTTGCGGTCACGGTTGGCTACGTTCTTTCGAGCGCTGCCACCACCCCGTCTGTTTCCCAGGCGTGTTCAGCTGCCGTTTCGGCGAGGTTGACTGCTTTGGCGAGCGGCGGGGGTGATTTAGGGACGCCGATAGATGTTGCTCCGTCAGCTTCACGCTCGCGGACTATCTATACCCCTTTACGCTCACCTGGTTCGTCCCCTACGAACGGCAGACGGCCGTCTCATAGTGGAAGACTTCGCACACGGATGATAACGCTATCTCTGTCGCTGCGTCGGACAGCTGCCTGCTGGCATCGGATGCGGAAGACTCCTCTGATCTCCTGTCGTCAGGCAGTCGAGCTCCGGAGGAGACTGATGTTGAGATGTCGGCCATGCTTTCCCGGGCAGCCGCGTGCATCGGGTTGCAGGGTGTAACAACATCCTCCCGGGAATGCTCGCGGCTAGATGCGCGGTTTCGGGGGCGTGGTCAAAAGCCACGCCCCGCTCCGTTACCATTCTTCCCGGAGGTGCATGACGAGCTCGCCAAGTCCTGGAATGCGCCCCTTTTGGCACGTTTCAGGCCGGAGGGCTCTGTGGCTGTGACTTCCCTGGTTGGTGGGGCGGCTAGAGTCTATGTTGACGTTCCCCGTGTGGAGCGTGCAGTCGCGGGCCACTTGTGCCCGCAGACAGCTGCCACTTGGGGGGCTCGACCTAGACTCCCGTCCAGAGCATGTAAGCTCTCTTCGACACTCGTCGAAGGCTTGCAGTGCTGCTGGACGAACCGCCTCCTGTCTCCACGCCATGGCGGTCCTCCGGGTTTTTCAGGCGAAAGTCCTGAAGGATTTGGACGGCGGGAAGTTCGTATGTGTGAGCTACGTACTGCCACAGACCTCGCGCTACGAGCGACGAAGGCCACGGCACGTGCACTGGGTCGGTCGATGTCCACAATGGTGGTCCAAGAGAGGCATCTGTGGCTTAGTCTTGCGCAGGTGAGCGGCGCCCAGAACGGCCGTTCTGGATGCGCCCATCTCGCAAGCAGGGTGATACCGTGGAGGACGGCAGTTCTCCGCGGTCTGACAGACTGAGGCGATCGAACAGATCCTGCCACGCAGCAACGTGGCACAGCCCGGTTCCCAGCAGCCCTGCCCTCCCGCGGCGGCCCTCCGGTTGAGGAACCTCCCAGAGGACGACCCACCAGAGACGTAGCCCCCGCGGAAGAGGGCATCTGTTCCCCGTCAGCAGCCCGCCAAGAGGTTCTTTAAGCGGCCCTGACGGGACGAACCAGGGGTAGATTTTACTGGGCCCGAATCCCGGCCTTTCCAACACCGGATCGGAGAAGGACGCTGCCTGCGGCGTTCCATCGAGTCTGGGCCCTTATCAGGGTCTGGCGCCCTCATACTCACAAAGAGACAAATCTCCCCTGGGTTTTCCTCCACAACACTCTCGTCCAGACGGTGTATTGGATTAATCGGGCCGCCGACCGCAATCTCCCCCGGACATAGGTAAACATGGAAACATACAGAGCCGTCAACCTCCCGGGGGGTCCCCCCTGTGCGAGGTGACCGTACTGTCAGCCACCGAACCAGCCTCCCCCGGCACGGTGAGGCAGATTGTCCCTCTGGTCCAGTTGTCGCGGTTCTTGGGCGCTTGGTAGAGCACCAGCCCGTCACACTGGATAGAGAGGACAGACCGTCTCGGTTACTCGATCCAATTCGCCAGGCGCCCCCCAAGTTTCGGGGCATTCTGTACACCTCGGGGCGAGGAGAGAATGCTTCCGTACTTCGGCAGGAGGTCGCCGCCCTTCTGGCGAAGGGTGCGGTCGAACCCGTCCCTATAACCGAGATGTCGTCCGGGTTTTACAGCCAGTACTTCATCGTGCCCTAAAAGGGCGGGGGGCTGTGGCCCATTTTGGATCTGCGGCACCTGAACAAGCACTTGCATAAGCTGCCGTTCGGTATGCTGACGCAGAGGCGCATCCTGGGCTCGGTACGTCACCAGGATTGGTTCGTGGCGATCGACCTGAAGGATGGGTACTTTCACGTCTCTATTCTTCCCCGACACCGGCCGTTCCTACGGTTCGCGTTCAAGGGAAGGGCGTATCAGTACAGGGTCCTGCCATTCGGTCTGGCCCTGTCTCCACATGTTTTTTCCAAACAAGTGGAGGCTGCCTTAGCTCCTGTCAGGGAGCAAGGCGTGCGAGTGCTAAACTATCTTGACGACTGGCTTATCTTGGCACACTCACGAGATGTGTTGTGCACGCACAGGGACCTTGTGCTTCGGCACCTAGACCGTCTAGGCCTCCGGGTCAACCAGGAGAAGAGCAAGCTCTCCCCCGCGCAGAGCACCTCTTACCTCGGTATGGAACTAGACCCTGTCCGTATGTCAGCACGTCTCACCAACGAGCGTGCACAGTCAGTGCTGCGCTGTCTGAGGTTGATCAGTCAGAATCCCTCGACGCCGCTGAAGAATTTTCAGAGGCTCCTGGGGCACATGCCGTCCTCGACGGGGGTAATCCCTCTCGGGTTGATGCACATGCGGCCGCTTCAGCACTGGCTACAGAGTCGGGTTCCCTGGACGGCGTGGCACGCCGGCACCAGGCGGATTACGGTAACGCCTCAGTGCCTTCGCACTCTCTTACCCTGGTCAGACTTGACCTTTTCTCCGAGCGGGGGTTCCGCTCGGACAGGTCGAGGCGTGTCGTGGTACGACAGACGCCTCCCTGCAAGGGTGGGGTGCGGTGTGCAAGTGGGCACGCAGTATCGGGTCGGTGGACAGGTCCCCGACTGCGTTGGCATATCAACTGTCTAGAGTTGTTGGCAGTCCTTCTGGCACTGAGGAGGCTCCAGCCCTCGTGCAGGACAAACACGTGCTAGTCCGGTTGGACAGCACGACTGCCGTGGCGTACATCAATCGCAAGGCGGCATACGCTCACCGCAGTTATCACAACTCGCCCGACGCCTCCTCCTTTGGAGTCAGCAGGTGAAATCCCTGCGGGCCACGTTTCTCCCGGGCAACCTGAACCAGACAGCCGATGCGCTCTCTCGACAGTGTACTCCCCACGGAGAGTGGCGACTCCATCCCCGTGCAGCCCGGCTCATGTGGGAAGCGGTTCGGCAGGCACAGGTGGACCTGTTGCCTCCCCGGACTCCACCCATTACCCGCTATGGTATTCCCAGACCGAGGGTCCCCTCGGCACGGATGCCCTAGCACACAGCTGGCCGCGGGACAAGCGGAAGTACGCCTTCCCCCCAGTGAGCCTCCTTGCACAGGTCCTGTGCAAGGTCAGGGAAAGGGGCATCAGGTTCTGGTGAGTGGTGCCATACTGGCCCAACCAGACCTGGCTCTCAGATCTGGTAGATCTGACGACGGCCCCCCTGGCCCATTCCCCTGACGAAGGACCTTCCGTTGCAGGGGAAGGGCACGTTGTGGCACCCCTACGCAGGCCTCTGGAACCTCCATGCCTGGCCCCTGGACGGGACGAGGACTTGCCCGTTAGCGGTCCGGGAGACTGTCTTACAGGCTAGAGCCCCGCCTCTAGGCGGTCATACGCTTAAGTGGCGCCAATTTGTCCTGGTGTTCTCCCCGGGAGGAGAACCCGCGGAGTTGCCTGATCGGATCAGTGCTGACCCGCAGGTAAGTACCGTCAGCACAACCTGGTCACCAGGTTCCTCAGGAGCGCGAGAAGGGTGTGTCCACCTTGGCCGCGCTCCGTACCCTCTTGGGACCCTAATGTGGTCCTACAGGGCCTTGGTACGGCCCTGGTGAGCCCCTAAGAATTGCCAATCTTCCTCAGTTGGATGAAAGATGCAGTCTTTGTGGCGCTCACCTCCATCAAGAGGGTGGGGGACCTACAGGCATTCTCTGTGTCCCAAAGGTGCCTGGAACTCGGGATCGGTATTCTCACGTGGTCCTGAGATCCTATCCCGACGACGTGCCCAAGTTTCCCACTACTCCCTTCCGGGACCAGGTGGTGAACCTGCAGGCGCTCCCCTCCGGAGAGGAAGACCCAACCTTTTTATGTGTTGTGTCCAGTACGCCTCGGTCTGGACCGCACACAGAGCCTCAGAAGCTCTGAGCAGCTCTTTGTCTGTTCTGGGAGACGGCACCCGGGGGGGGCTGTCTCCAAACAGAGGTGGCGCACTGGGTACCAATCCCAGGATCGCCGTGCCCGCTGGCAGTGAGAGCCCACTCCACTCGTGGGCACTGGCACAGGGCGCCTCTCTGGCAGACATTTGTAGAACTGCGGGTTGGGCTACGCCCAGTACCTTCACGAGATTTACAATCTCCACGTGGAACCAGTTGCAGCACATGCCCTTAAACGCCGCCAACGTTTAGGGTGGGCTCCTGGTTTGGGTGTACGCCTGCGAAAGCGCCTTCTCCCCTCACAGGTGAGACTAGTGCGCTTTTGTAGCCTACCTACTTTCCCCTCTCAGGCGAAGTATAGGCGTTCCATCCATCACTAAACATTGCACTTGGTAACAGACTGAGCGGAGCCGTCTGTTAGAACCAGGTCCGTTATAGGTAGAGTCATCCCTGCTTAGGCAGACCCCTGTATTAGGACTAGTGCCCCATACGTAGTGACTCCCCTCTGGGTCGTCCCGTGTGTTGAATTCCTCACTCAGGATTTCCCGATTGGTGAATCTGTGACCTCCCCGCCGGTGGTAATCCCACCTGGATTGTCCCCCTATTCGGGCTAACACCTTTCCGCATGTTGTTTTCCCCGCTGGGGAGACCATGTCATGTCTCCACATGTACCTCCCCTCCGGGTAGGATGTGGCCTCCGTAACACACTCTTCTAGAGGAGAGCAGTGTTTCCCCAGTGTTCGGCTCCGGACAGCTCCTCGCTACTAGAGGCGTACGCCACTGTCCGTGAGGCCGTCAGTAGAGGCTTCTCAGTATGACCAATACTATGTGGCTGGAAGATTACGTCTCGCGGTAGCACTCTTGTGACTCGCTGGCCCAGTCAGGGTCGCTCCGCTAGAGGTTGTGATGTCGGTGTAAGCGCTGTGGCGTTTAAGATTGATCCCCAGTCAGTCTCTCACAACGTCGAGAGACCGACTGAAGGGGAACGTCTCGGTTACGTCTGTAACCAGTGAACGGGAGTGCCCTCTCAGGTTCCTCAGTACAAAGGGTGAGTGAATGACCGCCGCCATCTTCCTTTATACCCGTATGTA
This sequence comes from Barbatula barbatula, assembly GCA_037178815.1. NCBI lineage: Eukaryota > Metazoa > Chordata > Actinopteri > Cypriniformes > Nemacheilidae > Barbatula > Barbatula barbatula. The sequence goes on along the minus strand of CM074079.1, from coordinate 13,685,056 downwards.
CGGGGCAGAGACTGGCGTGCGCGTTCCATTCGCCAAGCCCATTGGCGTTTTATAATTAATTATCTCGGAGAAGGTAGGTTCTCAAGATCAAACCCCAGTCAGTCTCTCACAACGTCTAGTTCCCTCCATCAGGGAACCGAGGTTACAGACGTTACCGAGACGTTTTTCACCTATAAAACAGGAAGATTTAATTAAACTTATTGCAACATCTAAACCTACAAATTGCTTATTAGACCCCATACCAACTAAATTATTAAAAGAGTTCATACCTGTTGCAATTGAGCCCATTTATAACATTATGAACTTGTCAATTAATCTAGGCCATGTCCCAGGACCCTTTAAAATGGCCGTCATTAAGCCTCTAATCAAGAAACCAAACATAGATCCAAATGAACTAGGAAACTATAGACCGATTTCAAATCTCCCTTAGCTGTCAAAAATACTAAAAGTACAAGTTCAAGTAGTGTGCACTCAGTTGTGCTCTTTCTTACAAAATAATGACATACAAGAAAAATTTCAGTCAGGCTTTCGAACGCATCATAGCATTGAAACTGCGCTCGTTAAAATTACAAACGACCTGCTTATAGCATCAGATAAAGGGAACATCTCACTCCTAGTCCTGCTTGACCTTAGTGCTGCGTCCGATACCTTAGACCATAACATACTTCTAGATCGCTTGCACAATTATACCGGTATTGAGGGACAGGCACTAAAATGGTTCAGGTCTTACTTGTCAGACAGACATCAATTTGTCCATTTAAATGGGGAATCATCCAATCTAACGCAAGTAAATTATGGATTACCTCGGGGATCGGTTCTGGGACCCGCGCTGTTCTCCATATACATGTTGCCCCTCGGAAACATTAATAAAAAACATGGAATTAGCTTCCATTGCTATGCAGATGATACTCAGCTAAATATCTCCTCAAAACCAGATGATTCCTCCCAGCAATCCAAATTGGCAGAGTGCATTGAAGATATAAAAAATTGGATGACTTGTAATTTCCTTCTTTTAAATTGTAATAAAACAGAAATATTACTTATCGGACCAAAGACACGCAAACCGAATATTTCAGATTATAACCTGCAAATTGAAGGATGTACTTTTACTCCAACAAATACTGTAAAAGATCTAGGCGTTATATTAGACAGCAACCTGTCATTTCAAAATCACTATCAAATGTCACAAAAACAGCCTTTTTCCACCTAAGAAATGTTGCCAAATTACGAAATATTCTATGTGTTGCTGACGCAGAGAAGCTTATTCATGCATTTATGACCTCAAGACTTGACTACTGTAATGCGCTACTTAGTGGTTGTCCTGCATCATCAATAAACAAACTACAGTTAGTTCAAAATGCAGCTGCCAGAGTTCTAACCAGGTCCAGAAAATACGATCATATAACCCCAATGTTATCAACCCTTCACTCCCTGCTGAAAAATCCAGCTAAAACCAGCCTATGCTGGTTGGCTGGTTTAAGCTGGAAGTAGCTGGTTTAAGATGGAAGTAGCTGGTCTCCCAGCCTGGCCAGGCTGGTCAGGCTGGTTGGTCAGTTGGTCTCCCAATCTGGCCAGGCTGGTTTTATTTGGTCTCCCAGCCTGTCCAGGCTGGTTTTAGCTGGAAGTAGCTGCTATAAACTGGAAGGTTAACTGGTCTCCCAGCCTGGCTAAAGAGTCAAGCCTTGGCCAAGATGATGTCTATTTGACCCAATAACAAAATCAGTTTGTTTCACTTACTGACAAGGTTAAATAAAGTGGCTAAATAATAAAGATTAAATTATTGTAGATGTAAATGATACTATCATAATCTATCTGAGAAGACCCTAAAACTAATATAATAATAAATTATAGCATAAATCTATAGCATATACCGACTCGAATCAGATTCAATTATGAAAAAAACATTCACCATGGTTGTATGACCAAGTCAGCTGTTATATTTGCTGAAACAAGTGTTTCGGTATTGAATCATCTTTTACACAAAATACAAATAAAACATACAGTCTTTATTTATAATAAATAACCATTGTCATCTGCAATTAAAAAAATACAATATATTTGACATGAAATATCTAAATGAATATAAACTTGTGTATCAGATTATGCTTTCAGTCAGACAAGTTACACATACATACATACATACATATAACTTTGTTGTCACTGGGTGTGATGTCCTGTTGTTTATCTGAAAAAGGGAGACCTCGAGTGGTGACGCCTACATAACGTAATGCTTATTTTTGTACTATCGGTCTTGCCGTAGTTCGAATTTTCATGAAGTCAACGGTTACGCATTTTTTCCTCTCTTGACTTTCGTTGGCCAGAAAAATGTTTGCCTGTAAGTACAAAGTCATTGAGTTATGTTGTTATTGAATACTAGTAATGCAATCCTCTGTTAATGAGTTTAAGTTCATTCTAAATATGTAGCTTGATCGCATATGCTACACGCTAGCACCGTAATGGAATTTCCCATAGAAGTTAGCCTTAAGCTAACACATTTATTTCTGAATGCCTTTATCAGACAATATTTCAAGTACGTCTGTATCTGAGTAAAATTCTGAGATGTATCTTTGTAGTTTTACAGTGCTTCCTGAGTAAAGTTTTGAAAGGATACACAAGCTTCATTCTGTGTCTTGGGGAAACTGTTATCTATCTGCTGAACTAATGTAGCAGGCTAGACCACACCACACACACACATGCAGAAGCAGGGGCAGAATACTGGGGACTAATTGAGGATGTTTAGTATGTACAGATTTTCATTTTGTACTATTTCACATATACTTCAGTTATTTCCAAAGAGAAAATTATTTTAGAATTATAAATACAAACACCCAAAACTACTAAATCATATGTGATGCAGAGGTTTCTAAAATAATTAGATAATAGACTGACAAAGAGAAACAGCACCACTAACATGATAAGAACTGCACAGTGAAACACCTACATTAACAAAACACCCCCACCCCAGATGACTACATACACCTACACTTCCTCATCGACACCCCCCTCACCCAAACCTGTCTGTGTCCACTGAGGTTTGGTCAACAGTGTGTCTGTCTATCCTTGATTGGTCTCCCTCCTATGAAACCACAGATTAGCCATTAACATTCTTTATTCATTTCTAGACTATTCTGACTAATTAGCCTGCGTGACTTGCATAAATTATAATTCACAAGTATATGAGAATAACACAATTTTAACGCATGATGTGGAATATTTCAGGTACGCTGGCTGAACACTGTAATACTGTAATACACAAGGATGGTATAGCTGAAATGTTAAATTGTTCATTCAACCAAAAATTACTCACCATTGAGTTATTCCAAACCTGCTAAAGTTTCTGCTGAAAATAAAAAAATATTTTGAATTATGTGAATTCCCAAACAGTTGATGGTAGCCGTAATTATTTTTTTCAAATTATAGAGGTCAATGGGAACCAGGAACTTTTTGGTTACCCACATTCTTCAAAGTATCTTCTTTTGTGTTCAGCACAAGAAAGACACTGATACAGGTCTGAACCAGCTATAACTAGGCACACTAGAATCTTCTCAGTTTGGAGCTAAACTCACTGGCATTGTTCCAAACCTGTATGACTAAATTTGTTTCAGCTCAGTCTATTTATTTTTCTTTAAAGCAATGTAAATTATATTTGTCAATGTAACATTCAGATATAAAAAGTTTTTTATTTGCCTCTACCTTATATTATATTTGACAATGTAACATTTGTAGAAGGCTGATGACTTATTAGAATTTCATACATCATATTTCATAATTCTTTTTATCGATAATAGTGCTTTACAGAAAACACTAAAGACTGCTGAAGCAACTGATAAAAGAAAAAGTCTTCTGAAAAATTTGGAAGAAAGAAAAGCCAAAAAGAGACAAGTCCTTCTTTTTGAAACAGACCCCCCACCTATCAGGGGCATGTTTCTAAATTAGCCACAAAGACATGACACTATAGTTTGCCTTTTGAAGTAGTTTTAGTTAAAGAAATCACACATTCATAATCAAAAATTTTTCTCTTTTAAGTCTGTTTCAGTGACTGGCTGAAAAAAGAAGAGAATGAGAGAAGAGGGAGAAACAAGTGGGCTACTACTTATCCCAAAAATTACATGACATAATAAAAAAAGAAAGGAAAAATAAAATGTTTATTTGTTTATAATTCTGTTATTGATTATCTTCACAGTTAATTTTTATTATAGTTGTTAGCTTTTTAATTATTCCAATCTTTTTGTATATATCGGTTAGAATATCAACTAATTCATTTAACTTTTAAGGGGCTGCAAAAATGTTTTAATGGTTGCTTGTGGTCTTGCAGATTATTCAAAGTAAATTTAGAATTATTTACATTATTTATCACAACACCCACTGACAGGAAAATTGTGATCAATCAATCAATTAATCTGACCAGCCTGGTAATCTTAAACCAGCTAAAACCAGCCTGACCATCTTAAACCAGCATGTCCAGCTAAAACCAGCCAACCTGACCAGCTAAAACCAGCCTGATCAAATGAAACCAGCCTGACCAGCATGTCCAGCAAAGACCAGCCAACTTGACCAGCGAAAACCAGCCTGATCAAATAAAACCAGCCTGACCATCTTAAACCAGCATGTCCAGCTAAAATTAGCCAACCTGACCAGCTAAAACCAGCCTGACCAACTAAAACCAGCATGTCCAGCTAAAACCAGACTGGGAAAGTGGCCAAAACCCCTCTAAAACCAGCCTGATAAACCAGCTATGACCAGGCTAGGTGACCAGCTAAAACCAGCCTGACCAGCTTAGGCTGGTTTAGGCTGTTTTTTTCAGTAGGGCTGGCTACCCATTAAGTATCGTATTGACTTTAAAGTTCTTTTAATCACTTAGAAAGCCTTAAAGGGTTTAGCCCCTACCTACCTAACAGAGCTTCTATCACACTACAACCCATCACGCTCTCTACGATCTCAAAACGCAGGACTTTTGATAATACCTTGAATAACTAAATCCACCAAAGGGGGTCGAGCTTTCTCATACGTAGCACCTAAACTCTGGAATAGCCTTCCTGATATTATTCCAGGATCAGACACACTCGCCCAATTTAAATCTAGATTAAAGACACATCTTTTCAGCAAAGCAGTCACTTAATGCAAAATATGGTAAATAAACCACCATGAGACTGCTGACATTAGATATTATTTACTAGGTGTTTATATAACAAGTTAAGCTATTCATGTTCTGTGTTTTTCTTATTTTCCCCTGTAAAGCTGCTTTGGTACAATGTACATTTTGAAAAGCGCTATATAAATAAAATTGAATTGAACAGAAAGCCCGCTATCACGCTAATGCTATGCTAACGGCGTTAAGTTAACTATCAATTTTGGATTAAGATCTTCAAGTAAATAACCAGGAAAGTGTTATTGAGATATCAGGATAAGTTAGCAATATCAGTGATAAGTAATGATAATATAATACACTAATATCAAAACAAAGTGCAAAGATATAACCAAACCTCCGGCAGCGATGCAGACAGGAACCGGAAATCCGAGCAATCCGTGAAGTCTAAGCCTCTACACAGCTCGTTTTCTTTCAAATCCTGGGAAAAATGAAAAATATGCGTCTTAATATTACTTTATTTCACACTTATAAGGCACTGCAGTGTTATTTGTTTAATTATATGATGTTTAATTAACAAAGTTCGGGAGGAGCAGGATTAGATAATCACCCGCAATCAGCAATCACACCATCTGCCCTATCAGCCCAAGCGAGCTCTCCTTTAAATAGACAAGCTGTCTTGACTGCTACAGCTTTCAGCACTGGTCCTCCCAATCGCTGCTTTGTCTGAGAACAAAGTCAACTTCTCCTTGCAACCCGTTAACCGCAAGCTCCCTTACCCACGCCTGACCAAATGAATAAGCTTTCCTGTAGCTCAGTGGAAAGAGCATTGCATTAACAACGCAAGGTTGTGGGTTCGATCCCAGGAGATTGCAGATACCTATGTATAGGAAAATGCAATGTAAGTCTTTTTTGATAAAAGCGTCTGCCAAATGCAGTAATGTAAATGTGAATTCTAAGCGAGGGAGTCCTGTCGTCGTCCCTAGCCCCCGTCCACCGCTGCCCCGGACTCAGGACCAGCGCGGCCACCACCGGCCCAAGACGTCCCGGCAGGGTGAGTATGACTCTGCCAGCCGCTCAGCCCTGCCACCAAACTCTAGCGTGAGGCTGCCTCCGCTAGTGGCCCAGGCCCAGACACCCGTTCTCACCCCGCTTTTCCACTAACATTACCTTTAGTCCAGCCCGCCCCAAGCTTGAGGTTGCCCCAGCAAGTCGTTTGACCCAATATGTTGCAACTGTCATGTCGTAATCTTGTCAGATATGCCTTTCTCTGAACAACAACAGCAGCATTTCGTTTTGAATAAATCCTTGTTTTGAACGATTTGGACAACGATTTAGTGAGTCACTGAATCTGCTTTGAAAGAATTGGTTTCATTGCCGCAACCTGCCGGCAGTTTTGCTTTTACGTTTTAAAGAAGGCATCATTGCTGTACAGATGAACTGTTGCAGATTTAATTAATTCCATCAGGAACAATGTCGTAGAAATACTTTACCTTAAAAACATTTTTAAAGTATACATTTTTGGGTAAATCTTGGTTTATTTTGTAGACATTAATGATGAATCACCACAACATTGCTCACATTGTAATATCATTTGGTAGCCTGATATTCCAGCTGGTATATTAGGCTATCGTAAGATGTGTTTATGACATCATGATAACCGCAGTCTGTACCATACTCTATCCATGCTGTGATATAGGCCTACATTCCTGTTGCTTACTCCACCCCAGCTTGCCTACCATCAATTACCTCTTCACCATGAAACGAACTTTTCGGATGGTCCAATGTACCCTCTCAGATACAGCTTTAAACCCAACATTGAAAGCCTCATATCCTAAAGCATTACTTCCGACTATGCTCAGGTAATAAACACCTCTGATCTCTTAGGGCACACAACTTCCCATTTCCAAACATGAAAGCCTAAACATTTCTCCACAATATCACAAGATCGACTAAGCCAGCACCTTGACCTAAATACGGGTTGCGGCGCTTGGCCGCTGCCCCTCCGTCAAATTTTAGCGTGAGGCCGCCTCCGCTAATGGCGCAGGCTCTGGCTACCCTCCCAACTTTCCTTCTACCTTTGCCCAGGAGCCTTCTCAGGCGAGAGGCTGCCCCCGCAAGCGGTTCCATTGGCCGCCCCTTTTTTCCTCTTCCTCGGTTTACACCCAATGTGATATTCAACTCAACAAACGCCCTGGCCCAGAAACCCCCTCTGGTCTCTAGCAGCATCAGGATGCAGATATTTACAGTAATTCAGGCTGCTCGCACCTAAAAGCCAGCTCAATTAAAGGCTGTCTAAGTTGTCTCCAGAGTTTTCCACAAACTCCTTGTTGGCTCATCTTCCCCGGGAATAGCCAGCTCGCAAACGTCTATGCTCATCAAGGGCATCCAAAGATCCGCAGCCGACTTCACTTGTTCAGAAGCCCATATCACAGCAGCGTCCGGCCTGCCGGGCTTGCACTTCCAGTTGCCTCTGCAGCAGCAGGCTTCATCCGTCCAGAAGCCCATATTGCTGCAGCAACTGCTCCGCCGGGTCTGCACTTCCAGTTGCCTCTGCGGAGCCTGTGCTTCCATCTTCACTCTGCTGCAGCAGTCATCTCTCCTCCAGAAGCCAGTATCGCCACAGTGATCGCCCCCGCAGGGGCCCATGCTTCCATCTTCTCTCTCTCTGCCGCAGTAGACTTTTCTCCACAAAGAGCCATCTTCACTGCAGCAACCGCCTCCACAGGAGCCTGTGCTTCCATCTTCTCTCTGCCACAGCAGACATTTATCCTCTCCTCCTTTTGAGTATATAAACACAGTGTGTGTGTGTGTTTATTTCTTACCAAGCATATTGATCTCCACTGTTCGTCCTTTTCTTAATTTTCATCTTCCGATGACATATTCTGCATTTAATTCTTAGCAGTTTCCTTCTCTGAAGCCACTTAATAAGCTTCAGGGTTTTCTTTATAGAGCTGGGCTCGATAATAATCTTCTTTAGCTGGGTAAATCTCATTATAAAAAAAAAATACTTAGTTTTGATAGCGATGAATGTAGAGAGACAGCTAGTTTGTGATCTGGTGGGCGTGAGAAATACGCAATCAGTGTGCGACAAAAGAAAAAAAAATAGTATTGAGAAATTTACATACGTTTTCATTGGTTTCATTCAAGTCCACAGCATATGGCTTGTTGTAAGGATAGCTGTTTTATTTAAATTTATGCTCTGTTCTCTGAGTTACAGTAAGAAAGTCTCTAAAGCTTGTTGCGACACCAAAACCTCAAACAACCGGACGTGGCTCATGCATATAACAGTAGCTTGGTGGGGTAAACTCATTTAGACCTAAATAACCATTTGGTTTAAGCCAGGTTTCGGTAAGACGGAGTATATCAAAACTGTTGTCCGTGATCATTTACAATAACTGCCTTTGAATTTAATGATCTAATATTAAGTAGGCCGAACTTTATGAATTGGTTTTGGTTGTTTATTACATTGTCTTCAAGTTTAATCACGATCAGATTTTTTCTCTGACTTTTGCCAAAATATTTACTTTGTAGTATTGTTTGGGGGACACATACTATATATTTGGAAGCAGTAACATTTATAACAGTTGAGGAGCACAGACTATGGTTAAAGTTTTGACTTACCGCAGGGAGACTGCTCCCAGAACAGATCAAAATTGTTAACAAAGAGCAGCTTCTGTTCAATACACCATGACATCAACCATTGATTAAGCGAGAATAGTCTACTGAACTTTTTATTCCCTGGTAGGTGCAGCACAACAGCTCCAACGTTAGCGTTGTACTTTAGGATCGCCGGTACCTGTGCAGACACATCAAGGAAAAACAATGAGTGCGCACCTTACCTTTAGTGGAGGAAGCGCGTACGTTCCGGATTATTTAGTGTCCGATGACCACAGCGTTGCATTCGGTCTCGCAGAGGGCGGCAAAGTGGTTCCTGGTCGAGATCTCGAAGACCAGTGGCAGAAGCTGTCATCACATCCTGGCTTGCGCCTTTCGCCGCGGGTGTGCCGGTGCAGGAGTGAAGTTCATTTGGGCTGATCGTGTTCTCGAAGACGGCCCGGGCGAAGAAAAAAGAGGCGTGGAGGAGGAGGAAGAATAATAATAACAAAAAAAAATAATAGGGGTTTGCGAGCGCCCCCCCGCGATGTTTCCCCCGCCCCTTAAAATTCTCGCACCCCTATCTGCTTCTCAAGTAAATCCTTGATCTGCTTCGCCCCAGCCCCCAACCCCGACTGAAGTGCGAGCAGTTCCTCATCTGCACTCAAAGGTACAAACAGGTCTGAAACATTTGCCATTAGTGATGTAATAATGAGAACAGTGAGATAAGCAGGCTGGTAATGGAAATGTCCATGTCTTGCTTCATGAAGTGTTAATCTTTGGGTTTCTTTTGCCTGCCTTCTATACTTAATTCATGATATGTTTATCTGTGTTTTTTGGAATTGTTTATCATGTTTTCCTGTGTACGTAGCATAACACTCAGCCTCTGCCCTTGAGCAAAGACCAAGAGGTTCTGTTTAAGATAAGGGGTGACGACATATTTTGGTTACCACGGATGCGTTCTTGCTCAAGGGGAAAGGGAGGGGGTGTCACGAGCAGGAAGATATATAATGTGTCTGGCAGAGAAGAAGAGGGCCTTCTCTCTGCACCATTTCATTGTTAGTGATGCAGACTGAATGACAATAAAATACTTTGCAAAGCTTTTTGTTTTTTTTTTTTTTTTGCCACCCCCTTTTTTTAAAAAAAAAAAAACCCACCCCCCGCCAAACAAAAAAAAATAAAAAAAAAAAAAATATTTCATATTAAAAAAAATTATTTTTTTTTATAATAATAAAAAAAGTTTCCCCCCCGCCCACCACCAATAAAAAAAACAATTCTTTAAAAAAAAACAAAAAAAAACAATAAATAAAAATTAAAAGAGCCCCCCCCCCACCCCCCCCCCCCCCGAAAACCCCCACCAACCAGGAAAAAACGTAATCCTTAAACCAAAATCAGAAGTGTGATCGTTTTTCAGAAATTTTGATAGTTCATCGTGATCTATGGTAGAAAATAATCTAAATTTCTCCTTAGGGGCGCTGTAGTTAGTTGTTTGTTCAGCGGGTTTCACTTCTCGTTGCATATTTATAATTTTTTCTCTAATATTTGGGATTTTATTTGTGAAATAGTTCATAAATTCAGCACTGCAATGCTGGTATAGAGAATTATTTTTGGTTAATTTAGCCACTGTGTTAGATAAAAACCTAGGGTGGTGCTGGTTTTCTTCTATTAGTGATGAAAGGTAGGCAGAGCTAGACGGTTTTAGGGCTTTCCTGTATTTTCGAATATTATCCTTCCATGCTGTACGAAATACCTCTAATTTAGTTTTCTTAAAGTAGCGCTCCATTTTTCGTTATATGTTCATTATACCACGGTGTCAGTCTGTCATTTTTAATCTTCTTTAAGCGCAGAGGAGCAACTGTGTCTAGCGTTTCCGAGAAGGTGCCGTTAAAATTTTTCAATGGTATTACTCATGCTAGAGATTTCAGACAATTCAGGCAGGTTATCAAGAAACGCAACTTTGACCGTTGAAGTTATTGATCTACCATATTTGTAACAAGGAGTTTGATTTGCAGCCATAGGCCAGTGAAGCAAGCATGATACCAGATAATGATCCGAAATGTCTTCGCTCTGTTGAAGGATTTTAACGTCATCCACATTTATACTGTGTGACAGTATTGAATCTAAACTATGATTACGGAGGTGAAACATGTTGTCTAACGCCCATGGATTTAAGAGTGTATTTAAAAGCCATTCCTAAAGCGTTAACTACATGGATGTTAAAGTCACCAACAACAAGGATTTTACTAGTTCTGATAAGAACCCACCAAATTATTTAATAAAATCTATGTGGTGCCCTGGAGGCCTATATACAATAGCCAGAATACATACTAAATATGTTTAACCTTAGTTTTAGGTGTTGATACATAAAGTACCATGATTTCAAAAGAATTGTATTCAGGATAAGACTTCTGGGAAATGCTAAAATGGTTATTGTAAAGTGCAGCGACACCTCCCCCTCTGCCTTTTAGGCGAAGCTCATGTTTATATTAAGAATCTTGTGGGACACACTCCTTTAAAGTAACATAATCATCTGGCTTTAGCCATGTTTCTGACAGACAGAGCATGTCTATTTTATGATCTGTTATCATATCGTTAACAAAAAATGCTTTATTAGAGAGAGATCTAATATTTAGCAATCCAAGTCGTAACAGTTGATTATCTGTATTTTGTTCATGTTTAACGTTAATGAAATTACCTTTGAGAGGTTGAAGGATTTTTATGGTGGTTTAAACGTGCCTTTACATTTAACATGCTTCATAATTTCATTATTGATTACTAACTGTGCATAACATGTTGAAAATATAACCAGTGTGTGAGTTCAGTTAACCAAGAATTTAGGGCTGATACTGAGGGCTTTTTCCACAGGAAATGGGTATGTGTGTGTGTTAAGATTAGGTTACGCACAGAGCATGTTGGAATGTGTGAGGGTCTTGAGTAAATATGTTACAGATGTCGGTTTGAAAAACAAGGCAGTGAGCTTGTTGGCTGAGACAGGACAAAGGAGAGAAAGCAGATTGGACCCCAGCTGAAGAAGAGGCACCCTAACCATATTATAAATATGCTGTGAAATTGTTTTTCTGTGTCGGTTGGGCCTTTAAGACATCAGTTCTTTTCTGAGATGTTATGTCTGAGGCAAACCCACCCATCGGTTGGTGTACACAGCTGATGTATTTTGTTTTAATCTTCTGATCAATAAACTTCAAGATTTTACTTTGACTGGCCTTCTCTCCAATTTTGAACGCGCAGAACATTGCGCGAATGTTCAACAAGGTTTACGCATTATTTTATGTTTGCTAATCCGGGGGACAGACACAGTCTCTATTTTATGATGTTTGGGAGAAGGGATTATTGCATGTTGTGCATTTTGTGTGTTCTGCAACGTGAGACGGCAAGCAGACTGTTGGTTATGCCATTCTGTGGTTGGATACAATCACTTTTCAACAGGTCAGGTATGCCTTCAAAACTCTTTCAGTTATTTATAAGAATGATATCATTCTGCAGGCACCAATCAGACAACCAGCCATTTAGTGATGATAATGTAATGGAAATTTTCTATCCTTGCTTCATGAAGTGTTATCTTTGTTATCTTTACAATGTTTGTAACATTTTTCTCTATACGCGTCATACCACTCTGCCTTTGCCCTCGAGCAGGGGCCAAGATGTTCTCTTTGGGATAACGGGCATCACTTCTCGTAAACCAGCACGGCCTTCTCTCTGCACCATTTCATTGTTTGTGATGCAGATTGAATAACAATAAAATACTTTGCAAACTCAGTGCCTTGCGTTCGTCTGAGTTGACTCACCTAGTTTAAGGAATAAGAAAATTCCACAACAATAATCTGCTATTGTTGTTGTGGAGAAGCAGGAGAAGCAATTTAGCAGCAGAAGCGTACACAACTGTGTAAGTGTATTTAAATTGTGTCTTGTTGAGTTTTAGTACTGTGTTAAACTGAGAAATCGCTTTGTATTTACTTCCACTCTGTCACGTGGTGAAACCGCGGGTAGTATCGTTCCTTCGTTCGTTCTTGGGCTAGTTTAATTTGTTTGCTTTGTGTGCGTGTGTCATCTGAGGGCGGGGCCTGTTGAATTTACGTAATTAGACGCGTATTTAAAAAGCGTCTACCCACCGCGGCAGCGGTCGCGTGCAGCCCTCATCGCGTGAAGACCGAAGAGAGTAAAGACATCGACTCTACCTGCGCGCGACTCCACCAAGCGGGGACACCGACAGGGCACTTGAGTATTGCACTTCTTTTGTATTATTATTTTTCTGTTTTGTATCAACACCTGCACTTTTTGTCTTACTGTTTGCACTAACACTTATTCCTTTATTGTTATCTTTAAAGTTTCTCCCTATTTTCTTTCTGCTTATCTTAAATATGTGTTTTAAAATCCTTTCTGTTATCACAACACGTAAATCATCTGCCGCATGCCGAAGGCGACGCAATGCTAATAATCTTCACAATGTATCACTGCTAGCAACTGCCCCTTCTACTTTCCCAATAGGATTGTGGAACTGCCAATCTGCTGTGAACAAAGCTGATTTCATTACAGCTTTCGTTAAACATTCTGGTCTTTCCACCGTAGCACTTACAGAAACATGGATCAAACCAGAGGACTCTGCCACTCCCGCTGCCCTCTCCCATAACCACACTTTCTCCCACAGCCCTCGCATCACAGGAAGGGGTGGAGGCACCGGTCTACTCATCCCCAAAGACTGGAAATTCAATCAGCTAACACCCTTGTGTGACAACAGCTCCTTCGAGTTTCATGCTGTTACTATCACCCACCCTGTTAAAAGTCATTTTGTAGTTATATATCGTCCCCCAGGTCAGCTTGGACATTTCTTGGAGGAGCTTGATGTGCTTCTATCATCCTTCCCTGAGGATGGTACTCCCCTGGTGGTACTAGGCGACTTCAACATCCACATCGGAAAGCCACAGGCTGCTGACTTCGTCAACCTGACCGCATCATTTCTCCTCGAGCAGGTTTCCACTGCTACAAGATCAGCAGACTCGGTTGCCATCTTTAAAAAACGCCTAAAAACGCATCTCTTCCGTCAACACGTCGTGATTGAGTTTTTCCTAATTCTCTTCCCTTTCCTTCTTTAAAAAAAAAAAAAAAACTAACCTCACTATTCTTAGCTTTTATACTGTGCTGGGCTTTAATGGACTAGTTTGATGCACTTATGTATTTTCGTTGCCTATGTTGTTATAATTGCTTCCAATGTTTCCTCATCTGTAAGTCGCTTTGGATAAAAGCGTCTGCTAAATGACTAAATGTGCTATGTATCTCATCACCACGGTAAGCAGGGAGGGGGCCAGAGAATATTACAGTGTCTGACATCGTGCTTGCGAGCTCACACACCTCTTTAATATTATCTTTTGTGATCTCTGATTGGACGGAGTCGAACATTCTTTGTGCCGACGTGTATAACAATCTTACAGAATTTACGATTAGCCTTAGCCAGCATATTTTAAATTTGACTTGATGTCAGGCGCTCTGGCTCCCGGTAAACATTTGACTCTAGTGGCTGGTGCCTCTTTGTTAACATTCCGACCAATAGAATCACCAATACCTAGGGCACTTTCAGCAGGTTTCTCAGTCGGTGCGTCACTGAGTGTGGCAAATACCTGTTCGAGACTGTAATCGGAACGGTTGAGTGATGTTTTGACCTGCGACTACCCCATCTCACAGTCACAAAGTTTCCCAGCTGCGGGGATCTTCAACCGGAACCGACCTGTGTACGCTAACGTTGCTCGCATCCAAAGTGTTTTCTATGGCCCTTACACTCTTACTATCCTAAGATAAAGATAGGATGCGAGACTCTAATTCTGAGATCTTCTATGTCAGCCTGGCTATTTCCCTGCATTTATCACATTTAAAGCCCTCGCTGCCGATTGAGAAGGCTAAACTAAACATTTGACATGAGTTGCAAATAACAATAATAAGAGGTGATGCCATAACTCACTGGGGTTGAAGAGTAATTCCAATTTACCAAGGTTGAATCGTAGTATATATGATTAAAAGACAAACCGTTGGCACACAAGACAACTAGAAGGCAAGATGATATTCAACGGTGTAAACAGAAAGCAAGCTAGCACGCTAATGCTATGCTAACGGCGTGGAGTTAACTATGACTTTTGGTTTAAGATCTTCAAGTAAATAACTCGGACAAGTCGTGCTGGTGCTCGGGGAAGTCCGCCTGGAGCTCCGGGCGGGTTATAGGCTAGCTATGAGTCGGCCATAGGCATGCTTAGCTGGCCCGGTGTTCCCCTGACAGCTTCCCATCTAATTTGCAAATATGTGTAACCAATTGATCTCAAAGGATGTTAGACCCAATCGCAAAAAATAATAGTGCAGCAGTTATTTTAACAGCAATGGGGAGTGCATGTGGGCAGTATGCATTCATCTGTAGATCACCTGCCAGAAGACAACAGAGGTCTGTTACTGCCTGGCAAAGCTATTGGAGACACTCCACCTCAGTCAAGGACAGGTATGTGGACCTTGGCCTGTAGATCCTCATCCTCCTCTGCCTACTCTGTCTTCCAATCCTTAGGCCAATTCGAAAGTATGTTACCTTATGAAATACGCTGATTTACAGATTAAATTAAGGAGTTCAACACGTGATATTTTGCTCAAATGACATGTTCAGTGGCCAGTCAGTTTTCAGTCGTCTGCGTTAGATGCGCATGCTCACGGATGTGCTTTAGAACTACTGTGCACTCTTGTAATCGAAATTCAGTTTTCATTGTTCGTAAAACCGTATTTTGGCGTCTGTCAGCCTCCTGACACCTTGCCAGGGGCCCAGAAGAGAATCTTGCCCTAATTTGGTCGTGCAATCCCAACGTTTCCCCATGGCTGCTTGTTTGACCACCCGTCCTACTATCCGGCTTGAGTTTCGGTAATTTACTTTTGTCAGATTTTATTATCGAGCAGTATTTTCAACAAGAGGGGGTTTTTTTTTGTTTGCTGAAGGGGAAAAAGTCGGGGAAGAATTGCTTCCTGGAGACGCTTGGAAATTGTCAATTCCAACAACCACATCTATGGCGTTTATTTTGACCCAAAAGTCGCGCGCAAGGAATCCGCGCGCACAAGTGCGATGCAAACGCGCATAATGATATACACGCGCGAAAAAGCTGCTCCGCGAGGGCGTATTTATACACCGCGAGCGCGCAGAAAAGTATCCGCGAGCGGAAAAGAATACTCGCGAGGGATCTTTCCTGCACAGCGAGCATAAATGGAGCCACGCGAGTATAAGCTGGGATGAGTACTCGCGCGAATCACTCTGCGCTCTCGCGGTCTCTCTGCGCTCTCGCGAATCACTCTGCGCTCGCGCAACTGCTGCCCATCGCTCGCTCGATGTTCAAGCAGACTTTTGGGACTTTGGGGGCTGGACAGATGACTGATGACTCCGCGTCTGTGATTGGTCACTTGCAAAATGCAACAGCCAGTCTGTTATCACCTGCTACTTTCCTCTTCGTCGAAGAGTCAGTCATCAAGATGTCGGAGAAAAAAGAGGTAAAACAAGGAAGAGTTAAGTTTACGTTGTCCTTAACACAGTAAATGCGACAGTGACCAACACTTTACAGGTCTTATTTGTGACGAAAGCAATTACATATGTATGGAAGCCCGTTTCCGCCAGGGTTGGGAATATTTTTTGAATTAGTATCTCATAATAATGACTTAGTATCTCATAATAATGACTTAGTATCTCATAATAATGACTTAGTAACTCATAATAATGACTTAGTATCTCATAATAATGACTTAAGTATCTCAAAAAAGTTTCTCATATGAGACACTAAGTCATTATTATGAGATACTAAGTCATTATTATGAGAAACTAAGTCATTATTATGACTTACTAAGTCATTATTATGAGATACTAAGTCATTATTATGAGATACTAAGTCATTATTATGAGATACTAAGTCATTATTATGACTTACTAAGTCGAAAATTTCGACTTAGTTTCTCATTATTTTGACATACTTAAGTCATTATTATGAGATACTAATTCAAAAAATATTCCCAACCCTGGCGGAAACGGGCTTCCATACATATGTAATTGCTTTCGTCACAAATAAGACCTGTAAAGTGTTGGTCACTGTCGCATTTACTGTGTTAAGGACAATGTAAACTTAACTCTTCCTTGTTTTACCTCTTTTTTCTCCGACATCTTGATGACTGACTCTTCGACGAAGAGGAAAGTAGCAGGTGATAACAGACTGGCTGTTGCATTTTGCAAGTGACCAATCACAGACGCGGAGTCATCAGTCATCTGTCCAGC
The DNA here is from genome assembly GCA_037178815.1 of Barbatula barbatula. Lineage (NCBI taxonomy): Eukaryota > Metazoa > Chordata > Actinopteri > Cypriniformes > Nemacheilidae > Barbatula > Barbatula barbatula. Next base: position 13,668,083 of record CM074079.1, on the reverse strand, counting down.
CCCCAAAGTCCCAAAAGTCTGCTTGAACATCGAGCGAGCGATGGGCAGCAGTTGCGCGAGCGCAGAGTGATTCGCGAGAGCGCAGAGAGACCGCGAGAGCGCAGAGTGATTCGCGCGAGTACTCATCCCAGCCCATACTCGCGTGGCTCCATTTATGCTCGCTGTGCAGAAAAGATCCCTCGCGAGTATTCTTTTCCGCTCGCGGATACTTTTCTGCGCGCTCGCGGTGTATAAATACGCCCTCGCGGAGCAGCTTTTTCGCGCGTGTATATCATTATGCGCGTTTGCATCGCACGTGTGCGCGCGGATTCCTTGCGCGCGACTTTTGGGTCAAAATAAACGCCATACACACCTCTCACTTTACAAAAAAATAAAAAAAATTAAAAACAGAAGAGGGGAGAACCCCCAAAAAAATTTAAACCAGAGGGGGACCTTTTGTGGGTTATAAACCAATAACACACACACGGGGCCAAAAATTTTATAAAACAAAACTCTCAAAAAAAAAAATTTTTTATTATTGGGGTGTTTCATTTACAAATGGTGGGCGTGTGTGAAGTGATCTTTTGCCCAGTCGCTGGTAGCCAACGCCTTCACCGTTCCGTGCGAGGAAGCTGACAACCATAACCATGGTCTCGCTTGTAATGACGGGACTAGTTGGGTGAGCTTGCAGATCCCCAGGCCGCCATCCCGGTTCCTTGCATGTAATAGTTTGGCCGGCCCGAGCTCGGGATGGTCGGACAGGTATTGGAGTCGGGGAATCGCGTATTGGTTTGAAAAAAAGTCACCTTCTGGTACATTTTCAGTGGTGCTGCTCCGATTTGGCGTGCCCATTTGTCCAGCATACTGGCCTGTTCCAGGTTGGCAATCCCAACCCAAGGATTGCACTGAACACCGAGGTATCTAAAAGAATCCTCGATGCCTGTAAACTGCAGTATCGTACCCCCCAGAACCCACAGGGGTTGAGTCGGTGATCGTGTACAAACCAAATTTGCAAATGGCAGGACAGACTGCATTTATTTACACTCACCGGCCACTTTATTAGGTACACCTTACTGGTACCGGGTTGGACTCCCGTTTGCCTTCAGAACTGCCTTAATCCTTCGTGGCATAGATTCTACAAGGTACTGGAAACATTCCTCAGACATTCTGGTCCATATTGACATGATAGCATCACGCAGTTGCTGCAGATTTGTCGGCTGCACATCCATGATGCGAATCTCCCGTTCCACCACATCCCAAAGGTGCTCTATTGGATTGAGATCTGGTGACTATGGAGGCCATTTGAGTACAGTGAACTCATTTGTCATGTTCAAGAAACCAGTCTGAGATGATTCGCGCTTTATGACATGGCGCGTTATCCTGCTGGAAGTAGCCATCAGATGATGGGTACACTGTGGTCATAAAGGGATGGACATGGTCAGCAACAATACTCAGGTAGGCTGTGGCGTTGACACCAAGCTCAATTGATACTAATGGGCCCAAAGTGTGCCAAGAAAATATCCCCCACACAATTACACCACCACCAGCCTGAACCGGTGATACAAGGCAGGATGGATCCATGCTTTTTCATGTTGTTGACGCCAAATTCTGACCCTACCATCCGAATGTCGCAGCAGAAATCGAGACTCATCAGACCAGGCAACGTTATTCCAATCTTCTATTGTCCAATTTTGGTGAGACTGTGCGAATTGTAGCCTCAGTTTCCTGTTCTTAGCTGTCAGGAGTGGCACCCGGTGTGGTCTTCTGCTGTTGTAGCCCATCCGCCTTGATGTGTTGTGCGTTCAGAGATGCGCTTCTGCATACCTTGGTTGTAACGAGTGGTTATTTGAGTTACTGTTGCCTTTCTATCAGCTCGAACCATTCTGGCCATTCTCCTCTGACCTCTGGCATCAACAAGGCAATTCTTTTTTATTACTGACGTCAATGACTTGCTTATTTGTACATTCTACTGATGATTTCTTCATTATTTTGTCTTCGGTGAGCTTTTTACATTTAGTTATTTAGCATACGCTTTTATCCAAAGCGACATACAGATGAGAAAACATTGTAAGCAAATATAACAACATAGGCAACAAAAATACATAAGTGCATCAAAACTAGTCCATTAAGCGTAGCACAGTATACAAAGCTAAGAATAGTGAGGTTAGTGGGGGTTTTTTTTATAAGAAGAAAGGGAAAAGAATTAGGTTAAATCAATCTGCAACGTGTTGACGGAAGAGATGCGTTTTTTAAAGATGGCAACAGAGTCTGGTAGATCATTCCACCAATGTGGAACCTATCCAGAGAAGGTACGCGAGAGTGACTTTGATTCTTTTTGGGATGGTACCACTAGTCGTTGTTCCTTTGCAGGCCGCAGGGATCTGGCAGGTACATAGGTCTGCATTAGCGAGTGCAAACCCGGTGGTGGTCTTGTAGGCCAGGAGCATAGCTTTAAACTTTATGCAGGAAGCAACAGGGAGCCAGTGTGACATGATGAAGAGCGGAGTTGCATGCGCTCTCTTCGGTTTATTGAAGACCACTCTTGCCGCCGCATTCTGGATCATCTGGAGAGGTTTGATTGTGCAAGCAGGAAGTCCAGCCAGAAGCGCATTGCAATAATCCAGTTTGGACAAGACAAGCGCCTGGAGTTGGACTTGCGTAGAGTTCTCTGATAGGAAAGGTCTAATTTTACTAATGTTGTAGAGGATGAATCTACAGGACCGGGTGGTGCTGGCAACATGACTTGTGAGGTTAAGCTGATCATCAATTACCACCCCCAGGTTTCTGGCTGTGCTGGACGGTGTAATAGTTGATGAGCCTAGTTCAAGGGCAAGGTTGTGGTGAATCTTTGGGTTGGCTGGGATCACAAGCACTTCCGTTTTTGCAAGGTTCAGCTGCAGGTGATTATCCTTCATCCAAAGTGAGATGTCACTCAGGCATGCCGCGATGCGAGCAGAGAGACGGTCGGATCGTCCGGTTGAAATAACAAGTAGAGATGTGTGTCATCCGTTTAGCAGTGATAGGAGAAGCCATGCTTCTGGATATCATGTAAATGGAGAAGAGTAGCGGTCCAAGCACTGAGCCCTGTGGCACCTCCGTGTTGAGCTGTTGGGATGCAGAGACCTTGTCTCTCCAGGATACTCTGAATGACCTACCCAAGAGGTAGGACTCGAACCATTAGAACGCCCTTCCAGAGACACCCATTGCACTGACAGAAGACAGGAGGATGTGATGATTCACAGTGTCAAAAGCAGCAGACAGATCCAGTAGGCTGAGCACAGATGACATGGATGATGCTTTTGCCAGTCTCAGGGCTTCGATGACTGAGAGCAGTGCAGTCTCTGTCGAATGACCGCTCTTGAAACCAGACTGATTGCTGTCCAGGAGGTTGTTTTGCATGAGAAATGAGGAGAGCTGGTTGAACACAACTCGCTCCAGAGCTTTGGCGATGAAGGGAAAAAGGGAAACCGGCCTGTAGTTTTCTAGCAGTGTAGGGTCGAGGGTGGGTTTCTTCAGTAGCGGTGTGATGCGGGCCTCTTTGAGCGCTGTGGGAAATGTCCCAGTGGTGAACGAAGAGTTGATGATGTGGGTCAGAGCAGGCACAACCGTTGGAGAGATGGCCTGGAGGAGATGGGTGGGGATGGGATCCAGTGGGCAGGTGGTAGGGTGGTTGGAACCATCAGCTTCAGACAGAGGAGAAAAGGCGGGGGGCACACACGTGTCAGGGTCGTGGGCAGGTTCGACAGGTGGTGGCGTAGAGAACTGGCTGCTGATGGCGGTAGTTTTCTTTACGAAGAATGATGTAAAATCACCAGCTGTTAACTCAGATGAAGGTGCGGGAGCAGGCGGACAGAGGACAGCAGAGACGGTTTTGAAGAGCATGCGAGAGTCCGAAGAGTTGCAGATCTTCGAGTGGTAGTAGTCAGTTTTTGCAGAGGTGACGTCAACAGAGAAAGTCGAGAGGAGAGACTGGTAGAGAGAGAGGTCAGGAGGGTCTTTTGACTTGCGGCATAATCTCTCAGCTGACCGGAGGCTGGCGTGATTCTCACGCAGTACACCAGGGGGCCGACAGGGATGCACAGTTCCTGTGGCACTGTCTGTATTCAAAAGAGAGAGCTCCTCAGAGGGGGGAGTGCAGAGAAGACAGCAGAGGAAAAACAGGAGGGACCGCATGTTGCGCCGGAAAGTGACCATTGGTAAGACATCTGCGATGTCCGGAGCGGTGAGGTCGAGGTCCAGGGTGACGAAGTAGTGATCAGACGTGTGAAGCGGGGTGACCTGAGAGTGATGAGTGGAGCAGTACATTGTGAAGATCAGATCTAGGTTTCCAGACTTGTGGGTTGCTGATGTGGAAACCTGCCCGAGGAGAAATGATGCGGTCAGGTTGACGAAGTCAGCAGCCTGTGGCTTTCCAATGTGGATGTTGAAGTCTCCTAGTACCACCAGAGGAGTACCATCCTCAGGGAAGGATGAAAGAAGCACATCCAGCTCCTCCAAGAAATGTCCAAGCTGACCTGGGGGACGATATATAACTACAAATTGACATTTAACAGGGTGGGTGATAGTAACAGCATGAAACTCGAAGGAGCTGTTGTCACACAAGGGTGTTACCTGTGTGAATTTCCAGTCTTTGGGGATAAGTAGACCGGTGCCTCCACCCCTTCCTGGGATGCGAGGGCTGTGTGAGAAAGTAGTGAGAAACATTAAAGATAACAATAAAGGAATAAGTATAAGTGCAAACAAGTAAGACAAAAAGCGCAAGTGTTAATACAAAACAAAATACGTACAAAAGAAGTGCAATACTCAAGTGCCCTGTCGTTGTGGCCCGGCTCGGTGGAGTCGATGTCTTTACTCACTTCGGTCTGCACGCGACCTCTGCCGCAGTGGGTAGACACTTTTTAAATACCCGTCTAAATATTTAATTCAACAGACCGCGCCCCAAGATGACACTAAACGCGGTTTCACTATGTGACAGAGCGGAAGTAAATACAAAGCGATTTCTCAGTTTAACACAGCACCAAAACTCAACAAGAAACGATTTAAGTACACTCACGCAATTCTACACGCTTCTGCTGCTAAATTGCTTCTCCTTTCTGTGCACTTCGCTCAGCCGCTCATGGAGATGAAATGCACTATGTACCCTTATTATTACTGGGGTTAATAAAAGAAACAGGCTCTGAAGAAAAATAGACCAAAACAAGGGGAAGTGCGGTCTTAAAACGTCAAACCTTAATCGTAACAGCATTTTAGAATGTACTTTTGAAACGTGGACAAAGTAGCTGCTTCTTCGAATGCTGCATGCGTCCTCCAGAGATCACATGGAGACTGTGGGGCAGTCGTGGCCTAATGGTTAGAGAGTCGGACTCGTGACCAGAAGGTTGCCAGTTCGATCCTCAGGGCCGGCAGGTAACGACTGAGGTGCCCTTGAGCAAGGCACCTTACCCCTACTTGCTCCCCGGGCGCTGCAGTGATAGCTGCCCACTGCTCCGGGTGTATGTGTGTTCACCACTTGCGGTGCGTGTGTTCACTACTCTCTGGATGGGTTAAATGCAGAGGGCAAATTTCAGGTATGGTTCTCCATAACTGACGAATAGGTCACTTTCACTTCACTTCACTTTCACTTCACTTTCACATTTGTCGGCCTTGGCCGGATATGACATTGAGGTTTATTCAGATTTTATTTCAGAAGAGCAACAGTTATATTGGTTATGTGACACAATGTCTTCTTAAGAGGAATAAATATAAATGTTATAATGTTTTTTTTAACTGTAATCAAACCTCTTGTTGCTTGCGCACCTCCGCAAATTGACGGACTTTACACTTCAGTCCTGCATGTTCAAAATTTGAAGAAAGTCGAAGAGACAGTTTTTCCCAAAAAGATTAAGTAAAATGTATTATCAGATGTAAAAGTTTCTTTCCAGCTGGGGTTGTCTTCTCACAGACGAGTTAACCACATGGGAGTGTAACAGCCTTCTGATGTTACAGATATTTATGTATATGTGTAGTCGTTCTCTCTTCTGCAACCAATCATAGAGGGATATGTTAATCTGACTCCATTTCCAGCAAACTATTGGTTTTTGAGAACAACCTGGCCTTGCAGATAAATGTGGCTAAACAGCAGGAACATTCTTTCGCCCACACACTCGTTATGTTACACTCAGTTTCTGCATTTCTCACAGCTCTTGTCTCTCATTTTGCAAACTAGTTTTCAAGATTAAAAGCAAGCAAAGTTTTGGTGCGGGCCAGTTATGGGCCGACTGTTGCCGACCCCTGGTTTAGTATAATAATTAGCAACCTAGTCTCCGTGACTTAATGCGATAAATTAGAACTGCCATCAAAAAATAATGAGCAACCCAGTGTCTGTGACTATGTGCGATGAATTAGACGCCGTACAAGCCAAATTTCATTCTAGCACACTCAAGCACTCGCATTCTCCTTTCGCACACTCATATTCTCCTTTCACGCATATACATTTCTACTCTCACACTCATACATTTTAACGCTCACATTTATACTTTTTTTCCTTTCACACACTCACATTCTTCTTTCGCACATTTACATTTCTACTCTTACACTCACACATTTTAATGTTCACATTCAATATTTTTTTCTTTCGTGATCACATATTTTAACACGTACATTTATATATTTTAAATAAACGTATTCAAAGTATAAATGTATGCGAGAAGAAAATATATGTGTCTGAAAAAAATAATATATGTATGTAAGAGAAGAATGCGTGTATGTGTGAGAGAGTATAGTGAAAACGTAAGGTGTATGATGGAAACGGAAGGCAGTTCATGCAGATGCGATCATTACGTTCACGTCAGAGTGTGAACAGACAGCTATGGAAAGCCAAGAGGGTCATAAACGCGTGAGATTTGAAAAATGTACGTGTACTTTACGTGTATTTAACATATACTTAACTTGTCAAGTACACGTAGAATACACATAAACAACGCGTGATTCAGATGACAGTTTACAGTTTAAACGGGTCAATATCAGTGTTTGATAAAGTTAGGCACAAGCGCTCATCCTAATCCTGAAAGTCTTTTAATTAATTTTCAATTATAGCAAAATCTCTGAACAAAAGTGTTTTAACAAGCACCACCTGCTGGTTATAATTGTTAGCACAAAAATCTCTCATTGTTTTACAAAGACCTATATGTACTATAATGCGCTGTATCCTATACCTATCTTAAGTAAGTACCTCTGCTGTAACTTTCTTCCCAAACAAATACATAATTTTTTGATGCTTAGTTTGATAAATGGTAACGCTAGTATGTCTACTACTGTGTTTATTTTAGAAAAATGCATGAGTGGAGTAAAAGCAGGTTAATAATTTTTTTACAGTTTTTCATTAAACACCAATCATATTAGTTTATCTACATAACAAAAATTAGAAGTATCCATAACATGTTTAATGTCGGTAGCACAGAGTCTATAGGACCCCCCAGGTGTGCAGAAATGGTTTGACCCAATTCTTAGGCATGCAGCCAATGATATTGACCAATTTAAACTGGAAACTGGCGTCTGAATCACGCGTTGTTTAAGTGTATTCTACATGTACTTGACGTGTATTTAACATGTTAAGTACATGTTAAATAAACGTTATTTTTGTGGATCCTCAACAAATCTAGAAAGGGTTTTAATTTACATTTATGCATTTGGCAGACGCTTTTATCCAAAGCCACTTACATTGCATTATTCTATACAGTTAAACATAGGTATCTGCAATTCCTGGGTTCAAACCCACAACCTTGTGTTGTTAATGCAATGCTCTTACCACTGAGCTAAAGGAAAACTGTTCACAATGTTTTGAATGAATGAACAAATGATTCTGCTCCTCCTTACATTTGTTTAATACATTCCAGCATATTATTTAAATAATGTCTAATGGAATTTTCATTGCTGAAGATCTTTCGTAATCTTATTTTAATGTTTTCTTCTTAGGAACTTTTTAACAACTTAACGTTTCACACGATCATTCAACAGTAAAGTATGCATCCAATGAAAACAAAACATGAGTGAGCGTTCAGTTTGAGTGACATGTGGGCAGGTTATTTTCTTAGGAAATGAAGATATTTCGTAATCTTATTTTAATGATTTCTTCTTAGGATATTTTTAACAATTTAACGTTTCACAATATCATTCAACAGTAAAGTATGCATCCAATGAAAACAAAACATGAGTGAGCGTTCAGTTTGAGTGACATGTGGGCAGTTTATTTTCTTAGGAAATGAAGATATTTCGTAATCTTATTTTATTCTTTTCTTCTTTGGAACTTTTTAACAACTTAACGTTTCACACGATCATTCAACAGTAAAAATGCATCCAAAGACAGCAGAACATGCGTGAACGTTCAGTTTTAGGGACATGTGGGCAGGTTATTTTCTTAGGAAATCAAGATTACGAAGATATTTCCTTCTTTGAGAGAGAAAACAGACAAACAGGTAATGACAAGACCTAAACTAACACAGATATAGTTCATGAAGTAAGGTGACCACCTCGATCACATGAACATGAAATATGACACATACACAGTAAATGATGTATGCAACAAACAAATGCGACCTCCGGAAAATGGCATGTCTGGTCACATTATCATAAAGCCTTTGTTTGTAAGTATAGGTTCGGTGTCATTTGAAAGGACACACTTGGCCGTTAATAAGTCAGAATAAAACTTCTAGAATTTAAAACCACATTTGAAATATCTTTATATCTGTGATTTGTTTCTATAGGTTTGTATCTTAGATGGTCCTTTACAGATTCAGTGTTGCCTGCACACATTCACACCTTAGATCTGCGTCAGAAAGAGGAATTTGTCTTAGTGACAGAAGCATCCAGTGCACATACAGGTTAAAAGAGTGACAAGACACAGGTAACAACAATTTTAAATACATATGTGAGAGACAACACACATTTGACAAAAGGACAATATTAGACAAAGAGATGTACAGATGTGCTTTATACAAATGTGTTATACACAAGTTAAGCAGGGAAATGTGGATGGCTAAATATGATATCTATAACATATAATAAATATAGAATAAAATAGAGTATATATAGTTGTGTTCTGCACATGTTTTTCTCGCACAGTAGAACAGTTAACTGTTCATGAGGTAGATGGCCTTTTCCTATGATCGGCTGAATATAGCTGTTTAATATGTTGTGTCTTTATTATGATAACTAGCAACAGTTATAACTCCTTTTCACCTGGAGTTTCGTGCCTTAGACGCCTCACTTTAGTTCACGACTGTCTTTATTAAAATAGTGTAATTCGTTAACACTTTACTATAGGGAGAAGTGACCAATTCTCACTATTTACTTGTTGCTTACTAGCATGTATTATTTGCATATTGGCTGTTTATTAGTACTTATAAAGCACATATTCTGCATGACCATATTTGACATCCCTGATCGTACCCAATACCTATATTTCACGTTCATTCTTCACCTTTAATCCGATCATGATCAATTCTCACATTCTTAGTAAAAACCCTCCTATATTTCGTCTGTGCAGAACCATTTGAGTGACAGGTTGACAGACCTTTGACAGCAGGGTCATAAATCAATTAATATGATTCTACTAATGACATATATAAAGAAACAATTGTGTGATGGCTGTTTTTCCAGACTTGGACATTTGATGATATATGCCCAGTATTTAAGGAAAATGTAGCCTATTTGGTCATTTATTTACACTGTGTTCTGCAGTAATCTAATGGTATTCGATGCTGTCCTGTATTCCATGCAGTCGGACCATTTCACCTTCATGCGCTCCTGTAGTGTGATGATTAAATATTAAGATTGAAATTGTAAAGATTTAAGGGTTGGATTTTACTTGAGGGTGCATGAAACAATTCAATACAAGAGCGAATAACACGATTTAATCACCATGATAATGTGGATCTAACGTTTTCTATGGAGTGAAAATAAATGTGTGTGAGGCATTAGTACTTATAATCGTTCTTCGCACATTTAGGGTACTTTCTGTAATCTAACTTGAGTTCACTAACTCATCATTTGTGTCGCCCCTTGTCTCCAGAATGTGCGTACGCATGGGTCAAAGTTTGCTTACAGGCGTGCACATTCTCTCGTCAAGTTTGTTTTTAATAGATCACAACTTTTGTGTGGAAAGTGGTGTACGCACGTTAACAGCCCAGTTTTGTGTGTACGCAACGGTTATAAATGAGTCCCCAGAAATGGATGGAGAAAGGTACCGAACTGTTGCATGGACATTTCGTTTCAAATAAGAGTAGATAGATCAAACCACTCCATTTCGTCTCCCCTCCTCAATAAAAGGAAATCAATAAAAATGTCTCAGGCTGAGGTACAAAATAGCAATAGATAAAAATTTTGTTGCGTGTATCGTATTCAGTGTGAGGCTCATGCAGAAGAAATGTTTAAACATGCACGCCTAGAGAGAGTCAGTGCAAACGGATTGGGAATGATTCCGCACTGTCTCAAGTCATCAACAGATAAATTGCGTGTTCTGAACTCCTCCGCAGTTAGTCAGAAATGTCCTAAATAATGCTTTATGGCAATCTGGAGCACTGAAGTGGGCTAAATTGATTACATATTTATTTATTTTCAAACACATATAAGACCGGACCTCTAGGAAGTTTAATGAAATTGTCACACCTCAGGTCTCAGGTGTGGTGAGGCAATTTATTTTAAAAGAAGGTACTTTGCCAGTCCATAAAAAGTTCAACAAAAGACACAGTTTAAATACTCTAGGCCAGGGAAACAAGGCACAGGTGACCTGGTTAACGCTAACAAGGACACAAGAGGATGAACTAAGACAGAGGGGAATACATGTGACCTCGAGAGGCCTGGAGACAAACAGCAGGAGGCAGGATGCTGACAGAAATACCCCTGATTGAAATTATTTTCAGTTAAGACAGCTCAAACTTTTAGTGTAGTCTTAAGTCTAGTCTGTGAAACCAGGCCATTGTTTATAAATTACTTAACTTTTTAAAGCCAACCGATTACCTCTAAATACAAATCTTGTCTTGAAACTCAACTTGTCAGGGTGTACAGTACGTGAGGTTTAAAATGCAGGTAATAGCAACAGTTAATAATCTCAGTATTGTTATAGGTGCATGTGTTACTGTCTGCCCGCCACAGTGCATTTAATGAGTATGATAGATCTTTATGAAGAAACATCACCTATGTTGAGGTCACATCCCAGGTAGCAAACAGACGTTGGCCCAACGTTTGTTGTTGTGTTGGGCCAACGTTGGGTGCTGACGTTGGCCCAACGTAATTTTGTCCGTTGGGCCAACCATGTTATTGGACGGCCAGCAGACCTTCTGCCAACCTAAAAAATACCTTACCAACCTTCTGCCAACTTAAAAACCACTAAAACAACATTGAGCCCACGGTCAAAATTACGTTTGGCCAATGTCAGCACCCAACGTTGGCCCAACACAACATTTTAAGATTGTGATATGGCATATTCATTGTTAAATTGCATTAAAACAGACAAACTGAATTGGTTATAAGAATGAAATTTATTGGAAACAAAAAAATAAAAAAATAAAAAATGCAAAGAAAAGTAAAACAAAGTCAAAGTCAAACAAATCAACAAGGAACCAAAGTGACAAAAAAGGCGGCAAAGAAAATGCGGAAGAAGGCCAAAATTTTTTTGCAGATTTGAAGCTATTTGATGATGAAGACGGAGGAGGAGAAGCAGATATTCTCCCAAAAAAAAAAAAAAAAAAAAAAAAAACTTTTTAAAAAATTTTTTTTTAATATGTTTTTTTTTTTTTTAATAACACAACCCCAAAAAAATTTTTGCAAAAAATTCCCCATATTGGGGTAGCAAATGTTTTATACATCTTAATGCAGTTTAAAGATGAAGTGCACCTCTGTTTATATGGAAGTAAAATAATGTCAAATGTGTTTGAAATAAAAAGCCTGTTGAATTCACACTGGAAAAAATATGCATTGCATTAACCATGCTTGCATTGTAATGCATTGTATTTTTAGGGCTTGCATTTTTATGGGCTGAAATTCAACATGGTTGTATATTTAAGCTGTGAATATTTCAATTCAAAACATTTCAAACACATTTTCATTAATAAAAATTAAATAATCCATATTCACCTTTCATATTTCACTTGAATTTAAAAACTAAAATTTTCAAACTGTTTAAATAGAACCTTTAAAGGTGACATAGAATGATATTTAAATGAAAGTTTTAAATATGGATATTTCTACAACAACACTGCGCGGATTACACTCAGAAGACCTTTGTTTATTTAATGTTAATGATTAAAATGTACACAAATACAATAGGAAGAATTACCTAAAATTTATTGAGGTAACATTTTTTCACATCCCCTGTTTACAGTAGGGCTGCTTGATTATGTGAAAAATCATGATCACATTATTTTGGTAAAACATGATTACTTGATGATTACTCTTATTTGTCGTTATTTTCTTGACAGAGTAGAAAAGATATGAACTACATTAGCTCAGTTGCGTCACAAGCTCAGTCAAACCGCCAGATTACACCAACAGTCAACATTAAAGTTTATAATATTTAAGTCATATCGAATTACTAACAACAAAATGAACATTACATCTGTCAAGAATGCCTAATGTCAACATCTGTCAAGAAAATAAAGACAAATAAAAGATATGCTCTACATTAGCTCAGTTGCGTCACAAGCTCAGTCAAACCGGCATATTACACCAACAGTCAACATTAAAGTTTATAATATTTTAGTCATATCGAATTACTAACAACAAAATGAACATTACTGTGAAAATTACAGTTGATACAACAAATAATGAGGTAACCAGGAATTAATGAAAACTTACCTCAGAATTTACAACAGAAACGGAAACTCGTCTGAGGTAAACATCTGACTCTGAACTCACGAGGACGGAGGCGCGCACGCGCCCACAAATACGTGTGTGTGGCTTCATGCGGCACTGACAGGATGATGACGTCAATGTATCGCGAGAGCGATTCGAAATTAGATCTCTACGTGTAAGTTCTCGACTCGCTCTCGCGATACGTTGACGTCATCATGAAGTCGAACATGACTAATAACACATAACAAAAGACAACATGTTAAAAACAATAAAGATGGTAAAACTTGTTTAACATTAAATTGTATTAAAATAAACAGAAATATTGTGCTTTTAAAGCATAGCTTTTTAGATCTTCATCCGGGGGTGTGTTCAATTACTTCTACATAAATGCACATTTTGTTCTAAATGGACAGACCTTTAAAAAAATGTATAATTTTTTTTTATTATAGGACAAGTGTAGTTACTATGGTTTTTTATTTAACAACAACAATAAACATCAAAAGAAAATTATCTGCTAAGATAATAACAACCAATGGTTATTTTAATAATTATACTTATTTTAATGGTAATATTCTTTTATAATATTTTAATTATGGCAAAAATAATGGGGGCTAGCTAAAAAATATGGGACCTGTGTGGGTTTTCTGCTATGGGGCCAAAAAGGGCAAAGTCATAGGGGGCCCGCATGGGCTAGCCCATATGGGCCCCGTGTGGGGTTTTCTGTGGGCAAGCCATATAATATATATATAATTTGAGGGAAGTGGTGGGCAATTGCAGCTGACCATACCAACGTTGGCCCAACGTTGTATTTCTGTCAGATAGGTTGGGCCAACGTAACCAACCAATATTGACGTTGGCCCAACGTCTGTTTGCTACCTGGGTATATATATAATTTTAGGGAAGTGGTGGGCAATTGCAGCTGACCATACCAACGTTGGCCCAACGTTGTATTTCTGTCAGATAGGTTGGGCCAACGTAACCAACCAATATTGACGTTGGCCCAACGTCTGTTTGCTACCTGGGATGACATGTTCTGACGATGACTCATGTGATCTAGACTGTATAAATAGTGCAGTTGTGTCAAGTCACACCAGACCTGATCAAGTATTTCTAATTCATCTCTCAAAATCAGAAACCAGAACATTACAACAATGGAAAAGGTTGGACAGTATAGTCATGAGAGACCAGCAACTGAAGAGATCCAGGAGATCTGTAAAGAGGTGAGAAACAAGCTTAATCATTCAAACGTATAGGAATGCAGCAGTATATTGACATACTAATACAAATCAGCGGAAACAAATATTTTTGATTATAAGTATAATCTATATTTTTTTATTTTACTATTTGTGTGAAATCTGTTCTCTAACAATTATGGGTGGGTGGCCCTTCTTCCTACTTTTTTTTTTTTTTTTTCCTATTTTTTTGTTTTTTTTTTTTTTTTTTTTCTTATAAAAAACATATTCTTTACTACCCCAAACTCCACCTCTCCTCCCCCCACCCCCACCCCCCCCCCCCCTCCCACACAAAAAAAAAACAACAAAAAAAAGTTTTTTTGGGGAAAAACCCCCCGTTTATTGTTTTTTTAGAGCGAGAATTGCCCCTATACTGAAGTGTTACCATTTTTTCTTATTTATATCACATTCACTGTTCCCTTTCTGTCGGTCTCTCGACGTTGTGTCGAAGCCGACAGATGGGGTTCGCCCTTGAGAACCAATCGTCTCTGACTATTTTGAAAAGGCCAATGAAAATTGGCGAATGAAATTTGCATGCCGGGCTCCGCCCCGGAAATCCGGGTATAAAAGGGGAGCCGGCGTGCCCATTCATTCACCTTTTGTTCTTCGGAGCCTTCGCATCTGATGACATTCTTCGAATTGCCGATTTCTACGACGCGGTGCAGCGGAGATTCCCCTGGGCGTCCTGGCAGTTCCTGAGGTATTTTTCTAAAAGAGCAATTTCCTCAGCGTGGCATTGCCCGCTGATCTCTTGGGTGCAGTACACTCATCGAGGACGGACACGGTGGTTGCCGCAAGTGTTCGGGGGTCCGACCACTGTGGCAGCCTCGTGGATTCGTCCTGCCCGCACGGCGCGCGGATGGCTATTCAGACGTTGCGTCACTGCGCGCGGATGGCTAGTCAGACGTTGCGTCACTGCGGGCGGACGGCTATTCAGACGTTGCGTCACGTTGGCTATGTTCTGTCAAGAGCAAGCCACCACCTCGTTTGCTTCCCGTTCTGTGACCGCAGCGGCTACGGCCCTGCCGTCAGCGGCGGCGAGCAGCGAGGGTGATGTGGGGATTATCGTGAGCGTTAATCCGTCAGCCGGTCGGCTCGCGGACCGCTCGCGCCCCGTCTCGCTTGTTTAGCAGGTCCCCAAGGATGGTCCTAAGCCATCTTATTCCTCAGCCACGCGCTCGGACACGAGCCGTGGAGATGAGGTGTCTCTTGCAACATCGGAGCGCGACCTGCTGGCATCAGACTCTGGCGATTCCCTGAAGCTCCCTCCCTCGGGAGGTCGAGCACAGGTGAGAGCAGACGTCAAGATGTCAGCCATGCTCGCTCGGACCGCCGTGAGCGTCGGGTTGCGGTGCAGCCCTGGTGCTCGCGGCTGGGTACTCGGCTCAAGTGCCAAGTTTTACCGAGCTGCATAAGGAGTTCAGTAGGACCTGGAGCGCCCCCTTCGGCACGCTTCCGTCTAGCTGACTCTATCGCCCTCTCTTCCCTCGGGGCGGGGAGGCAGCTAGGGACTATGTCAATGCACCCTGGGTGGAGCATGCAGTCGCGGGTATCCGCAGACGGTGGCCACCTGGGGGGCTTGACCTAGGCTCACCGTCCAGGGCATGTAAGGTCTCGACATCGCTGGTGTTGAGGCTGGCAGTGCCGTGGACCAAGCTGCCTCCACTCTTACGCCATGGCCACCCTGCAGGCCAGGGCGCTAAAGAGAGCCCCACGGGGTAAGACCGACCCAAGTAGTGCCGCCGCCGACTGGCCCTCCGGGGACCGCGGTGGCAGCGCAGGCTGGGTCGGACGATGTCCACATCAGTGGCCCGGAAAGATGCCTCGGACCCAATCTTGCGCAGGCGGGCGAGCTCGAGAAAGGCCACTTTCCCGACTCCCCTCTCGCAAGGTCGGCTGATTGGTGGCGCTGTCAAGGACTGCTCCAGCAGCCTTTTGACAGTGTAGAAACAGACCGGCCTGCTGTGACCCGGCCGCCTTTCGGCCGTCGAGGTCTCGCACGTGGTCTGCCCCCAGCAGCCCTGGCCTTCTCTAGCGTCGACTCCGGTTCCGGTGCCCCCGCAGGTGGCCCCCCGGAGGAAGACGTCGAGAGAAGGACCACCTAGAGAGATTGAACCATCGGGCCCGACCCAGCCTTGGTTGCTGGATGGTCGGAATGGGGCGGTCCCTGCCGTGTCCCAAACACCTTCTGGGCCCCTTCGGGGGCCTAGTGCCCGCCTTCTCACAAGGAGAGGTCTCTCTCTGGGTCCCACTTGCAGCCGCTCTCACCCTCTGAAAGATGGTGTTCGGCAACTCGACGTTGCGTCGTGGCGGCACGCAATGACGAGTATAAAGCAGCCCTCAGCACTCTCGCTTCGACGGTGCGTCGAGCTGCGCCATCGCCTGGCAGGTGATTTAGCGGAGCCGTTTCCCCCGGGGGGAACAGCACTGCTAGTCACTGAACCAACCCCCGCGGGTTGATGAAGTAGATCGCAGCCCCCCCTGTGAGGTCTCTGGGTGCTTGGTTAGCATTTCAAACCATCACGGTGGCTGGGAGTGTGGTCCGTCTCGGCATTCGATCCAGCTCGCCAGACCTCCGCCGGACTTCAGGCATCCTCTTACCTCAGCAGAGGCAGGGATGTTCCTGTGCTCCAGGCCGGGGCTGCCACCCCTCTGGCGAAGGCGATCGAACCGTCCCCTCGGCCGAGATGTCCAGTGGCTTCGACAGCCGCACTTCATCATCCCCAAAACCAGGGGTCGCTGCATACCTTGAGCAGCACCTTGCAAGGGTGCCGTTCGGGAGGCGCAGAAGCGCGTCCTGGTGTCTGTCAGACGCCAGGCGTGGTTCATGACAACTGACCGCATACTCTCATGTACAGTTTCCCTCGGCACTGTCGAGGGGCTGGCATGTCAGTAACGGGTCACCCGGGAAAAAGAGAGCAGCTCTCCCTGGCGCGGAGCTCCCCTTTTTCCTGGTAGAGAATTCAACACTGTCTCCATGACGGCATGCTCGCTCACGAGCACGCACAGTCAGTGCTGAGCTGCTTGAACTTTCAGGCAGCAGCCAGCGGTCCCCTGAAATCAGTTTCAGAGGCTCCTGGGCATGGTGTCCTCGGGGGTGGCCTGTCCCCCTCGGGTTGACGCACATGGGACTGCGACAGCACTGACTACAGAGATGAGTTCCCTGGAGAGCGTGGCGCACTGGCAGTAGGCGTATCGTCATTACGCCTGCTGCCATCGCATCCTAACCCGGAGCAGGTCTTGAGGCCGGTCGTGGAACGACAGACGCCTCCCTACGGGGTGCGGGTGCGGTGTGCAACGGGCGCGCAGTGTCGGGTCGCTGGACGGGCCCCCGCCTGCGTTGGCAGATCACTGCCTTCAAGTTGCTAGCTGTCCTGCTTGCACTGATGAGGCTCCGGCCTCTCGTGCAGAGCCAGCATACTGGCCCGGACAGCACGACCGGCGTAGCGTACTAAACCTCAGGGTGGCATTCGCTCGCTGCAGTCATCGCAACTCGCCCAAAAACGCCTCCTCCCGTGGAGACAGCAGGTGGCAAAGCCCCTGCAGGTCACATGCCCACCGGGTGTCCTGAAACAGACAGCCAAGCGCTCTCTCGTCAGTTGACACCCCGTGGGAAGTGATGACTCCACCCCTGCGGGCTGGCCTGGGTGTGGTTTGGGCGGGCACAGGGGGACCTGTTGCCTCCCTGAACACCACCCAGCGCCGCTGGGCACTCCCTGGTCGAGGTCCCCCCTCGACACGGAGGCCCTAGCGCGCAGCTGGCCGCGGGACAAGCGGAACTACGGTTCCCCCAGTGAGCTTCATTGCGCAGGTCCTGTGCAAGGTCTGGGTAGGGAGTGTCAAGTGCTGCTAGTTGCGCCTTATGGGCCCAACTACACTTGGTCCTCGGAGCTAATACTCCTGATGACAACTCCCCCTGGCCAAATCCCCTGGCGAAGGCCTACTCGCAGAGGAGGAGGAGGGTTCCTGGATGACCTATCCCCCCCCTCAGTGGTGGAGACTGTCACTCAGGCAAGGGCTATGCCCACAAGGCTGGATGCCTTTAAGTGGCGCCCCTTCTCGTCCTGGTGCTCTTCTCGAGGAGAAGACCCGCGGAATTGCTCGCTCAGGAACGTGCTGTCCTATTGCAGGAGAGGCTGGGGAGTAATCTCCCCTTCCACATTGGAACGTGGGTACCCGCTGTCGCGGTTATCACGTACCAGTTGCTGGTGAGCCTCTGGGGCGGCATGACCTGATTATTAGGTTCCTCTAGGGCGCGAGGGGCTAAGGCCTCGTCCGCGCCCCGTACCCTCTTGGGACTTTAAGGTGGACCTTTGGGTCCCCTTTTTCGGGCCCTGCCGAGAGCCCCTTCCTCGTTCTGCGAGGGAGGTTGGCTCTCCTGCTGGGCCTCGAGTCCATCCCGAGGGTGATGCACCTGCAAGCATTCCGTGTCCACCGATTGCCAAAATTCAGGCCCGGTGACTCTCACGTGATCCTGAGACCCCGGCCAACTTACGTGCCCAAAGTTCCGCCGCCCCCCTTTTGGGAACTAGGTGGTGAACTTGCAGGCGCTCCCACACCGGGAGAAAGACCCAACCTGTACGTGGGGTGTCCAGTAAGCGCATTGCGCCTCTACTCGAACCACACGGAGGGCTTCAAGGCCCTGAGCAGCTCTTGTCTGTGTTGGAGGTCAGCAACGGGAGTGCTGTCTCCGAGGAGAGTTGTCGCGCCGGATCGCACACGCCGTCACTACGGTGTGCCGATCCTAGCCCCATGCCCATTTGAGTGACGGTACACTCCGCTCGGGGTGTGGCCTCCTCGTGGGCATCGGCTCAGTGCGCCTCTCTGGCAGACATCTGTAGAGTTGCGGGTTGGGCTACGCTATACCTCGCAGAGGCTTGCAAACCTCCGTGGGGAGTCGGCAGCTCGAGTCTTGCCAACAGGTGAGACCAGCAGTCGTGGGGCGTACGCCTGCGCATAGCGCCTTTCCCCTTCTTAGGTGGATCAGTGCGCTATGGGCTGCCTCCCTTCTTTCCCCAAGGGTGAAGAATAGGCAGTCCGTCCTTCCATCAATAAGCACTCAGGGCGGCGGGCTCGGCGGAGCAGCCCTGCCGCCTATGGCCGGGTATCAAGCTGAGTTATTACATATAGCTCTAACCGGACCTAGTGCCCCACACGTAGTAACCCCCCACTAGGGTGGTTCCGTCTGAGATGTCGTCATGAGATGGTTCCCCACGTGGCAACCCATGACCTCCCCCAGGTGGACATCCACCTTGCGTCATTCCGCACATACCTCCCATGAGTTCTCCCCTATTGGTGAGACCATGTCGGTGTCTCCACTGTATTCCCCCCTAGGGTGGGAAGTGGTCTCCGTAGCGCACGTCCTCATTGAAGGAACAGCGCTTACCCAGTAGCCCTACGACTGGATGGCCCTCGCCAATGGGGCCGTCTGAGTTGGCAGAGGGCAGGGGCTACTCATCTTTGCCAAAAGCTCTGGGAGCCCCTGCCTGCCCACTGGAAGGTTACAAATTTCGCGATAGCGCTCACGTGTGGCTCGCCCAGGCCGGTCAACGTCGCTTCGCTAGAGATTGTGACGCGGCTAGTGCCGTGGCGTTTTCCATAGGAACCCCATCTGTCGGCTTCGACACAACGTCGAGAGACCGACAGAAAGGGAACGTCTCGGTTACGTATGTAACCTCTGTTCCCTGATGGAGGGAACAAGACGTTGTGTCCTCCTTGCCACGACAATAGCCGTCCGCTGCAGCAGTCACGAGATGCTCTCAGGCTCCTCAGCACAAGAGGTGAATGAATGGGCACGCCGGCTCCCCTTTTATACCCGGATTTCCGGGGGCGGAGCCCGGCATGCAAATTTCATTCGCCAATTTTCATTGGCCTTTTCAAAATAGTCAGAGACGATTGGTTCTCAAGGGCGAACCCCATCTGTCGGCTTCGACACAACGTCTTGTTCCCTCCATCAGGGAACAGAGGTTACATACGTAACCGAGACGTTATACTGATTATATTAATGTGTTTATTAAGATACAACCAGACGCAGAGAAGGCAGCCAAACAGAAATTTAATGCCTTTGTTGCCGAAAGTTTCATGTGGCAACTTGTTGCTGGAAAAAACTACACAATCAAGGTAAGTCATTTTTGTTGTTTTTCACATGTAAAAGAAAACGATTTAACAATCAATGGTTTTGAAAGATTTTCAAAACAAATCTTAAATCTTTAATGAAACTGAACTCTCTCTCTCAGGTACATGTAGGAGTTGATGAGTTTGCACATGTGAAGGTGTTTCGAGATTTGCCGGTTAATGGAAGTTAAGTGAAGTTCATTGAATTAAAGTTCCCTAAAAAAGATGCAGACCCTGTAACACCCTTTTAAGTGTCTGTAAACACGCAAACATTCTGCATTACAGAAACGTCTTTTGTTTCTCTTCCAAACACAAACTTTTTACAATACTGATGATTTAAATGTGATCAAGTAACATCATACGTCTTGTTTTGATACACTCTTATGTCATGAAATAAAGATTTAATGCACATGAAAGTGGATTGAACAAGCAATTCATATTAACATTTCAACAAACCTTATTGTGATCAGTGTTTGACGTGGCCGGAAGTTCCGGGAGTCTCCCGTATATTGATAGCGGCTCTCTGATGCCCGCAGAGGTGGAGGGCCCCAAAAAACGCAAATACAAGACACATTTTACGGAAGACTACACGAAGGTGTACCCCTGTCTTATTAGAGTAAAATTAATGACAGTCTTGCACGCTGTACAGTTTGCAACAGCGACCTCAGCATTACCCATGGTTGTCATGCCAAGCTCGGATGGATTAACATACCACAGGCGAACAGGATAAGAAAAGTGGGATTTAATAAAGCAAAAGTCCATAAGCGGTAACAAACATAACTGGTAACGACATCCAAGATCCATAACAGGTAACTAACATAACAGATAACGACATCAATACTGACCCTAGACAGAATCAAAACGCACAACCTAAATAGTGTCCAAACAAATGAGCTGATGAGGTACAGGTGCAGGTGTAATCAGAAGTCCGGTGAGCTTAATCTGTGCGGAAAGTGAGAGAGCGCTGTTGTAGGGGGCGTGGTCGGCGGAGCCGGTGTTACAATGGTGGGTTAAATAATTGTAAAAGACATATTGAGGTGAGTTCATCAAGTTTCATTTGATTTCATGCGCATATTATTCAGGTCGGCTAACAACTAGCTACATGAAAACACCTTAGATATATTTGTTTTCATAATTTGTTTTCGTTAAAGTGACTATGTTTTTAGTAGTAATATAAAATATTTAAATATAAAAACTTTGGCGTGCATGTGCTTGGTTCAGATTGCGACAGGTCACAGTATTACGAATTTTAAACGTGAGAAATTGGTTGGCAGTCGTGGCCTAATGGTTAGAGAGTCGGACTCGTGACCAGAAGGTTGCCAGTTCGATCCTCAGGGCCGGCAGGTAACGACTGAGGTGCCCTTGAGCAAGGCACCTTACCCCCACTTGCTCCCCGGGCGCTGCAGTGATAGCTGCCCACTGCTCCGGGTGTATGTGTGTTCACCACTTGCTGTGCGTGTGTTCACTACTCTCTGGATGGGTTAAATGCAGAGGGCAAATTTCAGGTATGGTTCTCCATAACTGACAAATAGGTCACTTTCACTTTCACTTTCACTTTCTCCTAGTGTTGGTATTATAACAGTGTTTAAAATCGCAACGAAGAATTTAAGTTTTTAGCTATTTAACATGCTTGTATTATTAACATTATGGACTTTGTTTTTATTCTCGGATGACGTCAGTTGCTATAAGAATATACATTAACGTCTCTCAATAAAATTTAGTAACTCCCTTTCAACTGTCAGTGAGCTTTATTTTATGAAGTTTCTGAAATTGAAATGAAGTTTTTTTATTGTATCGCTATTGTTTTTGTTGTAGTAATGTAGTAATTATACGCAACAAACATAATACGATATAGTTATATCTATGTTATACTTTTATGTTGAAATTTTGCCACACAAATAAATTACGTTCAATTAATGATGTTTTTTTATTACTCTACAAACATAATTCTATAGAAATGTCGAACTTCTGCGTGGAAATTTACCACATGAATAAATTACGTTCAACTGATGAGTCATTTAATCCCACACACACAATACATCACAAAAAAAAAAAAAAAATTTTTTCTTTTTTTTTTTATTTTTTTTTTATATTTTTTTATATAAAAAAAGGAAGAAAACACAAAAAATAAAAAAAAAAAAAAAAAAAAAACAACAAAAAAAAAAAAAAAAAACCCCCCCCCCCCCCCCAGAAATTTTTACCCCCCCCCCACCCCCCCCCCCCCAAACACCCCCCCCCCCCCCCTTTCCCCCCTTCCAAAAAAAAAAGACCCCCCCACCCCCCACACCCCCCCACCCCAAAAAAAAATAAATTAATTTTGAACCCCCCAAAGACCCCCAACCAACAATGAAACTTTACAATCAATAAAAAAAATAAAATAATTTAATTTAAAAAAAAAAACCACAATTTTTTAAAATTTAAGCCTTAAAAAAAAAAACTTAAATGTGCGTGTAAAATGTACCAAAACTTGTTTATTGACCATCTTGTTTATTGATAATGTTGTGGAAAAATTGATCTTGTAGTTTCAAAAAATTGCTCGAACAAAGAAGGTCCAGGTGTCAAAGAGTAAACTTTATTTGTTCGAATCAAACAAAGTGAGATCTTCCCAAAGCATCTGAAAATACAGTGTTCTCAAGCTCATAGTTATAGTAAAACGTATGCAGGGGGGTTTGTCTGTTCACCAATCAGGTAAGTTCCCGTTATCTCTTATTTTTGATAACCACTAACTCTGTTTCTGCCACCAATAAGTCCCAGGCAGCTGGACATGTTTTTAATTGTGGAATCATGGTTGGCACATGGACAAATAATAATGTGCCCATATTTGAACACCTTTCCGGTTTTCTTCCGGCAAAGCAACTTGGTGAACTCATAATGCATCTTTGATCATATGCAATAACTCATGAGTTGTCCTTGGCATACGATAAGACTTTATTAAAACTGAACTCATGTTTTGAGATAGTAATGTTTTTAGCGTAATAATGAGCAGGCTAGCGTCCTTGGCTTCATGCGATAAGTTAAAATTAATTAAATTTGTCTACCAAAATGTGTGTGGGGTACGTGCAGGTGTTTTCTGCATGTCATCCTCTAAACTTTATTTGAACCTTAGGCCTCACAGACATCACTGGATTTTATATTGCTGTAAAACGTTGAAAAGTATTCTTTAAACATGCTATAAGTATTTTTATGTAAATAATCATTAAACTGGTATACTGATTGTAACACTAAGTCATTAAACCATCTTAGTTATTTGCTCACAATCATCTTGAATTAAATGGGGTTAAATATGGCTTCTGATTATATCACTAATATCTAATAACTAATAGTCTCTAATATCTAATAACTAATGGTCTATGCTATTGTTCCCATGAATACTTCCTCAATGCTTCATGACTGATAAAAAGTCCAATAACAAAAAGTGTAATATTCAAATGCATGCACAAATGAAGATACATCAATGAAGATATATCATTGTGGTTAAGGATATGCGTTAAAGATACCTTAAAGATACTGTAAGAAATAAAGAAAATACTCAATATATTCCCCCTTTGGGGCTCCTATAAGGAGTCCCACACCCTTTAGATTAGAGAAAAAAATTCAATCAAATGTCATCAACAGACCGCGTAAATGCTCATTATGGTATTATAGAAATGCACAAAAAGAAAAATCCGTTCTATCCTCTCGGTTGTCTCGTGACACGGACAACGCCTGCTTTTAACCCACTGTCAATAAAAGCGACTAGTCTATGCATTTTCATACAGTTGGTCATCACTAATTGAATAGACAACCATCTGTTGTATCGGAGCAGGTGAGACAAGTTGCTTCGTAGCCTGAACTATGCATGACCAACAACACAGTAATATTATTAGGGGTGACAAAATACATGCCACCAACATCAGTATGTGGTGCAGACTTGGAAACATGTTGGTGAGCCAGGCCCACATTGAATCATCTGAAGTTATGTCCCTGCTTGCAATTAGTGTAGACAGTTTTGAGATATTGTATATTCCTTCTTCAATAAGATGTCCTTCTGCGTTGTTGTCCGGTATGTATGTGCAACAAGTCTTTCCCACCATAGCACAAATGCCTCCTTGTACTGCGGTGAGTTGATCCAGAACCAAACGATTCTGGAGAGCGGTAAGACGTAATCCTCGCAGTTCTTCTTTTGTTCCTTGCATCATAATTCCTGTGGTGTTAACAAATGATGACAGCTCATATCGGTTGATTTCTACCTCATCCATCATAGAAGATACACCCAGTGCTGGACTAAAAGCCGCCACAAGTTTTTCTGTGACTGTCCATAGATTATGACTCTTAGGTACTGGGCTGCCATGTAGAAAGTCGAACAATCCTCTTCTAGTGCGAAGTTGTCTTTCCGTTGGTTGATGAGGCAAGATAATAGCACAGCTAGGATAGCATTGTCATGTGCAAGTCGCCTTTGTTCGTGCACATAACCTGAATTTCCCAGTCTTTGATAACAAGATATCTCAGCATACTCATCTCGAGATGGAAAATAGAGTGATGTTCCTTGTATTCGATCTGCAGGTGGTTTTCGATGTGGAGTGTTGTCCGTATGATATGGCTTGAATTTTCCAATTAGTTGCTGGAATGCAGCTGACATTGATCACATAACTCTATATGCTCAAAAGTTCATGAATGAGATCACTAAAGGAGTCCTGACAGGGTAACTAATGTTTTTAATCTACCTATGTTCGTCCAGTGGGTGGCCCCCACCGTCACTGAAAGAGGTGGTTCTTCCACTGGCACTTAGCCCTCGGACTCCTACTCACAGTTCTAGTTCCTTCGGTAATGCATGCATTCGTACTCCCGTTCCGTGATAGGTAAGGTACAACGTGTAGCTGTCAAAACTCTTCTTGCATGACGTATAACAATGCAGGGTGTAACACCGCTCTATCATTCCAGTGTTGGGGTCAGTTTGGTGAATATACTTCTTCCTGCAGTGTAAGATGATGTCTCAATGGTAGCTTAATTTCTTTTCACTGAGTGATTGCTACCTCCGTGATGTCACTCTGAACAAATATTTTATCACTGAGAATCTGCCAGAACACCCCCTGGTTTTGGCCTGTTCAATGTGATAGAAATAGGAGAAGAAAGAGAACAAAGAACAAAATGGACAGGAGAGAGAACCACATAGTGCACATCTCTCTCATTTATTTCTATTGGGTTTATAAACATGTTGTCTTAATATGAGTAAATTCAAAGGGGAGGGGTTTATGCCAAAATAACAAACAAAACATAAGCTATCTTCCTGCCTATCAGTATCTAACAGATTCTTCCTAAACTATGTGCCCCAAAAGGAAATACAATTCTATGCTCTCTCCCTACTATGGAAAAACAGATTTATAATAGTAAAACAAAAATGGCACCCCTATTTTTGGTTGAGTTAAGGTATTTCATTACAGTTTTCTATTGTTGTCACCATAGCTAACATAAATGCCTCAGAGTTATGTTGCACATTTAAGTCAGTATGCAGTGACATTTGTTTCGCTTTAGCTTTAACAAGCAAAGATCTTAGTATAGGAAGAACACAACAGAACATTATTATAAAAACACATCAAAACAACAACAATCAACATTCCTATTCCCGTTAGCCATTCTCCCCATGATTCAAGCATCGAATCAAGCCATGTCCCAAAGGCCTTATCTCTTCCTGCATTAGCGTTATTTCACCCCTCAAATGTTTAAATTTTTCCATAGCATGAGTGAAAGACCCATCGGGGCAGTATTATTAGGAAAGGCAAACAAGTGCCTACTGCTTTCTGCCAATGGAATGCAGAAAAATGCAGAACAAAGATCAATCACTGTAAAATATTTAGCATCCGGTGGAATATTTGTGAACAGGGTATGAGGATTTGGGACCTCTACTGGCCAATCGTTAATAAAATCATTGTTGTCCACTTGTAATGCCGCTCCCTGTGGTCCCATGATTATATACTGTGATATTAGGGGAACTCTCTTATCTTTTTTTTTTTTTTTTTTTTTGAAGCCATTTTCCCTGTGTCTACTTTACACAATGGGTCATATATCATGGTGCAGTGAAATTCTAATTCCGGTAATTTGGGCTCTTCGATCTGTTCCTTAATAAACTTTTCCCATTTGTACAATGTCTTTCCTACATCCTCTTCTAAATCTCCTAACCAATAGGCATTAGCTTGGGGGGTTGAGATTACCATTTGTCTAACTCCCTTACTGTCAATGTAAAGACCCTCGGGGTACAAGATATCTGCAACTTTAGCTAACTTAGGGCATCCCTCCCTAACAGATTAACAGGGGTTTGTTCTGATGTTTTAGTTTTTTCCAGAAAATCCTACTGTCTTTGTGAACTTGCCAGACATTGGCAGGTGTGAGGCATAATTTGAGCTCATACATGTATAAGTTGCTCCAGTGTCTATCATCATTGGTGTGTTTTTGCCTTCAATATTAACCTGCAGCATAGGTTCAGAATCAGCATCTTCAGTTATCATTGGGTGCTGACCCCTCCCTGTAGGATCTTCTCGGCAGCCCTAGTATCCGACATCCAGACCTCGCCATGGGTTGACTGGTCCTTGCTGTTGTCCTTGCTGTTGTTCCTGATGACCTTGCCATGGTTGATTTTCTTGGTTTTGCCAACGAGGGCCCTGTTGTCTTTGTTCTTGCCATTGGGGTCGTCGCTGTTGGCCTGCTTGCCATTGATGGCCCTGCCGTTGCTGACTTGAGTTCCAGGGGTTGGTTGGACAATTCCTTCTGTTGTGCCCCAGTTGACCACATCCCCAGCATGGGTATTTTGTTCGAGTCTGTCTTCCTTGCTCTTCTTGCATGGGTCTCGGCCCAGATCTGTTTTGTTGGTCAGACTTCACATAAATGATGATAGGCGCTGGCTGCTGTGATCCACTTCCTGGTGCTTGCTGTGCAGTGGCTTCTGCGCCCGGTTGCTGTACCATAGGTGCTGGAAGATTTACTGGAGCCATTATTGCTATGTGATCTTCCTCTTTGTCTTTGCCTTTAACCATGGCTTGCGTCTTTTTCTTTCTGCCCAGTTCTTCAAGCTGCAGCTGTACCAGCCTTCTTTGAAGATAATTTTCTTGATTTCTCAGTTTGAGTTAATTTTTTCTGTATTGCTCCACGGCATGGGTCACGTAATCACATAATTCTTTATGCGGCTTGGAGTTCAGGCCCACTACATCTTACAGCTTTGGCCTTCACCACTGATGGGATGGCGTCGACGATAGTATTTCTGAGAAGTGCTGCCATTACCATATCACCTTCCGGATCTTTTTCTAGTTCTTGCTTCTCCTTTCTTAGTTGTTTTGGTAAGAAGGTAGCAGGGTTTCCTTCTTCCCCCATCTGTTCCCCTTTAAGTGTTCGGGATCAATGCGATTGGGAAACTCTTAATTCCAGCCATACTTCCCTCCTATGGTTATTAAATGGGTCTCCGTCTAGGTATGGGGAGTCTGCTGCATATTTGAGGTCTGCTTCTTTTAAGATTTCGTTCAACTTCCTACACATTTGGCTAGAAGTGCTTTGATGTCTCCCAGTGCCAAGAGTTTTCCTGTTGTCTCATCCTCCACCATTCGGATCCATTTGCCTGCTCCTTCATGCAAATCAGGTAGACGAACAACTAGTCCCTCAAGATCTTGAGTAGGCCATGGCACATATTGCGCTTGTGTCCCTTTTATCAAAATAGGCCACTGTTTACCTTCCTCAGTTGTATGGACTTCCTGTTGTTCCTCTCTGGGGGGGAACTTATGCCTGCAGTTTTTCTAAGTCTTCCCCCTTTGCTTTCTTCTTCGATCTCTGAGTCCTGTAGGTAGAGTTTGCCTCTTACGTACTTTAGCTCTCCGATCGGGGGGTTTCGTGAGACAGCTCCTGATGTTTCTTTATTACTGGATGCAGAATGCTGGGTCTTGCATTGGCGTCGTTCATCGCTTTCAATTACTGAGTTGTGGTCTTCATCTTCACTTCCTCTGTCGGTACTGGAGTCTGAAAGATCTTCCAGAGCATTAGCAGAGGTTGCATGTATGGATCTTAACATTTCTGCTGTAGCATCATAAGTCCCTCAACGTTGTGTTGTTATTCCTTTTAATGCTTCTTACTCGTCCTCATAAGGATCAGGACATTGGGTAACTCGGTCTCCATCGTCTAACTGATCCTCCCTAAACACTGGGGATTTTAGGCTGGTTCTGCCTTTTCTACCTGTTTTTGAGGGGATTTTTCTCTTAAGACTGCCATCTCTATCTGGATCTATATCTATCATCCCTTCTATTGAAACCTCTCCTGACAATGCTACCACTGGCATTTGTGTTAGTGTTTGCATCTTTTCTACCTTTTGGCCTCTAAGGGGTTCATAGGGAGGTGGCTGAGTCTTTTTTTTTTTTTTTTTTTTCAAATTTCTCTACACCATTTTTATCATCATTATTTAACACTGCTCTGATTTTTCTCATATTTTTTACCTTTGAACAGGTTCAACACCTCCTGTTCTACTTTTCTTTTTGATTCTCTTCTTGGTTTTGTCTCTTGGTTTATAATTTTTTATCAGTCCCTCCATTTCCTCACACACCGTCACATCAAAGGTACCACTCTCAGGCCACAATGTTCTTAGTTTTTTAGTCCGTGCAGCCCATTTTTTAGATTTTCTTTCTATAGTCTCTTTACATACTGGGTATCTGGACCCCAACTAATCTACAGGAGTGGATGCCAGTTCTTTAAGTAGTGTTTCTCAACACTAAAAGCACAGAGATTTTAAAATATCAAATTTTTATCACATCATTCTTTTTATTAATAGGATGCAAACCAAGCTCTTGAGTTTTCTGGGGCTATTTTCGACAATCAAAAAGTCTTATTCATAGAGCTTAAAAGTGAATCTATGGTCTTATGAATCAATAATGGGGCAAAGGCTTCAAAATCATTGGCCTCATAATATATTTTTCTATCTCTAACAATGAAATGAGAAATCTGGGACTCTCAGATTCAGTAATTCAATTAAAAATTAAAATTAAAAGCAAACTCAAACGTAAAAGTAAATAACTAATTAATTGGATAATTCAACAAATCTGAAAGTAAAGCAAAATTAAAAAAAAAGAACTCAAACTTAAAAGTCAATAACTCAATATTAAAATGGCAGCTTATTGCCAAAGATCTAAAAAATAAAAGTTGCTATGGGGCAAGGGAGATTCTCAACACATGAAGGTGGAAAATTATTCCTTAAAAGACAAATGAAATAAAAACCTTAAAACAAAAATATGTTTAACCTATTCAACGTCAGGGCCTTTTTAAACAAATACCCACACACAATGTTAACGCACTACTGGAACAAAAATGTCTGTAACTCATAAATTCTTTGAAATAAAGACCTACAGATGGTCTTTGTTAAAAAAAGGAAAATTATCAGATTGGTCCTAAAAAAACAATCCCACAAATGTTTCTCATAAAAATGTAAAAATAAATAAATATAAAACAAAAACATAAACCTTTTTACTTTTATAACTTACAGTCCCAAAGGTCAACAAGTGTTGTATCAAGTTTGGTCATGATACACACAATTTTGAGGGGTCTGGTAAGTTTCCTTTTCCGCCATACCACCAAAATCCTTTGGGGGGAACATAGACCTAAAACTATAGGTTGATCAAAAAAGACATTGCGATGCTTTATTACTCTTTCAATTAACAATTAATAGATTAAAAACTACAAAAGCACAGTAAAAACATAAAAACAATAAATTTGTATGAAGCTTTTCTTTTGATGCACACTAATTCAATGAATCAATTATCATTTCTGTATCAATTTCTCTCCTTAAATAGATTATTCTTCTAAATACTAATCAAATGTGTATTCTAATTTATTTAGCTTTTCCAACAATATAATGTTTGTCATGAAAAGATGAGAATTTACATGCACAGTATTGATGTAAAGGTATAGGTGTTCTGCGGGATGTATTTATTTTTTAGACATACCCTTGTCCTTTAAACATCACTTAAACTTTCCCCATACTTCATTTAATAAAACATTAAAATATGTATTTTAGAATCTCAGACCTTTCCGACGATATGTAGTTTGTCATAATTAGATCTAACTTTCACAAGAATATTGATTCAAAAGTGGGTGTTCCATATATGGAAAGGTGACAATTAACAGGTAAAATCACTGATAAATGATTTTAAAACATGAATTTAACTATGATTTTAAAACATGAACTTCAAATCAATGAAAAATGGTTTCAAAACATAAACTTCTGGAACAGTTCTAGGATCTGTGCTGTTCTCCATATACATGCTGCCCCTTGGAAACATTATTGAAAACATGGAATTAGCTTTCATTGTTATGCAGATTATAGTCAGTTATATATATCCTGCTATCCAAATAGGCAGAGTGCATTGAAGATATAAAACATTGGATGACCTACAATTTCTTCTTTTCAGCAAATCATTCACTTAATGCAAAATATGCTAAATAAACCACCGGGAGACTGCTGATACCAGTCACCAGATGTCTATATAATAAGTTAAACTATCCATGCAATGTGTTTCACCTCCTCTTTTTCCCCCTTATTCTTCCTTACAAAGCTACTCTTGACATACCGTATAAAACGTCATACAAACAAAATTGAAGTGAATTGCGTTGAACTTCAAATCAATAACAATGTTTTCAAATCTTGAATTTATCAATGAACTTCAGACTATTCTCAAAATTAAGAAGTCCAGTTTCATATCTTTTATAATACTGCTATGTTGGAAAGGAGTTTTAACATTCATTTAGCATTCAGAGTACATTATGCATGAATCGTATTTGATTTTATATCTAGTTATTTATCTACATACCTTATGTGTTTATTTTTATTTTTATTTTTTATGGTCTTAATATGTCAAGATGTTATAATATTCTTTTGGTCATTCAATCTTTATTTAGGAAAAAACAAGAACTCAACAATGGTTAACTTTCTTTAAGGTTTACAGCCAACACAATGTCTCCGTTCAGTTCTCTCCCCTGCTCTCTGTGCTTCCTCGTGCTCTCCTGCACGCACACACACACTCTCCTTGCTTATCCACACACACACACAATCTCTCTTTCGGTGGTCTCTGTCACACTCTACTGGACACTCACAGAATCACTCTTTTTGGACCCTGGCCAAAGGCCCCCACCTTCGCTCACTCAAGCTTTCTGAGGTAGTTTTTTATAACAACATTCATTCTGACGCGGATTTAAACATACACATAACATATACTGAATCGATTCTTCTGCCCTCTCCAAACAGGTTCAATAAATAATAATTGCCCTCTCTGCCCTTCTCAAAACAGGGCTGTCCTTCTCTAAACAGGACAACGGGTCACTTTTTCTGTCCTTCTCAAAACAGGACCAATAAATAATAATTGCCCTCACTGCCCTTCTCAAAACGATGGGCTGCCCTTCTCTAAACAGGACAACGGGTCAACTTCTTCTGTCCTTCTCAAAACAGGACCATCCTTCTTCTCAAAACAGGATCAATACATAATAATTGCCCTCTCTACAACGGGTCAATTTCTTCTGTCCTTCTCGAAACAGGACCAATAAATAATAATTGCCCTCTCTGCCCTTCTCAAAACAGGGCTGTCCTTCTCTAAACAGGACAACGGGTCAACTTCTTCTGTCCTTCTCAAAACAGGACTATCCTTCTCAAAACAGGATCAATAAATAATAATTGTCTTAAGCAGTCTACCATCTTCATTCATTCTCTTTATTCCTTCACTTTCAACTTTGAGACCTGAAGACCCTCTTTGCATTTTAACATATCAATTTAGTTCTTTGGACCGGAGAAGCTTTTATAAACATCACTGCTAAATGGGACTCACCTCCGGCAGACTGTACAGATTATCTGAGTATTTTAATTTATAAGGCAAAAATCATGCTCACCTTCTCTTGATCTGTACAGCAAACCGGAAAGTTTCGTCGCAGGTAGCCGTTCGATGTCCTCAGCCTCTTTCCGGTCCCTTCGTGGTCGCCAAATATGTTGTGGAAAAATTGATCTTGTAGTTTCAAAAAATTGCTCGAACAAAGAAGGTCCAGGTGTCAAAGAGTAAACTTTATTTGTTCGAATCAAACAAAGTGAGATCTTCCCAAAGCATCTGAAAATACAGTGTTCTCAAGCTCATAGTTATAGTAAAACGTATGCAGGGGGGTTTGTCTGTTCACCAATCAGGTAAGTTCCCGTTATCTCTTATTTTTGATAACCACTAACTCTGTTTCTGCCACCAATAAGTCCCAGGCAGCTGGACATGTTTTTAATTGTGGAATCATGGTTGGCACATGGACAAATAATAATGTGCCCATATTTGAACACCTTTCCGGTTTTCTTCCGGCAAAGCAACTTGGTGAACTCATAATGCATCTTTGATCATATGCAATAACTCATGAGTTGTCCTTGGCATACGATAAGACTTTATTAAAACTGAACTCATGTTTTGAGATAGTAATGTTTTTAGCGTAATAATGAGCAGGCTAGCGTCCTTGGCTTCATGCGATAAGTTAAAATTAATTAAATTTGTCTACCAAAATGTGTGTGGGGTACGTGCAGGTGTTTTCTGCATGTCATCCTCTAAACTTTATTTGAACCTTAGGCCTCACAGACATCACTGGATTTTATATTGCTGTAAAACGTTGAAAAGTATTCTTTAAACATGCTATAAGTATTTTTATGTAAATAATCATTAAACTGGTATACTGATTGTAACACTAAGTCATTAAACCATCTTAGTTATTTGCTCACAATCATCTTGAATTAAATGGGGTTAAATATGGCTTCTGATTATATCACTAATATCTAATAACTAATAGTCTCTAATATCTAATAACTAATGGTCTATGCTATTGTTCCCATGAATACTTCCTCAATGCTTCATGACTGATAAAAAGTCCAATAACAAAAAGTGTAATATTCAAAGGCATGCACAAATGAAGATACATCAATGAAGATATATCATTGTGGTTAAGGATATGCGTTAAAGATACTGTAAGAAATAAAGAAAATACTCAATAATAACAAGTATTTATAACTGGACAGAAAACTACTGACAATTTCAGTTTATTTTTTGAAACTGTAACACCCTATACTTTGTGTTCAACTTTATGAAATAAACAAAGAAGTTAAAGATTCATAGATCTTTCCTTTCTATCAATTTATGTTGTACTGCACAGCATGGAAAACATGACAGCCATTTTTTAACATCAACAGTGTATTTAGAGTAGTCTAAAGATCATTACTTTTACAAAATAGTTAAACAATTTTCTTTGTAAAAGAAATTCTGTATTAATGACAGCAGTAATGTTTTTTTAAGAAAACAAATCCTGTTTACTTGTTGTTATTAACTAAACGGTTAAATATATTTTGTTGACAATGTTGTATAGAGGTCGGTACGTTTTTTTTGCTACGGATTCAAAATTTCCTTAACGTTACGTGCATCAGGCCTATAAATTGTAATGGTTTATTGACCCCATGATTTGATCTCATGTTCATTAAACCTCATGTGCATGTCACATTTATTTGTGTTCATATAGCAGTATACCTCGAGTGGTGTGATGTACAGTAGCTGTTTTAGGCACAGGCGAACCGGGCAGTCGCCCGGGGCTGCATTTTTTCATGTCACATGGGGGGCGGCACGAGCAGTAAAAGAAAACTCTGGGCCGCCGCGAAGCGGTTTTCTATGATCTATCATTCATTCATTTTGTAGGGAATCGGCACCTTGGCGCCCCTGCATGCTGAGAAGGTGCCGTGTGTGTGAAGGGGAAAGGCGCAGGGAATAGTTCACCTCTCGGTGTTCAAACCGAACGCGAATGAAGCGTTAAGCGCCTGTGATTTACGTGTTAAGTCAATGCAAAGACGCGATGACCTACTGAGGCGATTGAGCGTTCGCGTGGTTCGTGCGAGTTGAAAAAGCTGAACTTTGGCGAAAATTCGCGCTGCTAATCAGGAGCTTTCTCTAGTAGGGCCTGATTATTTACATTGAGTCATTTAGCAGATGCGCTTTTATCCAAAGCGACTTCCAAAGAGTTCGAGCAGCAATAAGCGATATGTCATAAAAGAGCAATAGTACAATAGGTGCTAATATAAAGTTACTAGTTTCAACAAAAGCCAGACGACTACCTGTTGAGATAAGAGTGTTAGTGTACGTTTTTTTATGTGTTTGTCAGGTATTCGCTGAAGATGTGCGTTATTTGGAAGAAATTATTATGACTTAGCGAGCGGCAGAAGCCCCTCCCATGACGCAAATTCAATTAGTGGGCTTAAGTCAGTCACACACCTCCTAGACTTTCTTCCAAATAACGCACATTTTATTCATGATGTAATGAATACAGGCCTATAGTTCCTGCACATTTTTGTTTTTCTGAATTGTGTGAAATGGCTAATGAAAAAAAAGTAATACAAAACGATTATGGCGGTGACTCGTTTCCTGAGTGACAGTGTTGGGGGGCGGGAGGGAAATCTGTTGATTGTCGAGTGCCAAATAAACAGAGATGGACAGGAAAAGGTCAAAGCCATCAGGTGCACAAAAAACGGATTTGTACAATTGAGAAATATAATTTTCTCTTTCACCTATGTTGTTATAAAAAAATATGACTATGTGTTTTATTTTTATTAATACATTTTTCAGGGGGGTTCAAAGGTGGTCTCGCCCGGGGAGCAATTCAATGTAGAACCGCCACTGGTAATGTAGCTCAGCGTGGCTGTGAGGAGAGGATGTAACGTTAGCGAGATATGAAAAGGTAAAGTTAGCACAAATCAATTCGACGTCAGCTGTATGCACGTCAAATTTCGTGCAACTTTGCTTTTTCTTGCAAAGAAAAGGGTGAATTCGGATAAACAATTGTTGTGGTGCAACGTGTTTTTAATTCTGTACAAAACGTTTGATAATTATGGCGCACACATTTTTTGGCTGTAGTGAGCTGATACTAGGGCTGTGCAAAATTATCGATACAGCTAACTATTGCGAAAAATTTTTTCACGATAGTGTATCAATAGTCCAAACTATAGTATCGATACCTTAAATAAGTCATGTTTTGAACGGATTTAAAATGACGTTTCATTACATAACCATTTTTTTCCGTTCCTTTTGATGTCGCTGTGATTCGCTGTCATACGGCCAATGTCTCAAAAGTAAGCGGGTGCGAGAAAGTAAATGGCGTAAAGTTGATTCATTCATATAATATCACCAACAAGCTTCCGTATATCTTAGCTCGTGCAAAGAAAATAACAGATTCGGTGGTGTATTTTATTTGTAAGGATTTGCGACAGTGTGGTTGAAAACCCCGGCTTCATGCATTTGGTGAACACAATGGAGCCGTGTTATGTGATTCCGACTCGCATGCACATAACGGACGCAGAAGTATCCAGAATTAACGAAGAGGTAAAAACAAGGGTCAAACAATCCCTTAGCTCGGCAGAGCGAGTGGCCCTGACTTGCATTGCATGGACCTTGTCAGTACAGGATCCGTTCCACCTGCACAATCCGTTTGCGCATGGGCACAACGACGTTGTAGAAACCGCTCATGCGCAAATGATAATTTTGTTTTGCGACCATTTACGGCACTGCATGCTCTGTTCCACGCTTGCGCAGCTTTGTTTTACTTTGTTTGTATTTTTTACTGTTAAATAAAATGAAATACTGAAATGTTTCCCCTGACTTTGTAGTTTGTAGTTCTTTCTTCATGTAAATTAATATAGTCTAGTTAGATACGTGTTATAGTTCCTTATTGGCTTCTGTAAACGCCATTGGGATTATTATACAAATTTAGATTAAATGGAAAGATATATTAGCCTATATAGACCCATACTAATAAATTACTACATTTAAAGTTAACTAGTAGCAGATTTTAATTAAAAAAACGACACAACCGTCTTTGACAAAATATTAAATACTGGCGTAGGGGGCATCAATGGAATTATGCTTAGGGCACCAAAAAGTCTAGCGGCGGCGCTGAGCATAAACATTGCGGAGTTACTGAAAACTGCACTGGTGGAGAGGGACATAAAACAAAAATTTTTTTTTAAATAATTTTTTTTTTTTTTTTTTTTTTTTTAAAAAAAAAAAAAAAAAAAATTTTTTTTTTTTTTTTTTTTAAACTTCACTTAACAAAAAAAAAATTTAAAAAAAATTTTTATTTTTTCTTTCTCTACCAACACAAAACAAAAAAAAAAAAAAACACATTAAATAAATATTTTTAAAAAAATAAAAGAAAATTTTTTTTTTTGCCGGTATAAAAATAAAAAAAAAAAAAAAAACACAAAAAAAAAAAAATTATAACCCCCAAAAATATTTTTTTTCCCACCCTTAATTTTTATATATTTACAAACAAATTATTGCAATATATCGAACGCTTGTATCGTATCGAATGTATTAGGCCTGTGACACACTGGATGCGTGGCGTGAGCGTCTCAGAAGCGTGGCGTGTCCGTTTTTAAATCGGCTCCCATGTTAACAGGTTAGAGCTTGCACACTGCCTGCGTGAGACGCGCGTCTCAGGCGCGGCTCGGAGCCGCGCGGAAAACGCGTGCATGCTAGGAATAGAACCGACGCCTATTTTTCACGCGACACGCAAGCGTGTTGGAAGCGTTTCCAGGCAAAATAGAATAGGAAAAGATGTTTATATGTCATTTTGTACACGAATACATATTAATAAATGCCATTTTGATGTTTGAAGATCAAGGTTGATATAAATTCAGATAAAAATTTAATTTAAAAAAATATATATATAATAATAATTATCGATTTTCAAATATTTCACCTCTCAAACAAAGTCTATTTTGCCGTCAATAATGTTGACGGTGTCCTTTATCAGTAGGCTTTATACTGCTTAACATGAAGTATAGTCTTCCACAACGCTCTCCCCATATGTGAGCAAGGATGATCCAAATCACGTGACTTGACACTTTCAAGTAGGCTACACTTCGATTTTCAACGATGGACGACGGCAGGTTAATTGAAGAGGTGGAGAAACACAGACAACTGTACGATCCACAGGATCCTTGCTATAAAGATCCACGAAAGAAGGAGAAGGCATGGGACTCTGTTTCTACAGCTATTGGTCAAAATGGTAGGTTTACTATATTGCCTATAG
Source organism: Barbatula barbatula (assembly GCA_037178815.1). NCBI lineage: Eukaryota > Metazoa > Chordata > Actinopteri > Cypriniformes > Nemacheilidae > Barbatula > Barbatula barbatula. The sequence goes on along the minus strand of CM074079.1, from coordinate 13,630,851 downwards.
ACAACTTAGCGATAGCCTACATGAGGTCCAATCGAAGTTTGGGTGTACATAAAAAGTCTATAACCTCCTAATCTTTTCAGGTCGGTTATCTATCCCTCCATTATTATGTTTCAACCAGCACACAGTTTACTTCATGTCTCCAGCTTGCACTTGCCTTTTATAAATTTAGAAATCCATTCAGAACATAATTTATTACATAATTGACCTACAATTCTTTTTAATATATATTTTAACGTCCATTTGTTAATTATTTGTCAGTATTACATTGTCCTAACAATATATTTAGCATTTGAAAATTAAGTTTGCAGTGATGTGTTTATCTGCCACATACTGTACCACAGAAAAACCTTTCAAAACAAGTCACCAAACAGACTACAAAACAGAGCTTTTTTTAATGTAGGCCTATTGACTGTGATAATATAAATGAAATAAGTCATTTTGTAGAGATTAACATGTCAGTCTTTATTTAAGATCATGATTATAATTATGAACATAAAAAGTATATTATTTTTTGTCATTAATTGAGATACCACACTGAACATTTCAAATTACAAACAAACATTACAAACTATATACAGGAATAGAAAATAAAGTTGTTAAATTATTTACAATGAATGAATGATGTGATGTGATCACATGCTCCCTTCTAGAGAATTGAAGAAAGCGCTGAATTTCTCACGCACTCCATAGGCATCCTTGGTGCCCCTGTTTCCTCCCATGTTCCTTACATTAGGCAACATGTTTCCTGTATGCTCGGCTTCATCCTGCCATCTCCGGTTTTGCGCTGGGTTGATGAGAAAGTTGTGCAGGATGCACGAAGCCATAACGACACTGTCCGCAAAGTGTGGTGCCATCTGCAGCCTTGAAAGCAGCACTCTCCATCTCGCACTGAGGATGCCGAAGGCACACTCAACGACCATTCTTGCTGAGGACAAGCGGTAGTTGAAATTTTCTCGCCATCTTGGGAGACGTTGACCCGGGAAAGGCCTCATGAGGTAAGTTTTTAACGGAAATGCCGCATCTCCAACAATGACATAGGGCATGGGACCATGCACACCTGAACCTGGTAGTGGGCTGTCTTCAGGCACATTCAATGTTTTGGCCTCCATGCCCCTGCCAAGCCGCGAAGAGCCGTACACCCCCCCGTCACTGGCCCGGCCAAAGTCTCCTACCTGGATGTAAGTGAATCGGTAGTCTGCATCCACAAGTGCCAGAAGAACAATGGAGAAAGTTTTCTTATAATTAAAAAACAGACTTCCGGAATTGGGAGGTGCTTTAATGGAGATGTGCTTCCCATCGATTGCACCCAAGCAGTTTGGGAATTTCCACTTCTCCCAAAATTTTGAAGCAATGGTTTTCCACTGGTCCTCAGTTGGTGGAGGAATGTGTGTTGACATCATCCGGTTTTCAATGGCACTGCATGTCATGTGCACAGATGAGCACACAGTAATTGCCCCCAAACGATACTGATAGGCCAGGCTAGCAAAGCTTTCTCCTGCTGCAAGGTATCTGTGTCAAAAAGAAAAATATGTCATTGTCAATATGAGTGTTTACAATATAGTAGTTAAAATATTACAACAAAGTGATAGTAGCATTGATGAAATTATATTTTCTCCTCATAGGTGATGATTGCAAAAAAAGGTGGAAGGTGCTGAGAGATGCTTTTGTAAAACATAAAAAACAAAAGCATCCTCCCAGTGGCTCTGCAGGTGGGACAGTCAAGGAATGGAAATATGCAGTTGAAATGTCATTTCTACTTCCTCATTTAAATCCAAGAAGGTTAGTATGTACTTTAATTTCCATGTTTAGGTTATAGATATATGCAATTAAATTGTTTACATTATACACAAAGGTTGTTTACTAATTGTATAAAGTTAAGTGTTACTTAATTATCACAAGGACCACTGTTACTCTATTTTAGCTCAAGATGTTCACTGGATCCAATACAACAACTGGAAGACACACAGGACCCCATTGATTTGAGTGCAATAGAGGAGGATGTGGAGCGCACAGCAACTCCAACATCACAGAGGTGTAACACCCCAACCCCACCATCTGGGCCAAACGCATCAACATCTCACTCCCGAGCTAGTCCCACTCCAGTCCACCCCCGCATTCAAGCAATTCTGTCAGAGACTAGACAAAGCACCCAATCTCAAACAAGACCTGCACGTGAAAGGAGAAGACAGGGAGTAAGTGAAGCTGAGCAACAGCTACTGGACATCATCTCCATTCCGACTTCAAATGTCCCCCCTCATGTCCCTACTGGGAAAGAGGAGATGTACTATTTTGCTTTAAGTTTGGTGCCTAGGTTAAATAGGCTATCACGTGAGGCGCAGACCCAAGCCCAAACTCATTTTTTGACATTTCTCACTGAACTGGAGGACAGACAGCTGGCACAGATGAACACCCCAGGCCCTATAAGAGGAAGCCACTCTTCCGCCTCCACTGCATTTCACCCTTATATCCCCACACTCCAACCCCGGTCACAATATCATCCTGTTTCTCCCCAAGATGACCCTCCCATGACATATTCAGAGAATCTGTCTGACCCTTTACCCCACAGCTACCATAATTTTTAAATAAGGTCATTAAATGTAAATAGTTTAGTTTTGAAAATTAACATTATGTAGAATAATGTATCTGTTTTAGTGTAAAGAATAGTGTTCTGTTATTTAAACATTTATAATGTTCAATTGTTTAATTAAAAAAAGTCTTCTTGTTGAATAGTCTTTTGTTCTTTTATTATAAAGAGAATAAAAAGCTTACCTGAGTGTAACGGCAAGCCTCTGCTTGGGCTCGATAGGATCACGAAAATTGGTTGTCTGCCTCGTCAGGTCCGGTCCGACAATAGACAGAATCTCCTCCATTTGTTCCGCTGACATCCGAAAGTAATTCAGATGTTTTTCTGAATCAAGTTGCAACTCTGCAACGAGGTGATAATAAGCTCCAAAAGTTTTTCTTCTTTGATTCAGGGGGTGAACCCACCATCGTCTGTTTCTCCTCCTTCGAATTCTTAACAGAAGAAGGGCCGCAATGGCTTTTCTTCTGTCAACCACTCGTACTGTAAAAAAACAAATAGTATTGGAAATTTTATGTAATTTATCTGATAACATGTCACAATCTGGTGTCCGGTAAATACCACATTCAGGGGTTTTCAGAGACACCAAATCTTTTGAGGTTTAACTCTGACATTTATATAGCCTAGTGATCAAATTTAGCACTTTTGAAATGTATCATATTTTCATATTTATGTAAATAATATGATAATATATTCTAAGCTAATCATCTTTTATTTGAACTTCTTTTCAAATTTAATTTCACACGTTATGGTGTTTTCTCCACAGGACAGGGCATTGATTTCATACATGTCCACTGTAGAAAACATCAGGACTTAAATCATGGTTATAATGCATTTTTGGAGAAACAACAAGTGAATAGTGAAATAAATTTTACATTAATATTCCTATTAAGTTTGAGATATTATTACTAAATTTGCACATTAATACTCCAATTACACTACTTTTTTTCCATTAAATCTTCCTCCAAGAAAATGCTTATTATATCCAATGAAAAGATCCATTGCATTGAATGGGAATATTAATTTATGTCCATCTTAAACTCATATTGCATAAAGTAAAATCGTGCATCAATTAAATACGTTACATCTTTAATAACATATCTGAGAATCATATCATCTTAATAAGAATTGTGGTTCGTATTAAACCCCAAAATGTATTGGTGACTGAATTATTTTACTTTTTTATGCTCTTAAAAAATGACACACTACAATAACAACGTAGTCTAGTGTGTCATCTGAGTGACGGTCCAACATCAGGTAATAAAGCTACAAAACATTTGGAAATGTTATTTAAATAAACAGACAGCCCACTCACCCATTTTTCGGATTTTGGAAGGTGTAGGTTATGTCAAAAAAGTTGAAACTTGTCGTGAATACAAGACCCTTGTCTGTCGGCGGCCTCCCTCTACGTCACCTATAGCAGCAGCAGCGCGCCAGCGCCGCGTCAGGCACGGTGCTGTGCAAAGACACAGAAAACGCGACGCAGCCGCCACGCAGCTGACACGCAACAGAAACGCCACGCTCACGCCACGCATCCAGTGTGTCACAGGCCTTATTTTTGGCCCCCCCCCCCATAATACACCCCCCCCCCCACACCCCCCCCCCCCCCCCCCCCCCCCCCCCCCCCCCCCCCCCCCCCCAAAATTTTTCTTACCCACCCCCCCCCCCCTTTAATATTTTATTTCTTAATTTCTTTTTATAAAAGTATTCTCTCCATTTTTTACATATTTTTTCCCCCCCGTTATCCATATGGCTGTCATTAATGTACCCCACACATTTTCAATTAAAAACATCAGTGCTAAACATTGCTCTCAGTTTAGCCAGTTGTTTAAGTTTGAAAACAATATTTATTTGTTAGGGTCAGAACTCGGAGTCGGATGCAGGTTTCAAAATGATTGGTGTACACCAAGTAGATAGCAAGTCCCACCACACAGACTAGGTGCGCCGTCATCCAAGGCCGGGGACTAGAAGTATGAAAGTGCAGATTCCAAAGCAAAGATTATTTCCATCATGAGAGTAAATTGCAGGGCACCGAGAAGTTCCAAGACTAGAGCGCTGCAACAAGACTAGAGAGCTACAACAAGACTAGAGAGCTACAACAAGACTAGAGAGCTACAACAAGACTAGAGCGCTACAACAAGACTAGAGAGCTAGAGGGAGGGGCAGATACGGACACCACGTGTGCGACAAAACAAAGGAAAACAAACACAACAAGTGGGGGTTCAAACCCGTGTCCTGACACTTAATATTTAGCCTGTATCACAGCTAATTTATTAATTCAAGTGTGCTGAAGTTTTCTTTTCTGCAGAAATACAAGATGCGCTGGATACTGCTTTATGGTTTGGAACTGATCTATGATTTGGAGCTGAAAGTTTTGCACATTTACTTCAAGAAACCAAAGGATTTTTCTAAGACATTTCAAAATGAAACATGGACAAAATTGAAGGTTATGTCCTTTTCCCTGCTTATACTCTGGATGCCCCTGTTCATTTAGATCTCAAGTTGGCTTAAGAAATCACTTAATTTCCCAACACAAAACACTTTCAAACCCAGTGTCAGCAATCAGTCGCCTTGTCTGTGAGTTATGCAATTTTTTTGAAAAAAAAAATACTTTGCTCACAAAAAACAAAGAAACTGTGAACTGTCCCTTTAAAGAGTTTTCCTTCAAATCAAGTGTATATAATACTTTTAAAGCACACAAGAGTAAATATCATTGTGCATCTGGGACCCGTTTCAGAAAGCAGGTTAAGCGCAAACTCAGTGTAAATTAACCCCAGATATAGCTTATTCAGAAAACGTCTTTCTGAATAAGCTGATCAAATAAATGTGGTCTTGCTGCCAACTCTAATAATTCAAATACCCTTTAGGATTTCCCATTGTGATTGGGTGCACATTTAAAAGGTCCCAGGTCCTGTTATGCGGTCAGAAACAGAAGACCCAAGAGCGAGGTAGGTTAAATGCAGAGGGTTTAATGTTCAACAGAAATGGCAGACTCAATAGCTGCGCATAAAAACTGAACACAAATACTCTCCCGAGGAGGTCAGCTTCACAGCAGAAAAAATGGCAAACACAAAATAATCGAAAAGGCTGAGGGAACAATTCCCCTTAGACGCAGGAACCTCAGAGGAGGAGACTTGTACAGAGTCCAGTTATGAGCCTGACCTCAACAGATGGCTGCAGACAGGGTATGCAAGGCAAGGCAAGGCAAGGCTGCTCTACAAAACAAGACAGGGTGAAACCAATGCCAGCAGACAAGAGCTTACTAACACAATAATCCGACAAGAAACAGAAGGAACAAACGCTAGAAGTAGACATACTAATCAAGACAAGAAACAGGTGTCACCGCAAAACAGCGCGAGTGCTGATGAGAGGGTAGATGTTAATGCAAACGAGTGTGTCAAAGAGAGATGTATAAATGTGTGTGTAAAGGGGTGAATGAGAGCGTATGTGTAAAGGAAGAGACAGGGAGGATACCCAGGTCTTCCCTCTCTTTTATATATCTTGCAACCTTATAATACAGCAGTAAAATCAATTCTTTGGATATTAAGTAAATTTAGCACCTCTTCTAAAAGATAAAGTTATACAGAAGGGTGCTGTGGTGACAGCCAGTGGCATTCAAATCTCAGATTCCTCCATTGACACTGACTTGCCTCACACATCTGCCTCACATACTCAAAAATGGCTGGATCCAGTTCCTGTGCCCACTTTCTCGTCCAGCTCTGAACTGCAGCTCAAGCTAGGGAATGATGCATACTCTAAAAATGGGTCTCTTTTGACCATCACAAGAGAGATGAAAAGTGACATTCTTGATAAGCTGGCAGAAGCCATATATGCTATTAAAGCATACCCGAACAACAACGAATATAACGCTGTTGCGAAAGCCTTAGTAGAAAAACACCCATGTTTGAGACAGCCTGGACCAACGTGTGGATGGTCTGGTTGGAATTTCAGTTTGAAGTTTAAAATGGGGAATTTTAGGCAAAAGCTTCGCATATTGGGATGTGCAGAGCTCTCTGTGAATTGCCGTGAGACGTCTGATAAAAGTAGGGTAACAAAGAAGGCCAGGAAGTCTGAATTAAATGTTCTTCCAAAAGGCAAAAGCTTTGACAGCCTTGAAGTTGACTTCAGAGAATGAGATAAAGAAAAAGAAAGTGGCTTCGAAGCAAGTTGATGTGCTTATGGACTACACATTTTCATTAAGGCGAAAAGAAGTCATCTCAGAGTTGCCCTTGGTTAAAGATGTGAAGAAGAGGTGGCCAGCTTTATTCACACGGAGGCAGTGTTTTAACCTGTGTTAACCAGTGTTTTAAAAACTTTTAACCTGCTGGATTTATGACGCAGAGCAGCGGAATTCTCCTTTCGTGGACTTCCCCATTTTCGGTTTCGGCAGAAGGCTACAGACCTTAAGAGGTGAGTCCATCCGGCTACGAGCGTGTCTCGTAGCTGTATCCTTGGGTGCAACAGACTCGTCCCGGAGTCTGACGGCCATGATGCCTGTGTCACTTGCTTGGGGCTCAAGCAGGCTGAGGCAGGTTTCACTGATTCGACATGTCCCGTGTGTGCGGACATGGCAATCAGGGTGTTGCGGTCACGGTTGGCTACGTTCTTTTCGAGTGCTGCCACCACCCCGTCTGTTTCCCAGGCGTGTTCAGCTACCGTTTCGGCGAGGTTGACCGCTTTGGATAGCGGCGAGGGTGATTTGGGGACTCCGATAGATGTTGCTCCGTCAGCTCACGCTCGCGGACCATCTATACCCCTTCACGCTCACCTGGTTCGTCCCCTACGAGCGGCAGACGGCCGCCTCATAGTGGTAAGACTTCGCAAACGGATTATGACGCTACCCCTGTCGCTGCGTCGGACAGCTGCCTGCTGGCATCGGATGCGGAAGACTTCTCTGATCTCCTGTCGTCAGGCAGTCGAGCTCCGGAGGAGACTGATGCTGAGATGTCGGCCATGCTTTCCCGGGCAGCCGCGTGCATCGGGTGGCAGGGTGTAGCCACCCTCCCCGGAACGCTCGCGGCTAGATGCGCGGTTTCTAGGGTCGGGGTCATTCTTCCCGGAGGTGCATGACGAGCTCGCCAAGTCCTGGAATGCGCCCCTTTCGACGCTTGGGTTTCAGGAAAGTTTTAACTTGGGGGGGTCGACCTAGACTCCCGTCTAGAGCATGTAAGCTCCACGCCATGGCGGTCCTCCAAGTTCTTCAGGCCAAAGTCCTGAAGGATTTGGACGGCGGGAAGTCCGACCCAACTCGTATGAGTGAACTGCGTACTGCCACAGACCTCGCGCTACGAGCGACGAAGGCCACGGCACGTGCCCTGGGTCGGTCGATGTCCACAATGGTGGTCCAAGAGAGGCATCTGTGGCTTAGTCTTGCACAGATGAGCGGCGCCCAGAAGGCCCTGGCACTGAGGAGGCTCCAGCCCCTCGGACAAACACGTGCTAGTCCGGTCGGACAGCACGACTGCCGTGGCGTACATCAATCACCAGGGCGGCATACACTCACGGCAGTTGTCGCAACTCGCCCGACGCCTCCTCCTCTGGAGTCAGCAGGGGACCAAGTCCCTGCGGGCCACGTTTCTCCCGGGCACCTGAACCAGACAGCCGATGCGCTCTCTCGTCAGGGCACTCCCCGCGGAGAGTGGCGGTTCCATCCCCGCGCAGTCCAGCTCATATGGGAGCGGTTCAGCCAAGCACAGGTGGACTTGTTTGCCTGCCCGAACTCCACCCATTGCCCGCTCTGGTACTCCCTGACCGAGGGTCCCCTCGGCATGGATGCCCTAGCACACAGCTGGCAGCGGGACAAGCGGAAATACGCCTTCCCCCCAGTGAGCCTCTTTGCACAGGTCCTGTGCTAGGTCAGGGAAGAGGGGCATCAGGTTCTGGTAGTGGCGCCATACTGGCCCAACCAAACCTGGCTCTCGGATCTGGTAGATCTGATGACGGCCCCCCCTGGCCCATTCCCCTGACGAAGGACCTGTTGTCGCAGGGGAAGGGCACGGTTTGGCACCCCAACGGGCCTCTGGCCATGCCTGGCCCTTGGACGGGAAGAAGAGACCCTAAGGGGCTTGTCAGTAGCGGTCCGGGAGACCGTCTTGCAGGCTAGAGCCCCTGCCACTAGGCGGCTGTACGCCTATAAGTGGCGCCTCTTTTCATCCTGGTGTTCCCCCCGGGAGGAGAATCCACGGAGTTGCCCAATCGGATCAGTGCTGACCCGCAGGTAAGTATTCCGTCAGCACGACCTGGTCACCAGGTTCCTCAGGAGCACGAGAAGGGTGTAATCACCTTGACCGTGCTCCGTACCCTCTTGGGACCCTAATGTGGTCCTATAGGGCCTTGGTACGGCCCTGGTGAGCCCCTAAGAGTTGCCAATCTTCCTCAGTTGTTGATGAAAGATGCACTCTTGGTGGCGCTCACCTCCATCAAGAGGGTGGGGGACCTACAGGCATTCTCTGTGTATGGTTGTTATGCGTTAGGCTGTCCCTCAAAATGAGGTGCCCCATAAGGGGGTCCTGTATATGGTTGGCTTTGTTGTGGCATTTGTTTAATCTTTTTTACCCCCCTTCAGTTTTTGCCTTTTCTAACTGCAGTTTTAACAATTGTGTCTTCACCTTCTCAAGTTCCTCTGTCTCCTTTACCGCCTTCTCTACCGCTCTGTCAGTGTGATGTACTAAATGCCTTTCCCATACCTCGTTGCTTGCTATTGTGATGTTTGGGTTATTCTCCATCATTTGCTTGATACCATTTGGGGCACCTGTCATAACTGCTGTTCTTAATATATCTCGTGTAATGGGATTGTTCAAACTATTTTCTTCCACCATCTGTTCCCACTCAGCAGCGCAACGAAAATAATAAGCCGCTCCAGTCTCACCTGGCTTAATGCGGAACTTGATGTTTTGATACACGGTGGTTGGCAAAGGATACAATCGTCCGAGTGCTCTGCTTATATCTGTGCTCACTCCAGCGAATGGCGTTCTGTTTGGCGTCATAGTTGTTTGGGCTTCGAGTTCAAAACTGTGCATTTGTGAGGTTGTCAATATCTAGCCTAACAGGCATCTTATGTCACCCACGGCCAAAACGTTACCATGACTGAGTGTTGTTAATTTACTCAGCCACCTGGAGCCCCCTGAGGTGATCGGTGGGAGCTTACTAGCGATTGATGTCATGTCGCTGTGTGACCAGGGCTGATATTGTGTCCCTTCCCCACTCCTCACCATTAATAGGGCCTGTACTCCCGGATACAGCTGACTCATTGGGCCTGTTCTCTCACCATTAACTGGTGTTGTGTCCCTTTCTCGCGATCTACTTCTAGTTCTGCTTGCTATAGATTCCTCAGGTCGTTTAATGACCATTTAACCTGTGATAAATACCCGGTGCACACTATCTCCTTCTACACAAGACCTCTCTTCATCCACACTCTCTTCCTCTCCATTTCCTTCTTCTTCCTCTTCCCTGTTTTGCTCACTTGCTTGCTCGCCTTGTCCACCAATGTGTGCTATAGAGACATCTCGCGGCTTTTAATTAATTCTGTACTATACTATTCAGGTCTCTTACTTCCTCCCTCATTAACTCTACCACAGGGATGTCAACATCTATTTCTCCCCTGTTCAGAGACATCAGCACTTGTTGGTTTGGGTGAGCTGGGCTGGGTGAGGCGTATGGAGGGGGCTGGCTAAGGGTTGGGCACAGAGGGCTGGTCTTTTCAGGGGGCGGGGCGGATGGTCTACCCTGACTGCTTCCTTTTTCAACTTCCTTTTTCATTTTAGCCTCAGAGCTGCTCACTGCTCTCTCCTTGTTGTCCACTTTTGCTAAATTAATTGCTGTCGCAATTGTTGCTATTCGACTCCACATTCTTAGCTTTTTCTGCAAATCTTCTTCTTCCCCCTTATTTTTCCTTGCACTATACCACTTAATTTTGTCCTTCTTGTTCCTATGTCCATTCAACCTGCAATGTGCTTTCCTTTCCATGTTCCTAATCTCCTTCTGTCTCTGCTTCTTATCTTTCGGCTCGGTCTGTGCCATTAACATGCCTGTAATGTTTTGCCACTGCACCAAAACCAGAGGACACCCGCACTCATCACATTCCTTCTGAGATTCCACCATTATTAACACTTATAAAAAAATACACTCTGTTTTCCTAACGTCCCTTATCAAAACACATATTGTAATTATTATACAATCATGGCCTTTTCCTATTATACACAATAAACAAGTAAAATAAATTCATGGCTTCACACAGCCACGGGACTTTAACCCACAGATTTTATGGTTCCCAGACCAAAGGAATTTTTAACCCAAAGCCTTTATAGACAGAGTTCCAAACCCCACACATTTCCTCTCCCCCCCCCAAAACACAAATTTATTTTTTCCCCCCCAAAAGAATTTTTTTTCCCCAACCCCATATATTCCCCCCCCCCAGGGGGGCCCCACCCCCCAGGGATTTATTTTTTTTTTTAAAAAATATTTTTTTCTTTTATATTATTTAAATTATTTTTTTTCCGAAAGAAATATATAAAAAAATAAAAAAAAAAAATAAATTATACCAAAAAAAAAAAAATAAAAAAAAAGTTTTTTTCTTTTTTTTTTTTTTCCCCCCTTTTTGTTGAACCCGAAACCGTCCCGCGGTTTCCCCCCCCCCGCAGGGTCCGCGAAAAAGAAATGCCGAAATTCTCTTCTCCTCAAATCACATCGGGGTTACCAATTGTTGGACTTTTAATTCAGCCCTGCATGTTAAAAAATTTGAGGAATCGAAGAGATAATTTTCACAACAATACGTGAAGTTTATTATCAGATGTAAAAAGTTTTACAGCAGCTGGATTGCCTCTCGACAACGAGCGGAACAACCAAGAAATTATTTTTTCACAATTATTTATACAGGAATGTGAGTCGTTTCGTGTCTCCCCCTCCGTCTCGGGTTGCATATTCCCTTAGCAACCAATCAGGTCCTGTTAAACTCCTGCTGGCAACATTCCATTCCCTGAAAAACAACATTCTTACAACTGGAGCACTTTTCTGAAACCAGTCTTTGTCTGCAATTTTCCTTGACTTTAACAAAACATCTTTTCAATAGTTATATAGCATACACATTGTTATATAATTAAAACACATCTCTTAAACTTAAAACACTTCATAATTTTGACACACACACAAAAATGTACTGGTTAAAAGAAAAAGAAACACTCATTGATTTTATCCATTGATCTTAATTCCCACAATACCTCAATCATAAAATTATCGTCCTCAGAAGGCGGCATTTAAATTGTACAATTACAACAGCGATTTAAAATGTGTGTCACCTTTTTCACCTTTTCTGAGTTTGCAGGTCTTAATAAGATAATAAAAAAACTTAAGTCTTCTTTCGTCTAATTTTCCTACAAGCTATTCTTATTAACTTTTCTAAATCAACAATTTTAAACGATATTAAATCTATTTTATCTAAATTTGAGACTTTTCAAACAAAATTCTAAATTTAACTTCTGACAATTCTTCCGTACAGATTTGAATTTAATTTGATAATTCAATTGTTAATTGATTTCTGAGTCCTTTTAGTCTAAAGTGATTTTCTTATTACAGAAAGACTGGCAATAATCTATTTTAAGTTTAAAATGCAGTTATTTGCTTGTCTTCAAAAAGTGAAATGTGATGATTGTGTCGAGCCGACAGATGGGGTTTGACTTGAGAACCAATCATCTTCTGACTATTTTGAAAAGCCCAATGAAAATTGGCGAATGACATTTGCATGCCGGACTCCGGCCCAGATATCCGGGTATAAAAGGGAGACGGCGTGCTGCATTCATTCACCTTCTGTTCTTCAGAGACTTCGCATGTGATGACAATCCTTCTAAAAGAGCTGATTTCTCGACGTGCTGCAGCGGACTGTCCCTCGTTACTTCCCGTGGCGTCTCAGCAGTTCCGGAGGTGTTTTTCCCCTGGGGATCCAACAGGCTGAGGCAGCCGTTGTGGTTACGTCCTGCCCGCACTGCGGGACAAGCGGAAGTACGCCTTCCCCCAGTGAGCCTCAATTCACACATCCTGTGCAAGAGGAGCTTCAAGTGTTTGGCCCAACCGCACTTGGTCCTCAGAGCTAATACTCCTGACGACAACTCCCCACTGGGCAATTCCCCTGTCGAAGGACTGTGGAGTCAGCAGGTGAGAAGTGTCTGTTAACCACACTAATCCCAGGCGACCTGAACCAGACAGCCGACGCACTTTCTCGTGCACCCCGCGCAGTTCAGCTGATTTGAGTGCAGTTCGGGCAGGCACAGGTGGACCTGTTGCCTCCCTGGACGCCACCCATTGCCCGCTTTGGTACTCCCTGACCGAGGTCCCTCGGCACGGATACCTTGGTGCACAGCTGGCCGTGGGACAAGCGGAAGTACGCTTCCCCCCAGTGCCTTCTCTTGCAGAGGAAGGGCACGCTGTGCGTCCGAGACTAGACCTCTGGGACCTCCATGTCTGGCTCCTGGATGGGACGAGGAGACCCTCTTTGCCCCTTTTAATAAGGAGATTGTCCTTGATGGTTTATGCAGATGGGAATTGCTGATGTAACACTGCCACTTTTACTTTGTCTATTACTTTCATTCTTTACTGCTTTTACGTTTGATGTGTGTTTGTCAAGTGTTCATCATTGTTTAGTTAGTTGGTTTATTTCCCCTTTTACATAGTCAATAAACCCCAATTTGTATGCCACGCTAGAATTGTTTCTGTGTTAATTGATCACATCTTAAAGTCACTTGAAACTGCTTGATTTCGTTATAAGGCTGAAGTGGTACTGTATTACAGTAAGAGTTGTTTTCCCAGGCTAGGAAGGAGTTAATATACGATCTGCTGATCACCCACTGGACGAGTGTATTTAGTTGTTGCTATCATTGATTCTGCCGCAGTCAGGTCAAGTGCAGAAGATAGGTATGGTTAATCACCGTTAAATATACATATCTTACTGTAGGTAACTTTATAGTTCCCTATCGATACTCCACTCGTACTGTGTAGCAGGACGCTATGGGAAAACTCCTTTTTCTCCGATGACTGAAGCAATTCAATAGCGCAGTGAAAACTGCACGGTGATTGGTTGGAAAAAAGTAAAACTTTAAACCAATCGTAGCGGAGCTGCCGGACCAATGGCGATGGCACCCGCCAAAATGGGCGGGGCTTATGGCTATATAAGCAGACACATCGCCGTAGAGTCCTCAGATCTCTTCTCCTTCAGCGACGACCTGATCTTCGCTTCCCGAGACCGACTGCTTCGCCACACAAATTTCCGCTGTGTTTTGCGTGCAGTTTTCACTGCGCTACAAATGCTGCGACGGCCCTGTCGTTCGTGTGGGGTCTTCCTGCACGCCGATGACAACACCATGTCAACACCATGTCGTTAGCGGCTTCAGACGGGGAGGAGTTAGCGGGCTCGGTAGATGACCCCGCCCCCTCGCCGTCTCCAGAACCCAGCGGACACGGCCCAAGTGCGGACTCCGAGCTCTTCCGGGTCCTCACAAAGGAAGTCAACGAACTGGGTTTAGAGTGGTCTCCCCCAGAGGAACCCACTCGCAGCCGCCTGGACGAATGGTTCTTGCCGGGGCTCCGTCAGGCCCCTCGTCAAAGAACTTCACCGTTTTTCCGGAAGTTCACGGCGAACTCACGAAGTCATTGCGCGCCCCCAGTCGGCCCGTCTTCGACCTTCTTCCTCCTCCGCTCTCACCTCCGTGGACGGCGCAGAGGAAAAAGGGTATGAGAAACTGCCCCCCCTCGATGAGTCAGTGGCCGCACATCTGTGTCCTCCCACCGCCATCGGATGGAAGGCAAAGGCATCTCATCCCTCCAAGCCGTGCAGAACCACCTCGGCCCTCGCTGGACACGCATACTCGTCCTCAGGCCAGGCGGCTTCAGCGCTACACTCCATGGCAGTGCTCCAGGTATACCAGGCCAAGCTCCTCCAAGGAATGGATGAGTCCGACCCTGACCCTGTGCTCTTCAGAGAGCTACGGAGCACAACGGATCTTGCTCTACCAAGGCCACAGCCCAGGCGATAGGAAGATCCATGGCCAGCTTAGCAGCGCTCGAGCGTCATCTGTGGCTGGTGAGAACCCCTGCTGCTCAGAAGGCTCCGGGAGCTGACAGCCGTCAACGCTCCCGATCTGGACGGCGCTACCCGCATCCTCCACGACAGGGTCCCCCGCCTAAGATCACGCTGGACCCTGCGCCTCAGGCCCCATCCTGAGACCGATGCGAGGAAGAGGAAGGCTACAGGGCCCGCTCCGGCTGGCCCTCCTTCAAAGACCGCTCTCATGTCTGAAGATGTCAGGCTTCTACAGCCGATACTTCCTCGTACCAAAGGACGGCGGCCTCCGCCCCATCCTCGATCTCAGACATCTGAATCGAGCCCTTATGAAACGGAGCTTCAAAATGCTCAAGATGAAGCAGATCCTCTCGCAAATACGCCCAGAGGACTGGTTCTTCTCTCTGGACCTGGTAGATGCATACTTCCACATTCAGATAGCCCCCCGTCACAAACTATTCTTGAGATTCGCCCACGAGGGAGTTTCATATCAGTACATGGTCCTTCCATTCGGACTCTCCCTAGCTCCCCGCACTTTCACGAAGTGCATGGATGCGGCTCTTTCCCCTCTCAGACAGAAGGGAATCCGCATTCTGAACTACCTCGACGACTGGCTTGTTCTAGCCCAGTCGGAGGACGAGCTAAGGTCCCACAGATCCCTCCTCCTCAGCCACCTAGAGTGCCTGGGACTCAGGATCAATCTTGCCAAGAGTGCACTGTCCCCCAACCAACGTATATCGTTCCTGGGGGCAGTCTTCGACTCAAAACGCATGACTGCCAGAATATCGCCAGAACGAGCTCTGGCTATTCGACGGCTTGCAACCTCATTCACACCCGGGGTTCCACGCCCCCTCAGGGTTTTTCAGAAAATGCTGGGCCTTATGGCCTCTGCATCTCAGGTGCTGAGTCTGGGCATCCTCCGGATGCGCCCCCTCCAGTACTGGCTGAAGCCCAGAGTTCCTCCACACGCTTGGCGTCTTGGACGTCTACGTGTTCTGGTGAACAAGCCTGCGTAACCGCCCTAGCCTCGTGGAAAGATCCCCTTTGGCTAGAGCAGGGTATGCCCCTGGGCTCCACATCCAGCCGGAAAGTGGTCACGACAGACGCTTCCAACACAGGTTGGGGGGCTCTGTGCGATGGCGAACCGGCCTTCGGCCTCTGGTCGAACCAGGAAAGAAGCCTCCACATCAACTACCTGGAAATGCAGGCAGTATGGTTGGCTCTTCGCTACTTCCTACCGGTGCTAAAGGATCGCCACGTCTTAGTCCGATCAGACAGCATGACGGTGGTATCTTACATAAATCACCAGGGAGGTCCTCCTCAAGACGCCTTTTTTCCCTAGTATTACGCCTCTTGGAATGGGCCCAGTCCAATCTGCGCTCACTGAGGGCAACTCATGTTCCAGGCAAACTGAACCGGGGGGCAGATATGCTATCTCGGAGCAACGTCCCTTCGGACGAATGGACGCTCCACCCCATGTCGGTTCAGCAAATCTGGCAAATCTTCGGCAAGGCAGAAGTCGACCTTTTCGCCTCAGAAGACAATACTCATTGGCCAACGTACTTCTCGAAGGGCAGGGACGCCTTGGCCCAACCGGCTCCTCTATGCTTTTCCCCCGATCACGCTTTTACAGCAGACGATCAGGAGAATCAGGGATCAAACGCACAGAGTGCTATTGGTAGCCCCTCTATGGACAAACCAGCCTTGGGTCGCAGATCTCTCCCAGCTACTAGTAGCAGCCCGGTGGCCCATTCCCCTGAGCCGGGACCTCCTCTCACAGGCAGGGAACACGATATGGCACCCCCAGGCAGAGCAGTGGGCTCTGCACCTTTGGGCTCTCGACGGGAGCCTACGGACCTCCCCGAGAGCGTACTGAACACCATATCCCAGGCTAGAGCCCCGTCCACTAGACGTCTCTATGCCCTCAAATGGTCTGTCTTTGCCTCCTGGTGTACACCACGCAGCGCTAACCCGGTGTCCTGTGACATATCGCTGATACTGTCATTCTTGCAAGAGTTGTTGGATAACGGCCGTGCCCCTTCCACGCTCAAAGTCTATGTGGCAGCTATTTCAGCCTCACATACCCACATCGGAGGAAAAGGAGTGGGCAAGAACGACCTTATCGTTCGTTTCTTGAAGGGCTCCAGGCGGCTACACCCCCCTCGCCCTCTTACAGTTCCCACTTGGGATCTGCCCACGGTCCTGAGGGCTCTAAAGAACCCTCCCTTTGAGCCTCTGCTATCTGAGGACCTCCGTTCCTTAACGCTCAAGACCGCTCTGCTTCTCGCTTTAGCATCGGTGAAGCATGTGAGTGACCTACAGGCTCTCTCTGTGAGCCCATCATGTCTTGAATTTGGGCCTTACGACGCCAGGGTCGTCCTCAAACCAAGGCATGGCTATGTACCTAAAGTGCTCTCTACTCCGTTTAGAGCACAGGTTATTACGCTCTCTGCTCTCCCCTCCTCCGGGCGGGACCAAGAGCTTAACCTGCTCTGCCCAGTCAGAGCATTAAAAATCTACATTGAGCGCTCCGCCCTATTCAGACGGTCGGAACAGCTCTTCGTGTGCTTCGGTGACCGCACCAGAGGGTCTTCGGTCTCGAAACATAGACTATCAAAGTGGATAGTTGAGGCTATAATCGCTGGCGTACTCTTCCTTGGGCCTTCAATGTCCCACGAGAGTTAGAGAGCATTGCCTCTTCCTGGGCATGGTATAGCTGTGTCTCTATAGAAGATATCTGTGCAGCGGCCTGCTGGGCTTCGCCGTCCACTTTTACAAGATTTTACAATCTGGACGTTCCGGCCCTTCAGGCCCGGGTCCTTTCTGCTAGAATTAGGCTGCTGAGCCCTGGCTCTTAAGCCCCGCCAGCGCCTAATAACTTTGGGACGATTAACCGGACTAGGCCACCTACTAGCTTGGCCTTCTCCGCCTTCTGAGGGATTTCCTGTTTTACCCCGTCTCCGAGCCAAGGCTCCGAGACTATCTGTGTTTTTCGTTCCATCTGTAGCACGGTGTGATTATACTGGTTCCCCATAGCATCCTGCTACGCAGTACGAGTGGAGTATCAATAGGGAACGTACTCGGTTACTAATGTAACCTCGGTTCCCTGAGATACGGGAACGAGTACTGCGTTCCTTGCCGTGCTACGAGCTGCATTGTCGTCGCTTCAGTCGAAGTAATCTGAGGACTCTGCGGCGATGTGTCTGCTTATATAGCCATAAGCCCCGCCCATTTTGGCGGGTGCCATCGCCATTGGTCCGGCAGCTCCACTACGATTGGTTTAAAGTTTTACTTTTTTCCAACCAATCACCGTGCAGTTTTCACTGCGCTATTGAATTGCTTCAGTCATCGATGAAAAGGGAGTTTTCCTATAGCGTCCTGCTACGCAGCACTCGTTCCCGTATCTCAGGGAACCGAGTTTACATTAGTAGCCGAGTACGTTTCCCGAAATGCACTACACTGCATAGAGACTGGAGAGTAATCTCTCCCCATCTACGCTGAAGTGTATGTAGTCACAATAGCCGTTCACCACAAACCAGTTGCTGGTAAGCCTCTAGGGCAGCATGATCTTGTCATTAGGCTCCTGATGGGTGTGGGAGGCTGGCGCCTCGTCCACGCTCCATACCCTGGTGTGATGTGGTCCTGGCGGGCCTCCAGGACCCCCCTACGGGCCCCTAGTAGAGCCCGCTCTTCCTCATCTTACGATGAAGATGGCTCTCCTACGAGCGCTCGCACCCATCAAGAGGGTAGAGGACCTGAAAGCACTTTCCGTATCCGGAATCCCCTAAAATTCGGGCCGATGACTCACGTGATCCTGAGACCCCGCCCTGGCGACGTGCCCAAAGTTCCCGCCACTCCCTTTTGGGACTAGGTGGTGAACTTGCAGGTGCTCCCCACTGGGGAGGAAGACCCAATCCCTCAGTGTTGTGTCCGGTACGCTCGCCGCACCTCTGCCTGGACCGCACGCAGAGCTCAGGAGCTCTGTGCAGCTCTTTGTCTGTTTTGGAGGTCAGCAGAACGGGAGGGATGTCTCCAAAAGAGCTTGGCGCACCAGTGAGTGCACACTCCTATCGGGGTGTGGCCTCCTTGTGGGCGCCTCTCTGGCAGACATCTGTAGAGCTGCGGGTTGGGCTACACCCAATACCTACGCACGGGCTTACAACCCCCGCGTGGAACCGGTGTAAGCCTGAGTCTTGCAACATGTGTGACCGGCAGCCGGTAGGGCCTACGCCTGCGAAAGCACCTTCCCCCCTTCCTAGGTGGGTCAGTGCGCTATTCTGCCCCACTTCTTTCCCCTCGGGCGAAGAATAGGCATTCCATCCATCACTAAGCACTCCATGGCGGCAGGCTGGGCGGAGCAGTCCTGCCTCCTGTGGCCGGGTATCAGCTGAGTTATCACGCATAGCTCTAACCGGACCTAGTGCCCCACACGTAGTAACCCCCCAACATGGCAGTTCTGTCTGACGTATGAGATGGTTCCCCACGTGGTGACCCATGACCTCCTCCAGGTGGACATCCACCTAGCGGTACTCAGTCCGCGATTACCTCCGATGAGTTCTCCCCTGCTGGCGAGACCATGTTGGTGTCTCCACTATACTCCTCCCAAGGCGGGAAGTGGTCTCTGTAGCGCATATCGCCCTTGAGGGAACAGTGCTATCCCAGTGGCCCTACGGGACCGGGCGGCTTCTCGACATTAGAGAAACAAGGCCTCCGTCTGTGGTCGACGGCAGGAGCCTCTCATCTTTACCCAAAGCGCTGGGAACCCCTGTCTACCTACTGTATGGTTACAATTTCGCGCTGGCGCTCACGTCTGACAAGCCCAGGCCAGTCAGCGTCGCTGCGATAGAGATTGTGAAACGGCACAGTGCTGTGGCGTTTTCCATAGGAACCCCATCTGTCGGCTCGACACAACGTCGAGAGACCGACAGAAAGGGAACGTCTCGGTTGCGTATGTAACCTCCGTTCCCTGATGGAGGAAACGAGACATTGTGTCCTTTCATGCCGTAACACTTGCCGTCCGCTGCAGCAGTCAAGAGATGATTTCAGGCTCCTCAGCACAAAAGGTGAATGAATGCAGCACGCTGTCTCCCTTTTATACGCGGATATCCGGGGGTGGAGTCCGGCATGCAAATGTCATTCGCCAATTTTCATTGGCCTTTTCAAAATAGTCAGAAGACGATTGGTTCTCAAGTCAAACCCCATCTGTCGGCTCGACACGTTTCCTCCCCAAAAAGTCCTTTTTATTTACTCACTCCCAGGCCATCCAAAATGTAGGTGACGTTTCCTTGAGCAGACCCATTACAGAGAATTTCAGGAAAATGCGTAGGCCACTGTGCTTCATATAATGGATGTAAATGGCTGCCATGCCTTCAAGAGCTCTAAAAGCAAAATATATCCAACACAAACATAATCCCTGCCCCTCTTGGTGACATATTGAGGTCCTGTGAAGTGAATCGAACGGTTAATGAACATTGATTTAAAAAACATTAGAGTTACTGTACATTTATGCATTTGGCAGACGCTTTTATTCAAAGCGACTTGCATTGCATTGTCCTAAACATTTTGGATTTTTATGGTGGTTTAAACGTGCCTTTACATTTAATATGCTTTATGATTTCATTATTGATTACTAACTATGCATAATATGTTGAAAATATAACCAGTGTGTTAGTTGGGTTAACCAAGAATTTAGCGCTGATACTGTGGGCTTTTTCCACAGGAAATACTATGTATGTGTGTAAGAGATTAGGTTACGCACAGAGCGTATTGGTCTTGTGTGCAAATGTATTACAGATGTCGGTTTGAAAAACAAGGCAGTGAGCTGGTTGGCTGAGACAGGACAAAGAAGAGAAAGCAGATTGGACCCCAGCTGAAGAAGAGGCACCCTAACCATATTATAAATATGCTGTGAAATTGTTTTTCTGTGTCGGTCGGGCCGTTGTGAAGATATCAGTTCTTTTTATAAGACTGAGTCTAAAATCGGCTGACCCACCCATCGGCTGGTGTACACCGCTGATGTATTTTGTTTTAATCTTCTGATCAATAAACTTCAATCCAAGAATCCAAGACCATTAACAACCTCTGCTACTCATTCCAAACCATCACTTCTTTTACATTTGCTATGTGCTGCTTCAGTTAAGTTATTAGTGAAAAATAACAGGGCATGACATGTGTTTGAATAAAACTCACTCAAGACTTACTTGTGACTAGCAAAGCAATGACTTGGTCCCACCTCTGTGATTAGGTATTTTTACTTAAGCCTATTTGCATTATTATTTAATAATAACTGACCAATGCTTGTGCATGTTTGTACTCTGTTTTTCTCTCACTAGCCACTCAATCAGGATGAAGTCGTAAAAGGCATGGATTTTGGACTGATAGTTTCTGAGGAAAATCCCGGGGACCTCCTGCCAAAGAAAATAATTGATGTGGCGATTATTCTGGAGGAGCAGATTCTCCTTTATGATTTAAAGGATGTCTCCCAGGGCTTTGCTCCTCTTATGGGTCTTCTCTATGTTACCCAAAGGTGCTGAAATACACATTTGAGGTTCTGCAAAAAGTGACCATGAAGAATGGTGGGGACACTTGTTCTTCAAGAGTTAATGCGGTGCGGAAGAAACTGCTACTTAATAATCAGTAAGAACTGTGCTTTGCTTTTTCTTGTAGTTGACATCTTCATCGAGTTTGTATGTGAATTGTATTCTTAATTTCACTTTACTTCACTGTACATAGTACATTCAGCCTGCAGTTCATCTTTTATGTTATATTGTAAATAAAACCAACAGTACACAACTATCCTCATCACTTTGCTTCCAATGTATGAACTTGAGTAAGATTGAAGATTATTTTGCACACACACACACTTGCAAATGTTTAAATATATTATTTTCTCTGATGATCATTTGGTTTTGAACAATGATTTGACGTACATTTTAATATTAATGTTGATTTTTAATTTGTGCCTTTGTTTTGTGAAGGTTTTATATGGTATACATCAGTCATGTCAGAATAACTATGCTTTTGTTATGTCAGCTTTGAATTATTTGTTGACTTAACTGTTATTACAACGATCTACAAAGTTGACCTTGTTGACTTAAATATTTTAGTTAAGACAACTTAACACAGTGTTAAGGTAACAAATAATCTTGAGTTGCTTGAACAAGCTACTAGTTGGATCAATGAGTGTCTCTCATTGTGTTAACTAAAGTTGAACGTCCTCAAATTATTAAAGGCAACCAGGTGTACAAGACTTCGCAGTGTGTGAATAATTGAACATGGTATATATAGAGCGTGAGACTAACAGGGTGATGAGACACAGATGAATGTAATCAGTGATGATGAGTCCGGTAAGTGAGTATGGGAAATGTAGTTTGTGAGTGAATGATAAGTTTGATGTGGAGTGCCCTCTGGTGGTTCTAAAGGGCACTCCAGCTGGTGACCGTTACACCAGGTAACTTATTTGTCGAACCAACAAAGTTTTTCTTTACAGTCCGTTACATATATCCACACTCCGCTTCATCCATATATCACAAACCTCACTTGTCGGGGCCGCGCTCTTACATTCTTTGTACGGCTTTACGCTTCTTTGCTAATGGAAGCTTTCTATATAACACCGGGGATGCAGAACACGTTAGCAAGGCAACTGTATGCAGAGCAGTAAAGAAGTGTGCTTCGCTCTCAAACACTTTGTACATTTTTGTTGATTTTCCTGTGAGAGCCATCAAAGAGGAGTTTCATAGGATTGCAGGTGAATGGTGTACATCTTTCTGAATTAGGCTGATCAAATCAATGTGGTCTTGCTGCCACCTCTGGAAGTAAGTTAATAATTCAAATACCCTTTAGGATTTCCCAATGTGATTGGGTGCATTGATGCCATCCATATTCCCATCATCGCTCCTTCCCAAAATGAGGCCGATTATGTCAATCGGAAGTCCATCCTCCGCATTGATGTGGATTAATATATATACAGTATAAATATATATAGAGAGAGATTCACATTTTGACGGTGTCAACAAAATAAATTTAAAAGTGATTGACAATTAAACACGTAAAAAATTGACAAGTAAAGCAATTTTCTCCTACGACGACTCTTTCTTTTGCTGCTGCTACTGTGTTGATCTTCTTTCTTTTTTAAATGTACTCATATTCGCTGTACGCTTGTAACAGCACCTTCAGTTCGACTGGTGAGAAATGAACTGAGCGCTTTTTGTCACGTGCCGTTGCCATGGTGAATCGTGTAATCTTCGCTCAGTTGACGATGGCTTTTTTTAACCTAGGATGAACTTACTCAGAGTAGATTGAACTCATTGAAATCAGCTATTCTGAAAAAAAAAACTCAGAGTAGCGATTCTCTGAGTAAATCAACTCAAAGTTCATATTTTAACTCCATGTTGGTTGAACCTCCTTATTGAAACGGGCCCCTGGACATGACAGCACATTTAACAATAAACACAAAACCTTAATATAAATGAAATAAACTTTATGGGAATACACTAGTGTCGTGTTTAAAGCAAGAGTTTGAGTCGCAGGTGTGGGGCATTAAGCAGCTATTAAGCAGAACAATAGACGCATGCAGACATATTTACAGCCCGTGATGAGAGTCAATCCGAAGTTTTGAATCAGAGCTATTAAAGTATTAAGAGATATATTTGCAGATATATCGGGAATGGGGGCAATTATTTTTGATTTAAAAAGATGTGAGTCACAAGTACTCTTCTGCTTTGCCGTGGTCTGTTTTTCCTTCTCACTGAAAGATATCATGTATAAATATAAATACATACATTTACACAACACAATAACAAACATGAACTTTCATCATGACACCGCTGCAAAAACACTGTTGTGTTCATGAGTAATGTGCAATGTTACTATTTGTGTATACTGTTGGTAAATATTAATGCTGTGCTGTTGTCATGTGATGAGACGTGACTTGCGTACGTAATGACGTACAAAAGAAGAAGAAAGTTGAGTAAAGAAATTTATGGATTGACTACTCTCATGTGGCCTGTATTATTCTTAAATCATCTTTACAATATTCTTTACTGCTATTTCTGGTCGCGAAGATGGCTGTTGCTAACGTACCTCTTCTTAGTTTTTTCCTCCATTGCCCCGGCAAGCCTGCAATGCCGTTCACCACATGGATGCGCATCTTTGATAACTATCTGCGTGTTATCGACGCTACAGGGGATGCTTGACCGGACGACAGACGGAGAGGTGTACTACTTCATTGCCTGGGCACAGAGGGACAGCACATTTTCTACGCATTGCCTAACATAGGTACGACATACAAGGATGCCGAGACCGCACTGATAGCTTATTTTGTGCCAAAAGCTAACGTTGTAGCTGAACGCCATGCTTTCCGTAAACACTGCCAGACACCTCACGAGACAGTCATACAGTACATTGCTGCTCTGCGAGAACTTGTTGTTACATGTGAATTCGGTGCATGTGCTGACGATAGGATTCATGATCAGTTAGTGGAAAATGTGCTTAGCCCACGAATTCGCAAGATACTTTTACTCAAACTTGACCTTACACTGGACAGAGCTGTTACGATTGCAAGTCAGATTGAATCTGCTGCTGATCAGGCTAAACTTATTTCAAATGGCCGTCAAGTCACCGCCCCCGTACAAGCGGTACAGCTAGTGAAGTGCAGGAGAGCAAAAACATTTCATGCACCTCCTACTTCTGTTACCACAGGGAAAACGAAGTCTTGCTTGCGCTGTGGCTCGGAGGCTCACTTAGCTAATGCTACGAACTGCCCTGCAGCAACTGCAACTTGCAGTGTAAGAAGGCGAGACATTACGCTAAAGTTAGCCGATCGACACAACCAACTACGCGCGAAGTTCATGAAATTGAATTACCTGAAGTTACTGTTCTGTACACGGAATGCCCAGCTCGTTCTCCCAGCATCACTAGTTCAGTGACAATATCTACCTCTGCAGATCAGGCCAGTGTGGTGAATTTAGTGGTCGACACTGGGTCTTCTGTTTCTATCTTACCCCACAACATGTTGCATTGTCACAAGCATCAGGCCAGGCTTGTGACGTACTCAAAAGCTCAAATTCCAGTCCTTGGGTGTTTGTCAGCCAATGTGTCATTGCATGATCACAAAGTTCCTGCTACCTTTTTCATTGTTGACAAAGGCACACCACTAATGGGGAGGGACCTTATGTCTGCATTACATGTAAGGATTGAGAACAACCAAGTACTGCCTCCTCATGGCCTTTCTGAGTTGGCTCCTATGCCAGTGTTACAGTGCACTACAGCTGATCTAACTGAGTTTAGACATGTTACAAATTTCGTATACCGCGTGAAGCCGGATGAAACTGTCACACTGGTACGCCAAAAACTTCACCGCCTGCCACTTTCAGTACGAAGCGCTGTGTCGGCGGAATTACAGTGCTTACAAGCAGCTGGAGTAATAGAACACATTGATGCTTCTGCCTGGGTTTCACCGATTGTTCCAAACGAAACAAAGCTGTAATCGTGGACTCTTTTCCATTACCGCACATGGATGAATTACTCGCTGCTCTAAACGGGTCTAGTGTTTTCAGTAATATTGACCTGTCTAATGCCTACTACCAGGTACCGCTGCACGAGGACAGTCGCGACCTAACAATTTTTATTACTCATGATGGACTGTACCGATTCTGCCGTGTTCCTTATGGATTAGCCTCAGCACCTGCAGCTTTTCAGAAAATTATGTCCATTGTCCTTGCTGGCTTGTCAGGAGTTGAAAATTACTTGTACGACATCATCATCCACGGACGCGACATGTCTTCACATGACAAAACACTTAAAGTGGTCTTACAGCGTCTAGAAGCGGCCAGCTTACAACTCAATAAAGACAAGTGTCGTTTTCGTCAATCTAGCCTGCTGTTCTTAGGACATACAGTGTCAGCAGATGGCCTTAGGCCAGATGAGTCGCGCGTTCAGGCCATGCTCAATGCCACTGCACCTTTGGACGAATCTATCTTACCCTCCTTACTTGGACTTATGTCGTGGTACAGTAAGTTCATTCCTGATTTTGCCACTGTGGTAGCTCCGGTACGTGCATGCCTACAAGCTCCAGACGGATTCAGCTGGTCAGAGGTGGCTGACCAAAGCTAGAACACAGTGAAAGAACTGCTTGCAAACAGCCTTTCTCTGGCGTTATTTGACCCCACGATGCATTCCATTGTCTCCACAGATGCTTCTGATTATGGTCTGGGAGGCGTGCTCTCCCAGGTCGGTCCGGATGGGATCGAACGTACTGTTGCTTTTGCGTCACGCACACTCTCCGCTGCAGAGCGTAAATACACCACGGTGGAAAAAGAAGCGCTGGCCTCCTTCTTCCAAAGGACTGAAGGCTGAGTTGTTGCCGTACTATCTTGTGCGACTGGAACTATCTGTTAAGGACAACTTAGTCTTTCGAGGCACACGGCTGATTGTACCTGCCGCTCTTAGCCATTGCGCATGAAGGACACCAAGGGGAGGTGAGAACTAAACAACGCCTTCGCGTGGTCTATTGGTGGCCTGGGATGGACGCTCAGGCTGCAGGTTTGCTATAACTTTGACTGATTATTACAGCAAATGGCCTGAGGTCTCTTTTAGCCATACCGGCACTGCTGACTCCGTGATTTCATTTCTGTCTTCGGTATTCAGTCGCCATGGCAACCCCTTGAGCATAGTGACTGATAATAGGGTTCAGTTTACATCTGCTGCCTTTTCTAAAATAACTAAACATTCGTCACTATCGTTCCTCTCTCTACTACCCAGCGGCTAATGGTGCTGTGGAGCGGTTTAACCGTGTACTCAAAAATACTGTCCAACCTGCCATCCAACAACATCAACCTTGGAAACCTTTCGTAACTGACTTTTTGCAAGAGTACCGTGCCACTCCGCATGCTGCAACTTGTTCTTCACCTTTCCTCCTGTTCCCGTTTCCCCTTGTGATGGCCCCCGATGTAGCCACACATCAGTGAGCGGTGAGGTTGCACACGCACCTACCTAAAAACCCCATTACTCATTATGTTTAGATCATTTATCTGGCACATTCTTTAGTATTTCGTTTTATTTCAATAGTTGTTTATATATTTATGTGACAAATAAGATGTAGACACTGGGTATTTCTCATTAAGATATTTGTTAGTTGCAGTACATCACTGACTGTTTGAAGTGCACACAAGCTAGTTGGTGTGGTGCAGTACACGCATCTATTAATATTTCTTTCTTTGAGTTTAAGTTACCACTGTGTTGGCTAAAGGCTGGATGATTGGAGCTTCGTCTGGCGATCGGCTAGTTCCGTGTGGTCCGCATGAATTAAGGGCCGGCATGCCGTTTCACCTGCTATTTTAGTTCCACTTGCTGCTACCAACCAGCAGGTTAAGTGGGGGGGGGGGGGTTCTCGAATTATTGTGTTGGTATTTTCTTTTCTAGTTGTTTGTTCTTTTTCCTAGATTTATTATTTGTGTTAAAAGATGCACTTAATTATAGTGTAATCATTTAATTAGCGTGGGTATTGACTTTGTCATTGTATGAGTAAAGTTGTTGGTTTTGTCTTCCCTTATGTCTTAATGTGGACTAGTCCGTTTGTATAAATTTGTCCCTGATGTTTAGCATGGGAGATCAGTTCAGTTTGTCTTTACACATCCTCAGTTGTTGGAGTTGTAGTTTGTTCTGTTGATCTCGTTTATAGGCCTAACATTTGTTTTGATTATTTGGACTTTGTTTCCTTGTTTTTTGCAACTTTTGTACCTGATTTTTGTGAAGTCAGTAAAAGATATATTTTTTGGAAATCTATTTCTATGGCCCTCATTCCTTGATTGCTTGGTCTCTCACAATTGGTGGCAGCGGTGGGATCAGCCAGGAGGGGCCTTTTTTTTCCGAAATCATATGCCATGAGTCGGGGAGGAAGGAAAGCAGCCTCAAAGCCTGCTCTGGCAGAGCAAAGTGAACAAGTATTCCAGGAGCTGGTGGAGGATGGAGTGATGCAGGAAGAAAGAGAAATGGAGGAAGTGGAGCCTGGAAGCAGAGAGCCCACACTGGCGGACTTGACAAATCTGTTTCGAGCACACATGGCAAAAATGGATGCTCAAGAAAGCTACAGGAACCAAGAATATGTCCAGCAGGAGCGGCGCTTGAAAGGTCTTCAACACCAGTTTAGTCTGTTGCAGCTGGAAGTGCAGGCTCGCACAACTCCAAATCCTCTGCTGACTGCTGGGGACCCCTTGGAAGCTCCAGATGACGCGGAAGCTGTCTCGGGCCGTTTATTGTCTCCATTTACTACTGGTCGGAGAAATCTCTCAGAAACCCATGGGGCAGGTCAGTGTAAAGAGCCAAGGCTTGAGAAGTTATCTGAATCTGATGACATTGAGCACTTCCTAATCACTTTTGAGAGAATCGCAGCTGTTTGCCGGTGGCCGAAGGAGGATTGGGCCTTTCGTTTAATCCCTCTTTTGACGGGTAAGGCCAGAGCTGCTTACGTTCATATGGATGTTAAAGATTCTCTTGAGTATGAAGAGGTTAAATCAGCCATCTTAAAGAAATATGACATCAACCAAGAAACGTATCGACAACAGTTTCGTTCTCGGGATGTTGAACCCAATGAGAGCCCTAAAGAATTATATGTGCGATTAAGAGAACTTTATGGGAAGTGGATTCAGCCAGAATGCAGATCAGTGGAGGAGGTTGGTGAAAATTTGATTCTTGAACAATATTTGAGGATGCTTTCTCCTGAGCTCCAGGTGTGGATCCGGGAACATGATGCTAAGACCGCTGCACAGGCAGCAAGACTGGCCGATGTGTTCGTGGCTGCCCGGAAGAAGAATCAGTGGGCCTGGAAAGCCAGTAGGGATGATCGCCGACTAAATATTCCCCAGCAAAGCCAGAGGAATTTCCCCAGTGCCGGTCAGTCTCTTGGAGGACCTGCTTTTGCGGCTCCAAAGAATCCTAGGAAGGTGCCAATCTGTTATCTATGCGGACAGGAGGGCCACACAAAACCGATGTGCCCTAAGAACACAGCCAGGACTACTCACCTATGTTATGTGCCCAGGAGTCATCCGAGTTCACAAGTAAAAGCTGAGTGTGCCCCACAGATGGTAACCGTGGTGGTGAATGGAAGGGAATTGCAGGCCCTGGTGGACACTGGGAGTGATCAGACTCTGGTACATGACAGGTATGTTCCACCTGCCTTACTGAATTTCAGTGAAAGGAAAGCCATCCGCTGTGTTCACGGTGATGAAAAACTGCTTCCTACCTCCAATGTCTATATCAAAGTGAGAGGACAAACTTACCTTCTGGATGTGGGGGTAGCAGAAAACTTACCGTTTCCGGTGGTTTTGGGCCATGACCCGCCCGTGCTCTGGGACTTGTTGCAGCCAGTACCCACATGTAATATGATCGTAACACGAGCTAAAGCGAGCAAAGGGGAAGAGGAGCAGTTGCTTAGGGCCCTCCCTTTCTTTGACCATGCGATAGACGCTGTTGACTCTGCAAAGCCGAGGAAATCTCGTCGACAGAGACGGTTGGGAAAAGTTCAATATAATGCCTCTAAGATGCCAGTTGACTCTCTCTCTGATTTTTCCCCAGACTTTAAATTACCGACTAACATTGCTCAATTACAACAGGATGATGCCGAGCTTGTTCCTTACCTGGTGCGAGCAGAGGAAGAGGATGTAGAGAATATTGCAGGTAACCTCACAAAGGAAAGTTATTATCTTCAGCAGGGGATACTCTATCGTCGGCTTGGTGTGACGACACAGCTGGTGGTGCCACAGAGTGTCCGTGAAGTTATTCTGATCCTGGGCCATTCGATTCCCTGGGCTGGCCACCTGGGGAGCGGGAAGACACTTGCTCGGATTAGAAGACACTTTTACTGGCCTGGTCTGAAAACTGAAGTAACCCAATATTGTAGAAGTTGCCCCGAATGTCAAAAAGTCTCAGCACGGGGCCCATGTCGGGTTCCTCTTCAACCGCTTCCCATCATAGGCACTCCATTTGAAAGACTGGGAATGGATGTGGTCGGACCTGTGGAAAGAAGTCGCTCAGGTAACCGGTTTATGCTCGTCGTAACTGACTATGCGACTCGATACCCAGAAGTGTTTCCCTTGAGGTCCATCAAAGCCAAGTATGTGGCAACCTGTCTTGTACAATTGTTCTCTAGAGTTGGGTTTCCTTGTGAGATCTTGACTGATCAAGGAACTAACTTTATGTCTACCCTTTTGAAGCAGGTCTACAAACTACTGGGCATCAAGAGTCTAAGAACAACCCCGTACCATCCTCAGACAGATGGGCTAACAGAAAGATTTAACCAGACCCTTAAACAGATGCTTCGGAAGTTTGTCTCTGAATCAGGTAACGATTGGGACCAATGGCTCCCCTATCTTCTGTTTGCCTATAGAGAGGTACCACAATCGTCTACTGGCTTTGCCCCGTTTGAACTCCTATATGGGCATGAGGTGAGAGGTCCTCTTGCTCTGCTTCGAGAGATATGGGAGGGAGACCAGAGAAGGGAAGAGCAAATGAATATTGTGTCCTATGTGGTGCAGAATCGAGAGCGGTTGGTGAGGATGACGGAATTGGCCCAATCTCACCTGGCTGAGGCACAAACACGCCAGAAAACCTGGTATGATAAGTCTGCACGGGAGCGAAATTTTGACCCGGGTCAGAAGGTACTGGTTATGCTGCCCAGTACTGAGAGTAAACTGTTGGCGAGATGGCAAGGACCGTTTGAAGTCAGAAGGAAACTTGGGCCGACCACCTATGAGATTGCAAAGTCAGGTAAAGACGGTCCGGGAAGAATTCTGCACATTAACCTCCTTAAACAATGGGTTCCTCGTCCTGATCAGACTGTGCAGAGCCTGATGATTCGACAGGTGGAGGAAGAAGAGGAACTGGATGACCAATACTTACCCCAGCCAACTCTAGGAGATATTGGTTTGAATCACTTGTCACCCCAACGGCAACTTGAGGTGAAGGCTCTTTGATTACCTGAGGTTTTCTCGGAATATCCTGGGTTCACAACGGTAATTGAACATGATATTGAGTTGAAGCCTGATGCTGCTGTGAGGAGAATGAGCTATAGGGTCCCAGAGCGTCTTCAAGAATCACTGAAGAATGAAGTGGATTTGATGTTGAGGCTGGGGATCATAGAGCCATCCAAGAGTGAGTGGTGCCATTCAGTGGTCCTTGTTCCAAAAAAGGATGGCACAATGAGATTTTGTATAGACTTTCGTTACCTCAATTCTGTGACAAAATTTGATGCCTACCCCACTCCACGTATAGATGACCTTACAGATCGCCTGGGTAACGCCAAATTTCTGATAACCATCGACCTTTCAAAGGGTTACTGGCAGATTCCGTTGACTCGCCGGTCCCGAGAGCTCACAGCCTTTAAGTCCCCAATGGGGTTATTCCATTTTAAGGTCTTACCTTTCGGGTTGCACGGGGCACCTGCCAGTTTCCAAAGACTCATGGACCAGGTATTACGGGGGTTAACCTTTACAGCTGCGTATCTGGATGACATCGTGATTTACAGCGACACGTGGGAGCAACATATGCAGCACATCCAGGAGGTTATGCAGCGTCTCCAGAGAGCTGGGCTGACAGTGAACCCACACAAATGTGCTGTTGCAAAGACCGAGACTGAATACCTGGGATTTGTCATTGGTGGTGGGGTGATCAAGCCTCAGGTGGGGAAGGTCCGGGCCATTGAAATGTGCCCTCAGCCACAGACTCGCAAGGAGTTGCGATCGTTCCTGGGCATGGCTGGGTTTTATAACAAATTCATCACCAATTTCTCTAGCAGAGCTGCCGCTTTGACTGATATGGTCGGTTCAAAATGTCCAAATCAGATCAGATGGACGGAAGAAGCGGAAGCAGCGTTTCAAGACATCCGAACTGCCTTAAGCAGGAGTTCTTCCTTGCACAATCCTAACTTTAACCCCTTTCATTCTCCAGACGGATGCTTTAGATAGAGGCCTGGGGGCTGTATTATTGCAGGGGGCTCCAGATGCTCGGCGGCCTATAGCGTTTCTTAGTCGCAAACTCTTCCCTAGGGAAGTCCGTTATTCCATCGTGGAGAAGGAATGTTTGGCTGTGAAATGGGCTTTGGACTCCCTGAAATATTACCTTTTGGGAAGGGAATTTGTCCTGGAAACGGACCACAAGGCTCTGAAATGGCTTCAACAAATGAAAGATACCAACAGCCGAATAACCCGTTGGTACCTGGCCATGCAGCCCTTCCATTTTTCTATTCAACATGTCCCTGGCAAGGAGAACTTGACGGCGGACTACCTTTCACGCAGTGCCAGTGACATTGGTGAAGGGGAGGAGTATGTGATGGCCCCCGATGTAGCCACACATCAGTGAGCGGTGAGGTTGCACACGCACCTACCTACAAACCCCATTACTCATTATGTTTAGGTCATTTATCTGGCACATTCTTTAGTATTTCGTTTTATTTCAATAGTTGTTTATATATTTATGTGACAAATAAGATGTAGACACTGGGTATTTCTCATTAAGATATTTATTAGTTGCAGTACATCACTGACTGTGTTGAAGTGCACACAAGCTAGTTGGTGTGGTGCAGTACACGCATCTATTAATATTTCTTTCTTTGAGTTTAAGTTACCACTGTGCTGGCTAAAGGCTGGATGATTGGAGCTTCGTCTGGCGATCGGCTAGTTCCGTTTGTGGTCCGCATGAATTAAGGGCTGGCATGCCGTTTCACCTGCTATTTTAGTTCCACTTGCTGCTACCAACCAGCAGGTTAAGTGGGGGGGGGGGTTCTCGAATTATTGTGTTGGTATTTTCTTTTCTAGTTGTTTGTTCTTTTTCCTAGATTTATTATTTGTGTTAAAAGATGCACTTAATTATAGTGTAATCATTTAATTAGCGTGGGTATTGACTTTGTCATTGTATGAGTAAAGTTGTTGGTTTTGTCTTCCCTTATGTGTTAATGTGGACTAGTCCGTTTGTATAAATGTGTCCCTGATGTTTAGCATGGGAGATCAGTTCAGTTTGTCTTTACACATCCTCAGTTGTTGGAGTTGTAGTTTGTTCTGTTGATCTCGTTTATAGGCCTAACATTTGTTTTGATTATTTGGACTTTGTTTCCTTGTTTTTTGCAACTTTTGTACCTGATTTTTGTGAAGTCAGTAAAAGATATATTTTTAGGAAATCTATTTCTATGGCCCTCATTCCTTGATTGCTTGGTCTCTCACACCCCTGATGAGACTGTTTGCAAGAGGGTTACGCGGTTGAAGCGCAAAATGAAACTGTATACGGATGCGAAGCGGTGTGCGCGCACTCCCTGCTTTCAGGTGGGGGATTAAGTCAGAGTACGGAACCATCTGCATGTTCCTAAGGGGCACCGGGAATTCATGACGAACAAAAGAAGAAGAAAGTTGAGTAAAGAAAGTTACGGATTGACTACTCTCGTGTGGCCTGTATTATTCTTAAATCATCTTTACAATACCAAACACTCACAGTGGACACCAGCAGATGGACATCCAAATGAATCTGACCTCTCGCGATTGTACAACACTGCAGCATTGCTTTTACTGCTAAACTGTGGGTTCCAATAATTCATTGTCCCAATAATTGAATAACTGTTCAAACTCCTTCATGCACGGGTGCCGGCATGTTTGTTTACGCATTCTGGGAATTTGAGTTTCGGGAAATGAGAGATAACAAATAACTTGCAACACAACTTCAAGGTAAGAATAATTTGTTTTATTTGAATACAACGAAATAAAATGGCACTAAAGAACAAAACATAAACTATGAATCTTTCTTCAATAGACTGTTTTGTGCGATCTTATTGTGTTTATTTTTTATTAACATATATCTTTGTTTTTAATCTATATCAGCACTAAAACTTTCATTATATTTAAGGTGTTGTACCTGAAGTGAATTGACTCGTTTTAAAGTTACAAAGTTTGGCTTCCCTTGATCTGAAGTAAATACACAATATATATAGTTCAACAGCTGTGATGAAAACAGCTACATACTCCAACTGTATGGCTATAATACTGTTGGGTTTGTATGTTTGAAACATTTATTAGGTGCTCGCTGATCTTCTACAAATGTATCCCATGAAACCACAAAACCCATCTGTTAGACTTATTTTTCCCATAGATTAATAAGTCCACATAAATGAATAACTAATTGTAACCTATGTGGGGTTTTCTTGCTCACAGCGGACAGCTGCCTAAATGTGGATGAGCAAGGGAATTTATTCTTAACTAGAAACATTCTTTGTCTGACATGCTGTTTTCTATGCCTTGTTGGGTTGTAGCTGGTGCCTTAGTGTGCACTATATAAATATGTTTCTTCCCTATAGTTTCTATACCTTATTTGGTTGTACCAGTTGTCTTACTGTGCATTATATAAAGACGTGTCTTCCCTGAAATAAATGAGTTCAAAAGCTTGATGCCTCTCTCTGTCTTGTTTTTGTGCTCCCAGATCTGCAGAAGAATTCTCTTACAACATCCAACCTATTTATGATTTGAGATTTTAATGGTGATCCAAAACATAGAAAGTGTTAATGAGATTTAGTGTTCGAAAGGAACCTTTTACAATTGTGGGCTTCGTCCTGTTCACTTATCGGTAATCTGGGGTTCTGGACAAAACTCTGTGACATAAAAAAAGATCTTAATATTTAATATATTTTTTTACAATCCAAAAAGACTTTGTGTGAAACGCTAAATTCAAGCTTAACTATGCAACCATGTTGAATGCAAGAACTGTTAATACAACACATTTATTTTTCGGTTAGCATGCTTTTTGCCTCAAAGACTAATGGGATTATTTTCTTCGTAAAAAAAAAGTATTGTAACCTTTTGAGGTCTAGATCGTCTTGAACAAATCGTCTTCAACAAATTTAGGGTTTGGCCTGTATTTTCTTTTGCTGAGAAGGTTTGGACTGGACTGATGTTGTGTCCTCATTAGTTTTTCAAGGGTGGACTGTCTGTGGGAAAAAAGGTGAATACAAATTGTAGAATTTCAAACAAAAGAAACAACTAGGTCTATGACATTGACAACAACTGGCTGTCCATATTTTTAAACCCTTCTGGCTAAAATACACAACAAGACTTTTGCTCAGATTTTCAGTCTGGACTTGTTGCAGAAAGTCTGTGCCAGTCTACAGATTTTATCAGTTATTGTGTTTCCTTCTGAAACTTTTAAAAAGTCTGCAAGTGTATGATGTCCAGTTTAAAGATACATGTTCAGATTTTAAAAGTCTTGTAGTGGTTTACCGAATAGGGATTAGCTCAAACCAGGATTTCTGTGTAGCTAAATTGGAACATTTGATTTTTACAAACATGCCTTCCAAAATCATTACTAGTTTGCATCTCGAGACAAAACAATGCAATTTAAATATTTTTAAAAACCCTTAGTGGTCATTCACATGTATGCGCTTATGGATCCGCAATAAATATTGATGTCACAGTGTTGAAAATATTAGCACACATACTGACAGGGATTGAACATCCTGCAAATTTACATTGGCATAAACATTTTTTAAACAGGGTGGACCTGCACTAACTTTGATCTGATCAGCAGCAACGTTATATACAAGACTCAAGCATTTCAGCGAAAATTTAAAATTGATTCTCCATGCAATATTGATATGTTAACTATAGTAAAAATTACCTGCAATTTTATGCACCGTTGCCTTTGTACAAGGGTCATCCACCTTTAGGTTTTTTCTTCAATCCACTGTTATGGCCCGCCTAGGGTCAGGCCGCAACAGAAGACATCTCAGACACAAATTCATAATAATCAATATTTATTGAAAACAAAACAGAAGAGACATATTATATATATATATATATATATATATATATATATATATATATATAAATAATGCACCGTTAAGGCCAGGCTGAATCACTATTTTCTATTTTTCGGTGTTAAAAAATAAATCCAACGTTACTCAACAGTTACTCAATACTCGAGTAAGAGTAAAAAAGTACTTGGTGAAAAAACTACTCAAGTAATTATTTGCATGACTTCTTTCTTCTTTTACTTGAGTCATATTATTCTGAAGTAACAGTACTTTTACTTCGGTAAAGTTTTTGGCTACTCTACCCACCTCTTCTGTTAGGCTAGCAGGCTAACAATGACTAGGGAGGACAGGTTTTTAACCGAAAGCTTAGCAAACACAAATTATGGAACAGTTCATGTCAGGTTTAATTATTTATGAGACATATGCGGTTTAATTGTGATTTTTGCCAGCGATTTGAAAAGATCTGCCTTTCCCCATTCAAGTAACGTTAGATAGGACTTTGGACTTGCTATTAACTGCAGTACCCATAAGCGTTGCAAACATGGCGGCCGTGCAGTGGCCAAATCTAACCGATTGATACAATCTGTAGGACTATAGGTATGTACTAGTCCTGCGTGTTCAAAATTTGGAAGGATGAGGGGAACAAACTGTTTTAAAAGTAATAGTTTATTCATCAGATTTAAAAGTTTCTTCCCAGCTGGGGGTTGCTACTCAACATACATATGAGTTAACAACTAAAACACACTTCCGGGTTACAGATATTTATAATATATGTGACGTCGATTCTCTCTTCAGGCTCCTCCCCTTCCTTGGGCGGGCGTTCATTCCTCTGGAACCAATCACCTCGGGACATGTTAATCTGACTCCATTCTCCCCAAACTGTTCTCTGTAACACATAATATGAAAACAGCCCGGCTTTTTTCAGCCTTGAATGTGATTTACGACAGGAACATCTTTCGCACACACACACACACTCGTTTTCTGAAACTCAGCTCCTGCATTCCTCACAGCTCTTGTTTCACACTCCTGCAAACTAGTTTTCAATATAAAAAACCAGCACAGCATATACATACTCATATCATTATATTTGACAGTAAAACAACAGTAAACATAAACTTATAATACATAGAACATCGTAAACCCATCAAATCCCAAGTAGTTCACCTTCCACGGTGTTGTTTGAGGGAACACTAACGTTAGAAGTTTTTTGTGAATTTAAAGTCGAAGCTAGAGAAGGAAGCGCAGGCGATTGTAAAATATTGCTCAGTAAATTAATTGCATCTGACAGGTTCCTGTTCGCTGACAAATCTGAACATCAACGCATGCCAAACTAAACGGAAGTGCGGATAAAG
Source organism: Barbatula barbatula (assembly GCA_037178815.1). Lineage (NCBI taxonomy): Eukaryota > Metazoa > Chordata > Actinopteri > Cypriniformes > Nemacheilidae > Barbatula > Barbatula barbatula. The sequence continues at coordinate 13,594,093 of CM074079.1, read as the reverse complement.
CTTCCTTTCCCAGTGAAATATGCTCTCATCCACTACACCGAAATATTTCATCAACTAGACCGAAATCTTTCATCAACTACACCTGAAATATTTCATCAACTACACCTGAAATATTTCATCAACTACACCTGAAATCTTTCATCAACTACACCTGAAATCTTTCATCAACTACACCTGAAATCTTTCATCAACTACACCTGAAATCTTTCATCAACTACACCTGAAATATTTCATCAACTACACTGAAATCTTTCATCAACTACACTGAAATCTTTCATCAACTACACCTGAAATCTTTCATCAACTAGACCGAAATATTTCATCAACTACACCTGAAATCTTTTATCAACTATACCTGAAATCTTTCATCAACTACACCTGAAATCTTTCATCAACTACACCTGAAATCTTTCATCAACTACACCTGAAATCTTTCATCAACTACACCTGAAATCTTTCATCAACTACACCTGAAATCTTTCATCAACTAGACCGAAATCTTTCATCAACTACACCTGAAATCTTTCATCAACTATACCTGAAATCTTTCATCAACTACACCTGAAATATTTCATCAACTACACTGAAATCTTTCATCAACTACACTGAAATCTTTCATCAACTACACCTGAAATATTTCATCAACTACACCTGAAATCTTTCATCAACTACACCTGAAATCTTTCATCAACTACACCTGAAATCTTTCATCAACTACACCTGAAATCTTTCATCAACTACACTGAAATCTTTCATCAACTACACTGAAATCTTTCATCAACTGAAATATTTCATCATGCGATGCAACTTGAAAAACCCATTAGAACGTGTCACGTGGTGTCTGGTGTAGACACGGTGTAAGTCTTCAATTAACAATATTTCTCTAAAACATTTTGGTTAGCCTGTGTAGTGCCTAAATAATTTCCAAGAATCGATTATGATTTAACATTAATCAATACAAGACGTATTTAAGTGATTTGACTCTATCATTTTTTATCAGCTGAATATCTTCTGAAATGATACAATGTTTATTACAGTTGCTTTTTAGATTGCAGATTTTTTTTGCAATTCAGATTTGTATGATTATACGTAGGTTAGATTTCTTGATGGCTTGCGGTTACAAGTTAGTTGCCCCAAAGGTTTGTGACGGCCAGAAGCTAAATGGAGAACTCATCCACAAAGTATTCAAATCGAAGTATGAAATGTTTTCATCATAGTCACCTTCTACTTCCTTTTCAACTTCACCAATGCCTTCCACTTCATTTGCAACTACAAGATTCACTGGGACCACCAGGAATGATAATTACAGCACTTACCTCAGTCATTACCTCCTTGTCAGACTTTTCATCTTATGATGAAGAGCTTAACCAGGCAATCGAAACACATCAGTATGTATATGAATCAATAGTTGAATGTGAAATTATGGGGTTATAGTGATGTAAACATTTTATATTGTTAAGTTGTGATAAGTATGCCCTCATATGTTATACATAATCAAGTGTTATTTGAATATGTGATGTGATCTTCCTTATATGGTTATATGCAAAATAAAAAGACTTCTCTTCCGGTTTAAGATAAATCCGATGAGTGTGAGCGTGATCTTTACCTCCATATAATATAAGATATTGCCGGTTATTATACGCTAGAAATGGCTGCGCCAAGATATATAATGCACTGAGAATTTCACAGTTATGATCGTTTCACAACATATTTTTTAAATTCATGCCACAAGATATCTTGGACCTCATGTTAATATATTCAACACCGTGTATTCAAGGCATTTCATTGCAGTTTTCTATACCTGCTCAATTTAAAGTGTATTTGTCTGTTGGGGTTAAACATTTATTGTTACCATTTGTTTTGTTTTTCTTCTTTTTAATAGTGCTGATAGAAACGTGGAAGTTCCTATTAAGAATATTCTTTTGGTCCTGGCCTCAAAAATAAACCACCATTCCCAATGTAGGTTTAATATAAATCGGTCAACAGTTCTTGATGGAGCTTGTCAGGAATGAGAAACAAGGATTCAATTGCAGGTGAGTAACAAGAGTTTTATTGGTAGCTCCAAGGATTGGCTTAGTGGAAGTCCAATAGGAATGCGGATGATCGACGGAACGAACGCCCAGGCTGACTGCGAGGCCAACTGGGAGACCCAGTATACGGCAGCGCCAGCCAAGATGGGAGTGAACGTCCGCCCCGCCACAGGAGGACCCAGAGAGCGTCGGTGCCGGCCGCGGCGAATTCGCGACCCCGTCTGAAGTCTGCGCAGAGAACGCTCTCCGCAGAGGTCGCGAGTGGAGAGATGAAGTCCGGTAGTGTCAGCACCGTTGAGAGGAGAACGACCGGTCAGTCCCGGGATAAACCCGTGGGTGCGGAGGAGGCAGCCAGATGAACAGAGAACCCGTGCAGAGTCATTAGTCCGCGGAGATGGGAATAAACACCAGGTGCAGGCAGTGAGAGCTAATGAGGGTGCTAATAGAAGGTGGCAGGTGTGGCATATCTACACGTAAACAGCGAACACGCGGGGCTGTCAAAACAATCCCCATGTGCTCCTACATACACACGACAAAACATGTGTTAGCTCCGGATCCCGACAAAAATGTTCAAGGTTTTACCAGGATCAACTACAACCCTTCCTACACAATATCAGTCAAGTTCTCAGATGACACAGGGAAGCATGAAGAAGCAGTTGACTTAGGGGGACCGAGCAGAGAGTTTTTAAGGCTCCTTATGGAAGGCTTCAAACAGAGTTCCATGTTTGAAGGCCAAAACAAATTGCAGAATCTTGTTCTTGATAGTTCTGGTAATTTTTATTCAATTTTCATTAAATATTTATAGAATAAATATTTCAAAATGTAGTGTTGTATTACCTTTTCTCAGTAGTGATGGGAAGTCCGGCTCTTTTCCACGAACCGGTTCTTTCGGACAGTTCGTTTCAATGAACCGGCTCAAAAAACCGGCTCATCGGTTCATTTACGCCAGAACGTAATGACCTACTTCTATGACGTAACGACGTTCGGTCGGGATGAAAATACACTTGGCTGAACATTTAATGAAGACACTTTAAGGCATTAATTATCAAAACTTAAAACATCATCATGATCTGTTTATCACTTTTAAGTTTGGCAAATAATGCAAACAGATACAGACAAGGCAGTAATATGCAAACGAACGTTATAAAGTGAATAATCTGTTATTTATTTGCTATTAAATAAACTTACGTTTGTCAGATTCCCCCGCTCGTCTTCGTCACCCGTGCTTATTGTGTTCATATATTGTTTTTTTCTAAATTCCAAGAAATTGTTTAACTTCAGAGTGAGAGAAGCCTGCTAGTTTTCACACGCACGCATGCGCGGCCGCAGTTTATCAACTCATGAACTGCGCTGCTGAACCGGTTCACATTTATATTATTCACAAATCGGACGTGTCCGAAAGACACGGCTCTCGGTTGATGACCGGAAAGCCAATGCAATGCAACCGATTCGATTTTGTGACTCAAGATTCTCTGCGAGAACAATTCAATCCGCTTGTGTCGTTCCCGTGCATGATAACGTTTAGATTTGTATCATCTTGTTTAAAAATGAAATAAGATATGTTCATGAAAATACCATGGATTCAACATGAAACAAATGAATGTGTAGTTTAGTTTTACAAACTGATAGCCAAGAATTGTTTTCAATCTTTAAAGTAATTTTAAAGCAAAAATGCACAATATTAATGCATTTTAAGCCACATCAACATATAAATAAAATACAAATAGTTCTGACAATTATAAAGTGTGTTCCCTGTTAATGTTTTTATGCGGCAAATGTAGTTTTTTATATGTATAGTATATGTTTTGTATGTTATTCTATTTTGGTGTATTTGAAAAAGCACAATAAACATTTTTGTACATTTTTGTACAAAATAAACATTTTTGATAAACACAGTCTTTAAAACACCCAAATAGGCCTACATTTATATTAAACAAATGAATTTGAGTTATTTAAAAAGCTAATCTATGTAGCTGAGCCAAACACATCTTATGTTTTACTTTATTACAGACTGTTTCACAAATTTGTCAAATATTTTTATTTTTCATAAAAACACAAACACGCACGTGCATCAGCTGAGCTCATCAGTTGAACCGGCCTGGTTCACATCACGAACGTGTCCGAAAGACAGTGAACCAGCTCTTGGTGCAATGAATGTACTGGTGATCCAAAAACCGTTGCTACCGGTTCTTGAATCATTAACGAGAACCGCTCTAGGGGGCGCATGCGTGAGTAACTGAGGAAATAGGCTGATTAGTGCTTTCTGGAAGCGCGAACCGCTTTGAACGATTCAGTTCGATTTGGTGAACCGGTTCGACCGGCTCACTATAAAGAACCGGTTCAAAAGAACGATTCGTTCGCGAACCGGCCATCACTATTTCTCAGATATAATGTGATCTCTGCCACCTGCTTAACAGGAGTTTGTTTCTCCTGGATTTACTTTGAGTGGGATGAATTTCTATGAATTTCTTTGATGGCTTGTGTTTTTTATTCAGCTTTAAGAGCGAACCGATATTTTATTGTGGGACGGGCAATTGCTGTAAGTTTAGTCCATGGCGGTCCAGGTCCAGGATTTCTGTCACGCACGCTATTCTCCTGTTTAGTTGATGGCCCAGAGTCAGCAAAACCCACACTGAGTGACCTTGCAGACGTGGATTGAAAAGGTCAAAAAGGTATGTTAAGCTTTGTCAGAACTTTAAGTGGTTTGATTATCTAGGGTGTTCACAACTATTACAATTAAAATATTGTACACAATATATATTTAGATTCAAGAAGCCACAAATTTGAAGGAGCTGTTAGACTCTACAGAGCCATTGATGGACTATTTGTCCACCGCTGGATGTCTTAGGCCTATGGAAAGTTTGAAGACCGCAACCTTCTTGTGGATGACATCCTGATGTTTCAGGCTGTCCACAGGATGCATGGAGCATTTGAAAGGTACCATGTTAACTGTTAAATTTGAAGCATCATCTTTTATTTCTTGACTGCTTTCATCATGCTTGATTGAAATACACATTATTTCACATATTTGACTTGTGACACAAAGTATGTCTGTAACGCACTTTTTAAGAAGCTGTTTACACAAGACCATTTTTAACTAAAAACCGCAAACAAATTGTCATCCACTGGCCTGGCTCGTGCAATACAGCGTTTCACTCGTTTTGCGGATAATAACTTATGCAAGGATGATTTAAATTAAGTCAATCGCACTCAGGCCTGATTGAGAGCAACTTATGAGTACAGCAACCATAAGCCCACTTTGTGTTAAAGCTTACAGCACCTGGGGTCACATTTATAAAACTGTGCGTAGGATCCTTACTAAAAGTGTACGTGCGCCCGAATGCCAAATATGGCGTACGCAAATGATGAACATTACAGTCATGTTCGGCGCGTTCAAAATTGGAGAGAGGCCAGTTAAGAAAATGTTGAAGTTTATTGATCAGAAGTCTCAAACAATACAGCCGGCTGGGTGGTCTCAGACTCAGTCTTACAAAGAACCCACCCAGAAAAAAAGTTTTACACATTCTTATAGTCTTTTCCGCCGTGTCTCTGGTTTCAGTTTGGGGAGTGGTGGAGCCTGGGACTCGTCCAATCAGCTTTCTCTCTTTTGTTCTGCCTCAGCCAACCAGCTCACACTCCTTTGCTTTCTGAGCCTCTGCAAAACATCACATAAAACCCCATACACCCAGCCACATTCCAACGAGATATATGTGTAATCTGATCTTTACACACACACATACCATTCCCTCTAGAAAGTACACTTAATATCAGCCCTTAACTCTTGGTTAACTCAACTCACACACTGGTTATATTTTCAACATATTATGCACGGTTAGTAATCAATAATGAAATGATAAAGCATATTAAATGTAAAGGCACGTTTAAACCACAATAAAAATCCTTCAGAAACAAAAATTTAGACTTATAAAACCGTGCGCACGCACACCTACATGCAATGTTCCATTTATAAATCACAGTCTACCTGATAATTTGCGCACATGAAAAAAAATCGACATCTCGCCCTTAACCCGCCCCTTTTCAACCATATATAGCCCATGCAAATCACCTCATGAATGGCCGTGCATCTTAATATAAAGGAGCAAGAGGTTCTGTATGCGTAATAATAGCAGCAATGGAAACTAAGGGGAAAAAAAGAAATTTCACAGACACAGAAATAGAGGTTCTTGTGACTGAGGTGGAGGAAAGGAAATTTATTTTGTTTGGTAGCCATAGTATTGGCGTCACAGACAAAAAAAAGTGTGGAATGGCAGCATGTGACTGCAGCTGTAAATGCAGTTGGTTCAGCTAACCGGACGGTTCCCGAAATAAAAAAGAAGTGGTCCGACTTAAAAGTGGGGGCAAAAAAAAGGCTCGTCCTTCAGACACAGAGGGACACAATTGACGCAATTACGGTTATAGCAGATGAGCTAAAACAAATAATGGTTGTTTTGTTGCGTCTACATTAAAAGATCTTGTTAAAAAATTAACCTTTGTGTTGTTCCTTCAAAAATGCTGCATTATTTCCTCGCGGATCCTTGCTCCCATATGATGCCGTTCATGTTGGGGAGGGGGGTGTGGGTCAGACTCCTCATGCTGGAGGTAAGAGAGGTCAGGGGGGAGAGCAACACCATTCCTCTGTGCCATGTCGTGTAGAATGGCGAATGCCATGATGATCTGGCACGCCGAACCCGCCTCCTTTCTTCCACATATTCACGAACAGCGTTACATGCGTCTTTGTTTGTATTTCTGCAGCACACGCAAAGAAATGGTGGAGAAGCAAGCTAGTTTCTCAACAGCCAGCGGCTTTACAGAGCTTTCACCTGACCATTCAGATATTCGTGTTTACTCAAAAACATAAATATTAAAGTCAGTATATGATCTTGTTATGTTGTGTTGTTCTTTATACTATTAGTGACGAGCGGATCAGTGGGAAATCAGCGTATTCATGGCAACGGCGCAATCAAGCCGCCACACCTGCGGATCGTCCACACCTGGTCTCCATCAAGCTCACCTTTTATAACCAGAGGAAGAAGAGGAAAGGGTGAGCTTGTTCTCCACAGAGACGCCGATGTCTAACGTGTGGTTTTTCCTGTGCTAGAGACCAGCAGCTGAAGATCCACAGGCACCCTTCTCAGAGCACCCAGGACTTCACAACTTTCACCCTCGAGGCATGAGCACCCCACAACCCGGAAGTACGGCGAAGAGTTAATTCCCCATGACTCGACTCACCCAAATTTACTCACTATGCCTCAATAAATCACCCTTCGGGGCTAAAAGTTGGAAGTACTGTGTCCGTCTTGTTTTATGCCTGCCACATATTATCATGTGCAGTCTTTTTGATTTGTTCGCTCTGAGCATAAATTCCTTTCGTTCTGGACCTGAAAGGAGAAAACACTCACATTGCTTATTTTTGATCCAAGAAAGTGTCAAAAGAGACTGTAAGCTTGTTCTGGATATAGCCTAATTATAAGCTTGTTCTGACTTTGGCACCAACATTCTGGATTACTGCCCTAATAAGACACACAAAATCATTGCACAGGAAATTCCTTCAATGCGAAAGCCCCACTCATTGATAGTTGTGTTTTGATAGGTACAGTGGCGGTTCTAGACAAAATTTACTAGGGGGGCCAAGGGGACACATTAAAAAAATTGCAACAAATTATATTTAAAGATTACAAACTTTATTTTACTTTACAATCATATAAACATTTATTTTGTACAGTAGTGCAAGAGTGAGTGCAGGTCCAAAAGAGGTAGGGCCATAAAAAAATGCATTCAGGGGACAACAATGTGCCATTTCCTATTGTGGACAGTTGAGTCCATACTTAACTTGGCATAACAATGCTGGATCAATTATACCAGTTTGGCCTGAGCTCCGTTTTCTGTCCCCCATCAAAGTGGTTGGGAATATATTCAAGATGGGCTGTACTGGTACATCATTCTTGGACTTGCTGATATCTGTAGAAAGATGTACAGTAAACACACATTTATTTACTTATACATGTATATCGACATGTATTTCAATTTATAAGCCAAGTATTTACTTAAAAAAATAAACATTAGAGTCATATTGTCACAAAAAGGAATTTATAGAAGAAAGCACTATTTTAAGGACACACAGTTGACCAACATGATAACTATATGATAACAACATAATAACATTTCATAATAACTATATGAAGAAAAAGAACTTAGGGGCATGCTTTACATTTCTTTGCCTATTATGGGAACATGTGTGCAACATATGTACACAATAAAGGATACAACTTTGTGAATATAACATGTAATGCAATTTTTGTCTTCATTTATAAATATTGTGTATGTATTAGCCATTCATGGTCAATGCATATACTGCAGTATATTGAAAAATATAAGCACTAGTTTCCCATATATTGAAATTCATTATGTAATATATCGCATTACATTTTGAAGTATATTCCCATATATTTTTGTTCCGTGAGGGCATTGTGTAGACCTAGTAGCAAGGATACTGACATTTAGATATTCGCTTCTGCTTCAATAAGTTTGCTTAGATATGAATACGTTTCTAAACATATCGAAACCAGACATTTACAAACTTGATTTTATTATCAATGTAAGGAACAAAAGTAATATGGTTATGTGCAAGAACAACAAGTCACTTATGAGATCAAATATTTTTTTCTTACCTGCTTCGCCTCTTGCATCAGGAGAAATTGTGGCTCCGTTCTCCAAGACTAGTGGCTGAGCCGAGCAGCACCGCAGGCGGCTACAGAGTTTGGGTGCGCCGCTTTAATTTACCCGTGTAGAATGTGATTTTATGAACTATTTCACAAATAAAATACAAGATATTCGAGAGAAAATTATAACTATGCAATGATGAACATTAAAACAATGTTCTGCGCGTTCAAAAATTGGAGAAAGGCCAGTTCAGAAAACGTTGAAATTTATTGATCAGAAGTCTCAAACAAACAGCTGTTTCGGTGGATTCTCAGACTCAAAACCGTCTTACAAAGAAATCGACCACCAGAAAACAGCTTTACAGCTCTTTATATGTATTTTTCGTCGGGTCTGTTCTCCATGGCGGGGTCCAATCAGATCGTCTTCCCTTTGTCTGCATTCCAGCCAATCAGCTCACTGCCTTGTTTTTCAAACCACCATCCATCTGTAACAAATTATATAGGAGGCCCCCCAATCCACCACATTCCATGGGGCTCCCCTCGTAATCTAATCTTTACACACACACATAGCAATTTCCTGTGGAAAAAGCCCCACAGTATCAGCCCTAAATTCTTGGTTACACACTGGTTATATTTTGTAAAGGCACGTTTAAACCACAATAAAAAACACAATAAAAATCCTTCAGTCCCCCTCTTGACCATTAAAAATGGTCACAAATCATCACAAACATCATTATCATCCTCATCTAGGAAGTGGTCGCCAGACAATAGAGGCATGGTATATTTGGGAGGGGTTAAGTCTGTCTTTTCTATTGACGCTAATATCAGCCGGTTACACAGTGATCTGATACAGGGAATACAACAGCATCCACATGAGACCAAAATACCTACAAATACAGCTATTGATAACACAATCGACATTAATACTGATTTCCATTTGCCAAGTGCCCTGTCTAGCCAATCTCCAATAGGATTATTCACTCCTGAATGTTCCTTCATTTCGATAGACAAAGTTTTCAAACCTTCCAATGCCCTAGTGACTGATCCGTCTGGTGCTGTATTATTAGGAATGTAAGTACAGCAAAGATCACCAAACATAACACATACTCCTCCCTTTTCTGCCAACAACATGTCCAGAGCCATACGGTTCTGTATAGCCATAAGTGAAGTTGGTGCTAGCTGTTCTGCTAAACCATCTACTGCATCCCTTGTCATATTTGCTAACCTCATCACATTATAATGCACATAATTAATCCTATCTACATTCTTGTTTGGGGTGACTGGAAATAGAGCAGCTATTATTGGTATATTCTCAAAACCTGCTGCCACTTGGTTCGCTAGTTTATATTCATCCGGTACACCTCGTGGAATCCCTATCGCGTCAATGTACGTCGGACTATTTAATGATAAATCTACACTTGATCCTATTGCTCTCTTTGTAATGATGTGTCTTCTACGTCTTCTAGTCAATGTTGCTGAATTCACGGTTTCCGTTCTGACTGCTCTGTCTCCTATCAGAGTTATCGGGGCTCCCAGTCTTACCAAAGCACACACTCCCTTTGCCTTCTCAGGTATCCTAGTAAATAATCTTCGATCTCCACAATAATAATACAAACCTGCCCTAGCCCAGGTACCTATTTTAGTCCCATTATCTACTATGATCTGATCACACCACTCCTTATTTATCTCCCCCAGGTTGCTGGTTGGTGATAGACGTTTAATATCAAAACAGGTATAATTTGCTTTCTTTGGTGTAAATGGACCTGCCCGTGAAAGGTTGGTTATTGGTGGGAATATTGCTGCCAATGTGGTACAATTTTTTGGACTGGCCATCCGTGTCAATGCCAGCATACACTCATAGCCCCACGTATCGTTTTGGTACAACGGGGCTGGTTCAATATATAAAGGGGTCTTGCATTAGCACATCCTACACAATCATCTAACCTCTGTTCTCTGGCTGTGGTAATTATCCATTCCAGCCACAAATTATTTTCCCCATATCCTGTGGCTCTCTCTATCATATCTTCTGGTTTTAACATGGTGTAATCTATTTCTACCACTCCATTCTTTTGTCCTACCGATAATGGCTCAGCTACTGTCCCATTTCTTTCCTCCTCAGGTGAACTGTCCACAACAAATTTTATTACTGCTTTTTTATCTGTTCCTGGGCTATGCACCCCCATTATAAGGAAAAACTCCCCTGTATAATTGGCTGATCCCGTTCTGGTGGATATTGAAAGGGTGAGTGGATTTTGGCTTGCACTGTAATCTCTTTGCATTTTAAAATCAAATTTTGCCGAGGTACGGGTCCAAAGGCTGGGTTCTCTCGGGGTCCAACCACCGGTATATGCTATTACCTTATTCCACGATGGACACCATTCACCCCTATAGGTTTGCCTAGACTGGTACGCCTTACAAACACTGTCCATATTCCCGTCCGTACATACATATACCTCGTACCCCCTCCATGAGCTATTTTTTCCCCCACAATTTATGACAGCGCATAGGTCGAACGTAAATGATGTGGTCTTACCCCAAACATAGTTAATTACAAGTTGTTCACACGGTAACCTCGTATCGGCTATGGCTCTTTTGTAACTCGGTTTCGATATGTTGTTGTTGCTTTCCTGACCCTCAGTTATGCTAAAAATTATTCCTACTATAACCCCTGAAATTATTAATAGGATCCCTGACAGCTTACAGTTTTCCCACAGCTTCATCTCGTTACCCTCTCTTGGACTTTAAAGGAACAATAAACACACTCTTGGAAATTTAAATGGTTAAACACACAGTACACTTAATGGGAATATGAAATTAAGAAAAATATATGGTTAAACTCCCAAAAAATTGAAATGTAGGGAATAAATGGTTATACGTTAATGAATATGACAATATAAAATCACAATAGCAATATAAAAATATGGAAAATACTGAATATGAAATATGAAAACTGTGAATATAAAAATATGAAAAATAGTAAATATGGAAAATGTGAATATTAAAATTGAAGAATCACAATAACAACAATATATATTGATTATAAAGAATTAGAAAGAAAATTAAGATATAGAGATTACAATAAAAATTAATATGAAAATGTTGATAACCCTTGATTATAATGAGTATATGGTTATCACTATCTGTACTCCTGTGAACACCTATCTCAATATACTCTTGACGAAAATCTAAATCTAAATTGTCCAAACCACAGCCTTTTTTGCACTAGATTGATGCCTGTGTCCCACTTTCTGCTCCACTTTCTGCTCCAGAGATACCCTCCCCCTCTTGGACCTGAGCCCCCAGGTCCACAGCAGTCTCTGACAGCGACCTGTTTGGTGGATCACAGTTAACACAAGAAGACAAGTGATACCAGGTGTCGCCCTTGCCAGATAGACGGACACAATGTGATATCCTTGCTGTCACTTTCAGAGGTTCCGTCCAGCGTGGCTCATTCCACTTCCTTCGAAAATTCTTCAGGCGCACCCACTGTGAACAGGGCTCGACAGGTTCTCCAGCAATGTCAGAGGGAGTCTGCTGAGAGAAATGTTGAATCATAGCAGTCAGTTTGTCAAAATATACACACAGGTGTCCGGCTTCAGCGGCATCGACGGTCCTGGAAAAGATCTACCTGTAAGCAATTCAAAAGGTGTAAAGCCAGTGATTCTGTTAACAGAGGAACGTACAGACATTAGAGCCAACGGAAGAGCTGATAGCCATGATAATTTGGTCTGTGCACAGATTTTAGCCAATTTAAGTTTCAGTGTTAGGTTCATCCGTTCGACCTTACCTTGCGATTCAGGATGATAGACGGCTCCAAACGCATGCGTTAGACCCAGCGATTTCTCTACGATTTTTAAATGCTAATTTTTGAAGTGCGAGCCGTTATCTGACCGGATACGCCGGGGGAAACCGTAATGCGGAATGTACAGATTAATGAGACACTTAATGACTGCAGTGCTGTCTTCTTTCCCACAAGGAAAAGCCTCAGGCCAACCTGTGAATTGGTCAACCATCACCAACAAATACCGTTTCCCTTGCACCCTCTCTACCATGTCTGTAAAGTCAATCACGATTTCCTCTCCTGGGCCTCGCAATGGCAAAAATGTGCCCTTTAACTGTTTTAAAGTTGGTTTGATGTTATGTTTTTGACAAATGTCGCATGAAAGTACAAAGTTGGACACCATAGCCGTCAAAAAAGGATGCCACCAATATTGCAATGTTTTCATCATCTGTTTTGAACTCACGTGCGACATAGTGTGTGCTTGGTTCATGATAGAGCGTGACAGGCTCATGGGCAATGCTGGTCTGCCATCTGGGGCCTGCCACAGACCATCTGGTGCACACAGGGCCCCATACTCTGTCCACGTCGACAGTTCTTCTGGTATGCATTTGCCATGTTCGGCCACAAGTGTTTCTCTGCTGAAAGATGGTAACAGTTTCACATATGAACAGTCAGTCTGTACCATCATGGTCAACTGATAGCCTGCAGCTGTTTTGGCAGCCAAGTCAGCAGCCTCATTTCCCCGTGCTACAGCACTGTCTGTTTTACAGTGGCCCTGACATTTTATGACAGCAACAGCTGCTGGGATTTTCAATGCGTCCAACAGTGCACGTGCTTCTGCGTCATGTGCTATAGGCTTACCAGACATAGTGACGAATCCACTCCTTTGCCAAACTGCGAGTTCGACATGGACAGCACCCACGACATAAGCTGAGTCACTGTAAATGTTGACTTTACCAGACCCTGCAAGTTTTAGTGCTTGTGTGACCGCAATTAGTTCTGCTCTCTGTGCTGACTGCTTGCCTTCTATTTTTGCTGCTTCCCTAGTGGTGTAACCTGAGTCTGTTTGCTGCACAACAGAGTAAGCCGAGACCAAAGAGCCGTCATGAGCTCTAAAACAGCACCCGTCCGTGAAAAGCTTAATCACGTCCGAGGCTTCAGGGATAGGGGTTGCAGTTAAGTCTTGGCGAACACGAGATGCCAGGTCAGTGATTGGTGCACAGTCATGTGGTTCCCCTTTGGTGAACAAATCTGCCATGTTAATGCCGTCGTGTTTATATGTTATGTTTGGCGCCGTTAGACATTTGGACAGTTTTCTCTGCCTCAACGGTGAAAACGTAAATGATTCAGAGTTGACAAACGACATGACAGAGTGCGTGGTCAGGACCGTTAACTGATGACCCATCACAATGTGTGATGTCTTTTCAATGATCTTTGCCAATCCTGCAGCGAACCTGGCACAAGCCGGCTGGCGTTGTTCAATGGCGTCCATTAGGACACTGACATACATGAGCACACGTCTAGCACTAGACTGCTTCTGGAAAAGTACTCCATGTGCGCTATTCCCTCTTTCAGAAACGTCCAGGAAAAATGCCTTGCTGTAATCAGGGCTATGCAGATATGCTGCATGTGACAGCTCCCCTTTCAATTTAATTACCGCGGTTTCTGCTTCAGGGGTCCATGTTAACTTTGCCTGCACATTTCTCATGCCTTGTTCCTTGACCATGTCTCGTAATGGCTTGGTGACCGCTACATACATAGGGATATAACTTCTGCTGAAACCTGTCAATCCCAGAAAGGAAAGCATGTCCTTCACATTGTGTGGCTTTGGGTGTGACAAAATGCCATCATGTTGGCGATCAGACAATGTTGTGCCTTGGCCTGTGATTAAACGGCCCATGAAAGTAACAGATGGCCTGCTGACCTGCAGTTTTTCTTTACTAACCTTGAACCCTGACGCATGCAGCTGTCTCAGAATGGCGCCCGTTGCTTTTAAGCAATCTTCGTTGGTTACGGCTGCCAGCAAAAGATCATCAACATACATTATTAGAACGCAATCTACAGGTAACACACAATTTATCAGCTGATCTTTCAGGATCTGATTGAATATACCTGCCGATAAAATAAAGCCCTGCGGAAGTCTGTTATAAGAATATTGACATTTTTGTTAGGTAAAAGTCAGGCACGATTTACATTCTTCTGAGATTGGTATACAGAAAAAAGCGTTGGCCAAATCAATGCATGTGAACCACTGGTGAGCTGGGGTCAAATTTGAGATGGCAGTATATGGGTTTGGTACGGCCATTGTTGGTGTTGCCACCAGGCTGTTTACTCGACGCAGATCATGGACTAATCTATATTTGTTTGTGCCTGGTTTCTTGACAGGAAAGATCGGGGTGTTCCATGGCGATCGCCACGGAATAATGACACCTTTCTCCACTAAACCTTGAACAGTGGGCGCAATGCCTTCCTCTGCCTCCCTTTTGTAAGGATGTTGTGGGACCCAAACTGGTTCTGTCAATTTTAACTGAAATGTAACTGGTTTAATGTTACAGAGGCCAACATCCGTTGGACCTTGTGACCAGAGGTCGTCCGGCTGGCTGTTAATTAACTGCTCAGCTCCGGGACCGTCTGTTAGTTCGCGACCATGGCTTCTTGTAATTTCGAGATGAGTCAATTGGGCCCTGTCGGCCGTTTTTTGTGGTACCCAATATGAATCTGTCATACGCGAATGCAAAACCCCAACAATGCCAGAGGGCTCCCAATCGGTCACCAAGCGCAACCTCTTTGTCATAGCTCCTAACTCTCGAGCTTCATGGCCTGGATGCAGTGCCATAGAAATGTGAGGTTCAGCTGTGTCTGCCATTTCATACCATATCTGTTGTTCTGGTGTCAGTGTAACGGGGACTACTACACCCTCTTGTCCTACATATAGGCCATCCCCTGTGAGTGTCCACATTTGGCCCTCAATGTCATGGAACATTTCCTGGTATGTGACAGTGTCATTCCGGTCATAAAATAGTGTACAATGCAGGGGGTCGATGGGAGGCAAATAAACAGCTAAGTCTTAGATCCAGGGCTACTGATTCTTATACAGTGCCCTGGCCCCTGACTGAGAATCATCTAATTCCACCCAATATATGTCTGCCATCTCCCGCAAGGGTCCTCCCAACAAAACCTGCTGGTGGCCCTCTCTACTGTGTGCCTGTGAACAGTCGACTTTAGCGCCGTCCGGGAACGTGACTGTGTCACCCTCTGGTGAGCATAAAATATTTGCACCCAATTTAATCAACAGGTCCCTGCCCAATAAGGGAACAGGTGCTTTTGTGGAGTACAGAAATGAGTGTGACAGGGACTGATTTGCCACTTTCGTGGTAAGAGGAACAGTAAGATGCCAATGTTCTAACCCTCCAGAGAATCCCATAACTCCAACAGTCTTATCACTTAGGTCTTTGTCAGTGATTGTGCCCCTCGTTACTGTTGAGTATGTTGCTCCGGTATCTACCAAATCTGTTAGTGGCCTGTTGTTAACCACTAAAATCATGTAAGGCTCAGCCAAACCTCGCATGATTGTTCTCTGTTGGCCTCTTCAACAATCCGCGCCTACCCCCTAGCCACATCTTGGGTGCATGTGCGCCTGAATCGAGTGGGGAGGTGGGTGTTGTTGCTCCGGGTATTTTGGAGTTTGTGGTCCTCTGCCACGACCACTGGGCCCACCTCTATGAGGATCCCATCCCCCTGCAGGTGGTCCCATATACTGGCTGTCCCCTGCCATGGGACAATCTCTCCACCAATGATCAGTCCCCCCACACTGATGACATGCACCCCTGTGGCGCACCCCTTCCCCATTCGGCTTCCCCCTAGCCCATCCGCTATTGCCCCGTGGCCTATACCCTCCCCATGGTTTTATTAATTGGAAATTAGGGACATGTCCTCCCTGAGCATAGCCAAAAGTTTCAGGTGTGACTATGGGAAAAGCTGGGGTCTTTACCCCGGGCTGCCCGTCAAAGCCGCTGCTCACAGGACGTTGTGGCATTTGTTTTGTTTTTTTACTGTCTGCCTTAGCAACAATTGTTAAAACTACAATTATAAATGGCTTTGTCTTTTCTAATTCCTCCTGTTCTTTATCCTGTTTATCGACTGATCTATCAATATGGAACACCAGATGTCTTTCCCACATTTCGTTGCTGGCTACTGGAGTGTCAGGATTACATTCCATTTAGACTGTTTTCTTCTACCATCTGCTCCCATTCAGCTGCGCATCTAAAATAGTAACTCGCTCCAGTCTCACCAGGCTTAATGCAGAACTTAATGTTTTGGTATACGGTTGGGGGTGTTGGAAATTTTTCTCTGAGGGCCCTGGCGATCACTGTACTGACAGTGGTATACCGTGCGTCATTGGGTTCGTCTTCAAGGTTTGCATCCTTCTCAAACTCTGCCATCTGAGAAACAGTAAAAATTTGGCCCAAAAGGCATCTTATGTCTCCTACCGCCAAGGTGGTGCCATGGCACAATGCCATCAACTTTGTAAGCCATCT
Source organism: Barbatula barbatula (assembly GCA_037178815.1). Classification (NCBI taxonomy): domain Eukaryota; kingdom Metazoa; phylum Chordata; class Actinopteri; order Cypriniformes; family Nemacheilidae; genus Barbatula; species Barbatula barbatula. The sequence continues at coordinate 13,577,085 of CM074079.1, read as the reverse complement.
GCCTCCACCAGATGTAATGGGGGGGAATTTTGCCAGCACAGCTGTCATGTCACTATGGCTCCAGGGCTGGTTCTTTGGTACCCCTCGGTTGCCCTGTAACAGAGGCATGTTAGTTGCCCCTCCTGACATTAGTTGGGCGTTCGGCACATTAACATTCCTTTCATCATAGTCACTACCTGGGCGACACATAATGTCCCATTGTCTCTCTTGAGGGGGAGTGAATTGACAGGCTGAAGTGGATTGACAGGCTCTGGTACGACTTCTAGTACCCTGTGACACTGGGGTAGACATCATAGTTCCTTTAATAACTACGTCCCTACATACCTGCAGTGGCCCTCCATCCTCACTGTTATTACATGCTCCCTGTCCCTTCATGTCTTTGTCTTCCTCCTCATTGTGCACTACTCGTGCACTTTGGCTTGTTATGCTATTCTTTCTGTGAATGGTTTCCTGTTAATTTACCATTAGTTCTAATTGTGCTGTCAACACGTTTATTTGATCCTTTAAAACATCTAGATCTGGCATGTCTACCTCCACCCTGGAATCTTTCACATTCACTTGCACTTGCTGTGATGCTGGTATGTAGGGCGGTGGCAACAGCTTATTCAAGTCAGGATACAAGCGGGCGGTCTCAGTATGACACGAGATACTGGCCCCTGCACTTCCTGACTCTCTCGTCAGTTCTTTCTCTGATTTCTCCGACTGCACATGTTCTGTGCTTTTTTTAGGAGAACTCAAAGCAATTGCAGTCAGCGCAATGCTTGTCCACAAACGTAATTCTTCTCTCAGTTTCTCTTCCTCCTTTTTATGCTTATTCTTCTCTAACCACTTCACATCTTTTCCTCCTTTTACATGTTTGTTTAAACTTGCATGCGCTTTTTCCTCCATTTCCCTGATTTTTGGTGTGATCTTAATCAACACTTTCTCAGATTCCTTCCACACATTGTCCATACATACTGTATCTGACTCCATTTTCTTTCCCAGATTTTTTCGTTCCTTTTTATGATTTTTCGGCTCTGGTTGAGCCATTAGCATATTCACAATTTTTTCCCATTGCATAACTACAGGGGAACTCCCATACTCCAAACACTTCCTCTCAAATTCAGACATACTTCAAACTGATATTCAGTACACAATACACAATTAATACACAATTTATCACCTTTTTCACCTGCTTTTAGCGTGCCTTGGGACTGGTTACCCAGGGGCGTTTTAAAAGTATTTTTATAACTTTTAGCTTTTAGCGTGCCTTGGGACTGGTTACCCAGGGGCGTTTTAAAAGTATTTTTATAACTTTTAGCGTGCCTTGGGACTGGTTACCCAGGGGCGTTTTAAAAGTATTTTTATAACTTTTAGCGTGCCTTGGGACTGGTTACCCAGGGGCTTTTTAAAAGTATTTACCAACAATAATTTCTGATCAACAAATATCAATGAATTTTAATTTCTAATCAATGGTAGGGATATACTTCAAACTCAACACATAAATTTGGAATATCCAATCTGCAGAAGTTCGTTTAAACAGGTCTCTGCTTACCTTATCTTATTCTGTCGACAGTGTGTTGAATTAAAAGTTGTCTCGTCCCGATTTTCGGTTCATCCCCGAGTTTTACAATTCTCTTTAGATGCCTTTTTCTCCAATCACGTCGGGGTCACCATCTGATGAACATTAAAACAATGTTATGCGTGTTCAAAATTGGAGAGAGGCCAGTTAAGAAAATGTTGAAATGTATTGATCAGAAGTCTCAAACAATACAGCTGCTGGGTGAGTTCTCAGACGTAAAGTCTTACACAAAGAACCGACCACGAAAAACAGTTTCGTGGTTTGGTGGTATGGGGGGCGTGGCCCGGCAACCGAGGGACCAATCCGCGAGAGGCTTTGGGGTCCCTAGCCCACCTGCCAAAGATAGCTGGTCAGTGGGATGAATATCACGTTCGTGGTCTCCCGGGGGAAGCGCAAAAAGCCCACCCCTGGACTACGGCAATGGGATCGGGCCCATTGGCTTTAACTGGGCCGTGGACGGGCTTGGCGCCACACTGTGGATCTATGCCGAAGCGCGGCTGGGGAGCTCTTCGCTTGGCGCGCCTCCCGTCCGGACCCCTTGGGGCGAGGGGGCGCGCCCCTCCGCCATTGTGCCGGGCGTCGGACCCCCGAAAAATCCGGGGGCTTCCCCCCGCAGCGTCCCCGAACCCATTTCCACGTGCCTATTAGATCAATGGCGATGTGGACTGCTCGCAAAAGTTTGGCACTACCTAGAGGTAACGTTAAATCCCTCCAGATATAAATGAATGAAATTCAGACTTGTGCTGTTTCGTGGTGTTTAAGATAAGCAATGTTTTTTTTGCAAGCTTTGTGGACACAGATGTAGTACTATAGATGTAGTACTGCATTTGTGAGATATATGCATGTTTCCCATGTCAGGTTTAATTGTGCTTTGCCTCACTGTTATCAGATCTGTGTCAGTGACCTTATTTGAATTAACAGCTAATGTTTTTTGTGTCAAGTCAGGTGTGAAACTCTGAAGGACCTTTATAAGCATCTTAAATCACACAGAGACGGGAGGGATGAAGACTGTTCTGTCCGAGGCTGATAACACAGAGATGCCCCAGCTGCTTATTAATCTTCATCTGTCCCGTTTTCAGGAACATGAAGATGGACTTGTTTTATGCATTTTCTTGTAATTGTTGAGATGCAAAAACTGTAGTAGCATTTATTTGGTAACCGGTTGTTGAAATGAAGCAATCTCAAAGGCAGTTCATTGAAATTATAATGTAAAGGTTTTTTCGTTTTTTTTCCATTTTAGACATTGGAGGGCAGGCAAATGCTGTAAGATGGATGCTTAGTCTAGAGGGCCGTATTATTTTTGAGTGTGTGCAACAATGTTTGCTTTGTACTACATCTTCCATCTGCAGTATCATGAGGAGGCTTGTTGCACTTAAGAATTTCTTCAAAGGTACGACCTCTAAGAGTTTTCCATCCTTTTACTTTTTAGTGTATCTAAATTCTTCAATCAGAATGATTAACAAATGGTTATTGTATTCTGTGGAAATTGTTGAACCTAGACGCTTCATTGGAATTAAACCAGAACGAGTCTCCAATACCTGCAGAGGAAAGGTAGTCTCCAAGAAGACCGGCAAGGTGGTGAGTAAAAATATTCATCAGTTAATCCAAAGGTTGCCTCTCTACTGAAGAATCTCATGGATTTCACACACACACACACACACACACACACACACACACACAAGACAGCTTGTAATGCACACAGTTTGGGCTTTTCCTGGCACCAGAGATAGTATATAATGTGCAGGGTTACAGTTTCCGTGCACGAGAGAGCTTGTGATGCACGCGGCTCAGGCTTTTTCTTGCAGAAATTGCTATGCGTGTGAGTGTTCAAAACCAGTGCACGAGTTGTTCACGCTTACTTGTCCTGAACCTTAGTTTTTATTAAGGTTTCAATGAGATGACTGACCCTGGTAATGTCACAAAGACTATTCTAGCGGAGGTAGAGGTCGTCTATGGATGCGAAAGAAATCCGTGCAGATGTTATACATTCTGTTATAAAAGCAGGCCGTTTTTTAAGTGTATTTCTTCTTTTTCTTCCACTTCTCTGTGTTGCTTAACACACCGCTTTTTTATAATTCTGAGCTCCATTGTCTTTCTCATGGATCAGCATAGTCGTGGCTGTTACACGAGCAGAGCATCATCATGCAACAAGTCTGCGTTATTTTTGGGGCAACTTGTTTGACGTGACTATTGACACACAGTACACATTTCATTCATTTTAAACACCGTGGCGAGACTGTAGCTTTCCAGGAGCAGGGTTGGAGATACCTTCTATAGATACTGATGAACATTTCTTCAATGTTCTGCGTGTTCAGAATTGGAGAGAGCCCAGTCAAAGTAAAATCTTGAAGTTTATTGATCAGAAGATTCAAAAATACAACACACGTCTCACACAAAGAAGCGACTGTGGCGAGGGGGGCGTGGTTTAGCGAGGTCTGCGGCAGGAGAGAGAGCCGGGAGACGAGCGGTGAGTAAATGGAGCATGTGCAAACTATCAACACCTGTATCCAATTCCAGTAAGGGCGCGGAGATCAATAAAAGGAGCCGGCCAACAGACGGGTGGTGAGAGAGCCGCAGACTGAGCACGGAAACTGAGCTGGCGTGCTACCTGTGCGGAGACCGTTCGTGGTGTGCGAGAGAATTCGCCACCCAGTTATTTTCTGTTGACCACCCAGAGTGTGTTTATTTTTGTTTCATTTAATAAAGCTCCGTTGTCGGACTCGCAACCCTCGTCCTCTTCCTCATTTCAAACGTGAACCCCGCTACAGCGACGTCTTACAAAGGACCCACACCGAAGAACAATTTTACATGGTATTTATAATATTTATGATATCTTTTCTTAGTCCGAGAAGCTGATGTCCTTTCTCGGATGTGGAATCCTGGGAACACGTCCAATCCGCTTTCTTTCCTTTGTTCTGCCTCAGCCAACCAGCTTACACTGCTTTTCCTGACCATTTGTGGAGCATCACACGAGACCCCATACCTCACCAAATTCCGACGAGCTCTACGTAATCTGATCTTCACACACACACACATATTATTCTGGTACAGAAAGTTCACTCAAAATCAGCCCTTAACCCAACTCACACACTGATTATATTTTCAACATATTATGCACAGTTAGTGGTCAATAATGAAATCATAAAGCATATTAAATATAAAAGCACGTTTAAACCACAATAAAAATCACAATAAAAATCCTTCAGTTTCTATGAGGTTGTGAAGGTGCTCAGCCTTTGCTGCTTTTAGTGCCTTTTAATAACAATTTGCACTCTCTTTCCACGGCATTTTAAAGACTTCTAATTGAGATTTTATCCATTTGTGCTCAAATTGCGTGTTTCTCTTTTTAGGGCGCGAGTGGTGCTATTGTACCATGGTGCAATTTTTTTCTCATGAATCTTTTTTGACTTCATAGGTGCGACAGCTTCTAATGCATTAGAGAAAATAGTACCCAATTTGCTGGTCATGTCATCGAGCGATTCTTTATTTATTGGTATGGTTATTAAAGGAGTCAGATCTGGCAAGCTCTTTGCGAAACTATCTTTAGTAGCGGAGGTGATTGTTCTACCCTGTCGATAACGAGTTAAAGGGCTGATTCCTGACGTGCGCAAAGTGATCGGTGACATCGTTGTAATGGAAATTTTCTAGTCTAGCTTCTTGATGTGTCTGTCTATATGTTTATGAAGTTTCTAGTGTATGATTAAATCGATGAGTGGGTCCTTTGATGTTTTGTATTACTCCAAAAGATTGTAGTAGTTCTGTAAACGCCACTGCTAATGCATCGTTAGCGCTATCTACATGGATATTAAAATCTCCGACAATTAGTATTTTATCAACGTTAACCAATAGGTCCGATAATAACACAAACTCTTTCAGAAAATCAGTGTAGGGACCACAGGGTCTATACACAGTAGCCAATGTAAAAGAAAGCAATGTTTTTTTACTTTTGTTTGTTCAACGCAAGCACTTCAAATGATTAAAATGTATGCTCTTAGTTACTATAAGAACGTTTCTAAAGATTGTAGCGACACCACCACCCCGACGTGGCTCATGCATATAACAGTAGCTTGGTGGGGTACACTCATTTAGACCGAAATAATCATTTGGTTTAAGCCAGGTCTCGGTAAAACAGAGTATATCAAAACTGTTGTCCGTGATCATTTCATTTACAATAACTGCCTTTGAATTTAGTGATCTAATATTAAGTAGGCCGAACTTTATGAATTGGTTTTGGTTGTTTATTACATTGTCTTCAGGTTTAATCACGATCAGATTTTTTCTATGACTTTTGCAAAAAATTTTACTTGGTAGTATTATTTGGGGGACACATATAGTCTCTATATATTTTGAAACAGTAACATTTATAGCAGTTGATGCGCACATTCTATGGTTAAGGTTTTGACTTACCTGAGGGAGACTTACCTGAGGGAGACACAGTCAACAGGTGCGTAGCGCCTTCGAGATGTTGTCGGAAAGGAGAGCCGCGCCGATGCTGCTGGGGTGCAGGCCGTCGGGGCGGAAGAGCCTAGGTCGCTCCCAGAACAGATCAAAATTATTTACAAAGAGCAGCTTCTGTTCAATACACCATCACATCAACCATTGATTAAGTGAAAAAACTCTACAGCTTTTAACAATTCAATACTGACCCAAGTCTTGAGATGGCTCTTGCATCATCGGTGTGTCTGCAGGGGTTGTTTGGTTTTGTTGTTCGGTGCAGGTGCGACAGAGCGGGAATATTAACTTGCCACCAAATCTCATGGGAAGCACTGGGTGTAGTAGTTTACGCGGTGTTAAAACACAGCATTTCACGAGTCCATAATAATTGAGGTTCAAAATCATTGAAAATGATTTGTGGGTGACCTACAGGGTACTCCTTTCTGGCTTGGCAGAACGGATACAGACTTGTGAAATCGACATATCTTATTTTCTCACCTTCTGCAACCTTATGGTACAATTTGAACGTGTTCGTACGCCCCCCAAATAAAGCGTCGCGTGGTCTCAATCTTTCAGGGTGTTTGTATGTGAACATAAAATCAATTACATCAGGATCAGATTGTTTGGCTGTCTTCCATACACATTCCCACATCACCTCCACCTTCAGACCATAAAATTGTTTGTCATCAACTGTCTTCTGCGATCACCATAGGATTGTTTTGAGAGGGGTTGATGCTCATGTCTGAAACATTTTAAGCATCCGTGGTGGAAACATCCAAAAAACTCAAAAACTGTCTTTACATCTGAAGTCTCAAAATACCCATCAACACAATATTTACCAATTGATACCTCACCGTAGTTTAAGCATGTCGAATGTCTACGCCACGTGTCTTTTTACATATTCAAGCCATTCGATGGAGACATCTGAGTAGGCATTGTTCTGGTTGGTGTAGGCATTGTTGTGGGTAAGAGCTAGAGTGTCTTTTGGGAGGTAATGTGTTTTGTACACAGCCATACAGCATGATGCTAAAGTGGTGCATGTAAACGGATCAAGCCCTGTACATTGAATGAATTCATCAGGGTATTTCATACAGGCCTCCCTCAGCAAAACAACGTCATTCTTGCCATACATGGCTAGTTCTTTTTTTAAAATCAAACACCTTATCAGTGACTGTTGTGTACCAAGCATCAAACTGACCTCTGTCTTTATCACTAATAGTCTCGTACCCATAGAAATGCTTGTCTGGATAAGGACCTGTATAATCTTAGTTTTCTACCCTGTTGAAATGGTGTGGGAAGTATCCCTTGTCCTCACAGGATAGGTTTAACGCGGCCGCCGTATTGGCCAGACGCATGGGGATGAATGAGTAGTTGTCAATAAAACGCTGCTAAAAACCATTGTCATACATTAAAATTAGATGACACCCCTGCATTGTGATTTTAAGTGTGAGCCTTACTTTTGTGAAATGTTCCAAAAGTATGAAGTTGTCAAACCCTGATGCATTATGCGCAATCCATGTAATTTGTATAACGTGGTTGTCTGAACCGTCTAAGGAGTCTGTCGACACCATCTGTACCCTCTGGTGTACCCACCAGTAAAAGTGATAGCACACACAACATTTGGAACATCTTTACCGTCTTGGTAGCGCGTTTCAAAATCATAAAATATGTATTTCACACCAGGGTCCTTAGGATTTTTCAGTTGTATGAAACACTGATGGGCCCCATCAGCAATCAATACATCACCGTAATGGATGCAACAACTTGCTGGGCATTTGTGGGGTTTAGGATCTGTGCTGCTAATGTGATAACGTCTGTTGCATTTTGGACAATGTTTGGTCATAGCACACTGTGAAAACTGCTGACCCAGTGGTGGTTTCTTATGCATGTCATAACAATAGTCAGATCTGCATTAACAAAGACAATTGCTATATTGTCTTTCACAGCGTGTCTGAAACACTTTGTGGGGGGTGAATTGCCGTCACTGTGGTATCTAAATATTTTTGCTGCTGACTCACTTTCAGAATCATCTGACCCATGACAACGTTTTGCGGCCATTTCACAATATTTTATTTAAACTTTTTTTTTAAATCACTGTTAGTTGAAAACCATCAGAAACACACTTTTTAAAACAATAATACACAAACCGTACCAATGAAAAGTGATTTATATACATGGTGTTTACTCTCTGCGGCAGATCTGCGTCTGCCCATGTTTATGATTTCCATAAATAATATAACACTTTGCGCTTGACCGTCCTGAACGTCTTTCAGTGCCTTACGAATCAATCGTTGTCTCGCAAGGTCTTCTCTCAGGGATACTGAACTTGCAGTGACGATACTCCATAACTTTTCAAAATCCCTTCTGTCTCTCCGTCTTTCATCACGCAAACGCGATCATCTGTCGCGATCCTCAATTCGGCGCTAATCAGATCCAAGCGACGTAAAATCGTTGCGCAATCCGTTTCCCCAAAGACCAAATCCGGGGTTGACGTCGGTATCGTACCAGATTCCGCTCTGAACGCCTCCTGATTAGACGGCAACACCGATGTGTCAAGGCCAGAAACAACCTCTGTGTTATTAGCCGAAGCCCCTGTTGGTTCGGCCTGGGTGAACTCTGCCGCTTCCCACGCTTTGAAGGATTTTTATTGTGATTTTTATTGTGGTTTAAACATGCTTTTACATTAAATATGCTTTATGATTTCATTATTGATCATTAACTGTGCATAATATGTTAAAAATATAACAAGTGTGTGAGTTAACCAAAGGACTTATTTGGAGTGAATTTTCTGTACCAAAATAATATTTGTGTGTGTGTGTAAAGATCAGGTTACGCAGAGCTCATCGGAATTTGGATTTCGTGTGATGCTCCACAAATAGTCGGGAAAAGCAGTGTGAGCTGGTTGGCTGAGGCAGAACAAAGGAGAGAAAGTGGATTGGACGTGTTCCCAGGATTCCACGTCCGAGAAAGGACATCAGCTTCTCGAGCTAATAAAAGACACCAGAAGGATTATAAATACCATGTAAAATTGTTCTTCTGTGTGGGTCCTGTGTGAGACGTGTGCGTCTGAGGCAACCCACCCAGCAGCTGTTGTATTTTTTAATCTTCTGATCAATAAACTTCAAGATTTTACTTTGACTGGCCTCTCTCCAATTCTGAACACGCAGAACATTGAAGAAATGTTCATCAGATTCAACTAAATCGTCGTCCCACACAGCCTCTGAAATAAATAATAAAATATGTATTAGACAAGAGATAAAACAAAATGATCAAGATGTTTATAAAATTAAAAAAGCCTTAGACTCAACAGACCCGGTGAGATTTTGCATTGGAGTTGTAGCCTGCGATGTTTGTTCGTTCGTTGTTATTAATGCCGCCAGACTCATGAATTTGAGCCGCCGTTACAAATGTAGGCCTTGGCACCCAATTAGATGAGCAAAGAGCCACCGAGTCTGTGGATATAGCTACATCATTCGAGATGTTTGCCACCAATCACGATAAAGACCCTACAAAACATATTTTTTAAACATATATCCACATTTCTAGCGGATTAGCCAAACATGAAAACACCTGTCCCAGGTTCGAACATCCTGTAACATAATTCAGCCGTAAGCTGACCCCAGACCAAATACGCCACCGTCGAGAAGGAAGCACTCGCCTGGAGCTATGGTACTATCTGCTGGGCCGAAGCTTCACCCTCGTGACCGACCACACACCCCTCCAGTGGATGGCCCGGACCAAAGACACTAATGCCCGGGTAACCCGCTGGTTTCTGGCACTCCAGGATTTCCATTTCAAGGTCCAACACCGGGCGGGGGTCTCAAACAGTAACGCGGATGGATTTTCCCGGATGTGGTCCGGTTTGGCCGGTCTGTCAGGTGACATGTCCCTCCCACCCCTACTTATCGAGCACCCTGGAAGCTGAATAATTTCCACGTTTTCTCTGTTGAGGTTTATGTTAATAAAACTTCCCCTCCAATTGAGTTTGCATGCATAACTGGCAGAAGGTGGCTGTAATGCGTCAATGAAGGAGAAGGGAATCTGCCATAAAAGATTAAATGACATGGACAGCGTTAACCGCCAATTTGCGCCAAAAATGGAAAAAAGATTCAACAGCAGGTCGCCTCAGACTTACACCCAATTAATGAAAGGTACGTTTATCAATTTGATATATTTGTTTTTAAATTGTTGAAATCTTCACTAGATTAAGGTTTTTACAGAGTAAGGTTAGAATGATTTTTTGATTTTATTTATTTAAAAAAAACGTTGGCCTACTCGAGAACAGTCAGGTTCATAAAGAAAAATTTGTATTTTTAAATGTATATTGAAAGTATATATTTTTCAATATGTATATAGTATATTATCTTCACAGTACATTGAAATTGTGCTGACATTGTGGCCGTTAATAGTAACGTTAAAGTAAATTGGAAATGTAGATATGGAGCATGCCTCAGTAAATGCAAGTTTACACCTCGATTGTGGTATCGACAACGTTATATTAAAGTCAATATTTGTGTGCTTGACTATCGTGCCAAGCAAGTATTAAGTTTCAATCTATATGCTATTTGAGCTTCAGGCACGCGAGTATGAACATGTGTTTCAAAATGTAGTCGTTATGTAGAGCAACCCAGCCCATCTTTGGGTCCGACGTGATCTTATAATACGACAACCCGCTCGGGACTCCCCACCCCTGTAGGGGGGCGAACACCCCGACCGAAACACGCAGAGGGATCCACGCCCTCGCGGAGAGGGACAGTCATTCCAGCCGGTTAACACCTGTTAGGCGCTTATGTCTACTTCTGGTTGTTCACCTCGATAGAGGCCCGGAGAAGTTGGGTCCCCGCTGTCACGCCTCTGTTAGGCGGTCAGTCCTCCAGGGGGTTGACCCGTTCAGGGCTGGCCATCCCTGTCGTCTCCTTGCCATCCCGGTTCCAGTCTGCAGGTTTTGGTGAACGTTCGCAACATGTCCATTGAGTATAGAAGAACTCGTCTACTCGGCTGTCTAGCAAACGTAAGCGCCCTGGCACTTTCCATTCCAAAAGCTGTCAAAACCACCTCGTTGGCAGCATCCACAAACCTCGGGCCCCCAAGGGGAATCCGAAGATTCGCACAGTGCTCACTCCCCAAGCGTACGAGCATTCAATGATTTATGGGGGCTGTGATAACGAACCTTTGACTTGTCTGCACTTCGGAGGGAGTTTGCATTAAACTCAAATCTTACCCTGACATCAATTACCAAGGCTTCCGTCCCGCGGATGAACACCAGGTCTAGTCGCCGTGACAAACGGCCATTCCCGATGAGGAGATTTATGATGCATCATGATACGTCCAACGTTCACCCCAGGACACTGTCCCAGGATGTGACAGACGGTATTCCAGCCTGGATGCGCAGAGTCTGCAGGTAGCGGCAGATTTCGATCTGCGTATCCTGACTCAGCAGTCGGGTAGACATTTGCTCTTACCTGCAGCGCCGCAATGAAACATTGTTAGCCTTTATGTGCTTTCAGCCAGTTGTTATTCACGGGGCATCCTTTAAAGCTGGCAATCCCACGACCCTGGACAGGTAACTCCGCCCATTTCAGGAATTCCTCCGCCCTCCAGTTGCACGGTATCGGGCAGACTGGCGTCAGTGAGCAGGGGTCATCTCCATTTGCGTTCGAATTCCACAGTCCCAACTGTGGAATGTCCTCCTCGCCCCTCCTGCTCTCAGTCATGTGTGTCTGAAATTATCTTTCGCCTAGTCACTGGTAGCCAACGCCTCCACCGTTTTCGTGCGAGGAAACTGACAACCGTAGCCAACGTCTTGCTTGTAATGACGGGACAAGTCGGATGAGCTTTCATATCCCCAGACCGACGTCCCAGTTCCTTGCATAAAGTAACCCATTGCAGGTTGACTGTGGCAGATGCAGCCACTTCTCTGATTCGCTTCCTGTTTCGAATTTCAGGGTAGGCGTGCACCTCGTGTATACTCCATGCCCTCCTAGTCGGCCTCTCTTGCCCTCATGGCTGGTGGTACTGCTAAGTCAACAAGCACCTAGGTCTTTGCACTACACTACTGGCTTCATTAGCCTTATCACCGGAAATTATTACCACAGTTATCCAAGTAACTGGGAGCGATCAAAGGAACCATAACTGATTTAATGAGCCATTTGCAATTTCACTGTACCGGCCGTGTGCACTTAGACCTGCATGGCTTAATCTTTGAGACAAGCATTTGTTACTAGCAGGATCAACCAGGTAGCCTCGGGGAGGCCGTTGGCGGACACCTTCGAGGAATAAGGTTATCGAACAGCTCGCCGCCCTCCGTGCCACCTGCCCAGCGATCCCGATGAGCCACCTTTTTGGACATGGATGAAATACAGAACTTCTCGGACGACCAACAGGTAGAGGAAATCGACCAGGAGGAATACCAGACGTGTGCGGAGGATAGATGCCAGCGCGCCCGGGCCAAGCTCCTGAATGAGGCCTAGTGTTTATATGAATTTATACTCACGTATGTCGCTATCGACGTCCTAATGTCGGTGAAATTTGGCGTTCCCGGCAACCCCAAAAAAAACAAAAAATTGTGTGCCATATTTGTAGTCCGTTGTAGTTTTTTTGGTAATATGAACGGCACACGTGTATTTAATTGGTGAACAACCACTTTAAGTCTACCTGGGTGGTCACCTGACCACTTTGGCAACAATAGTTGGTCAGTGGACAAATAGAGCCTTGGGTGGTATGGGGGGCATGTCCGGGGGCGTCGCACAGCAATCGAGGGACCAATCCGCGAGAGGCTATGGGGTCCAGAAACCACCTGCCAAAGATAGTTGGTCAGTGGGATGAATATCATGTTCGTGGTCTCCCGGGGGAAGCGCAAAAAGCCCAACCCTGGACTACAGCAATGGGTTTGGCCTCATTGGCTTTAATTGGGACGTGGACGGGCTTGGCGCCACACTGTGGATTTATGCCGAAGCGCAGCTGGGGAGCTCTTTGCTTGGCGCGCCTCCCGTCCGGACCCCACCCCAGGTCGGCTCCGGCGGTCCCCACCACGTTTGACCCCGGCGTCGGACCCCCGAAAAATACGGGGCTTCCCCGTGCAGCGTCCTCGAACCCCTTTCCACGTGCCTTTAGCGACAATGAGTCTTGGGGAAAGATCAACTCAAATGGATTGAATATTCATGGGTTTATGAATATAATTTGCTTGTCGTTCATAACAAATCTCAATTTTTCTGATAAGGAAAATGTTTAATTAAGTACAAGTAACCTCTATAGAATTGCTTTAAGTTATCTGACTACTTCGTTTGTCCTGCAAACTATAGTTATAGACTTCCCACTCAATTCTCAATAAGGGATTACTGCTTTACGAACGTCTAAGTAGCCTTAATTTTCTGATCAGGACAAATTAATACTTCCTAGGTTCGTACAGGTTATATTACTGAAATAGTAATATAATAAAGCTTAGGTAACGTTAAGATCTTATTTTCATTGACTTCGAGTATGTGGTGCAAATAACAGATTCAATTCAAATGTCCTTTTGGGGATTTTAATAAACACAACTAGAGGGTATAACACTACAATTTCACACAGAGTAAATATGCATAGACATATATGTATAGTAAAACGAAACAAATAAGGTACCAAACAAAATAATCAAGAATAGTAAAAGGAAGGAGAGAAAAAGAGAGCAACAACGTTTCACTCCGTTCTTTACAAGAGACCTCAAACTGTTTAAATTATCCCCAAAAGGGAGCAATTAGACGACCTTTAAATGCAGTTTGATTGTAAAAGAAGATACTTGCTTTGTTCTGCTTTGTATGTGTGTGTATCGGGGTTCAAATGTTCCGCGGCGTTCAATAGTCCTTTCCGGGGCCTGTGGGGTGTGGCTCTAGGCTGCGTAAAGCAAGGTCGCGGTTGCTAAGCGATAAGTAGACGGGAGTCCAATCTTGCTCGCGGCGGTACAGAACTTCTAGTCGAACTTAGATGACCAAATAAAGGAAGACATAAACGAAACGAAAGTTACAGAAAAGCAAACGAAAGCTTCTTGAAAAAGTGTCTGGCCGTAGAGGTCTTCTGGAGATGTTCTTGGAAGTTGGAGCTGTTTTCTCTTTTGGCGGAATACAACGATTGACGTTCGGCATCTATTTTTATAGATAAGATCGGATGCCACCTCTCTTTTACGATGGCCCAATCAGATATGAGAGATTGAGGCGGGAAGAATTCTCTTTGTTTTGCGGGGTCCATCCTCTTGGCTAATTTAATGAGGCTAGCGAAAAGATGCATTTATCCTCAGAAAGCTGGTAATATTGAAATAATGCATCTTTTGGTAATTTTTAAACAAGATTCGGTCCAGTCAAGTTTTTCTGATTAGAGAGAGACCAAGAATCATGATTCGGAGCATCAGGGATGCACAGATACCAGATTTTCACAGTTACTAACATCCAGAGCTAAATCTAAACATATCGTAAACATCATAATTATTTAATACATTCGCATACACCATACATCATGAAATATATATATTTATTTGGAGGACTATAGAGGTAGATCTGTTCAGGAAGTCCTTATATTGTCCAAAGAAGATTCTCGTGGATTCTTTGTTGTGTGCGTAAATGCAGTCCACGTGTGTTTGGGGACTATGTGTGTGCGCAGTGCGGAGATCTTCTGGCTTGGGCAATTTGGGGGGCAATAAAAGTCACACAGAGATCGGCTATCTCCTGAGGGCAATAAAACTGACTGGTCAACAGTTCTGCTGCAGACATTGTGGCATCTTTAGAATAAACTTATGTTGGTATGCTGTGGAACAACAGGGCCTGTGTTTACGCATGATCTGACAACGCGACTCAAGAGATACGTGATGCTCTGGCCGTCTGCCAGATGGCCTTCATCCTCATTAGTGTTACATGCCTGTTAGAGCAATGATGGCGTGGACTGCTCGTGAAAATTTGGGGCTAACTAGAGGTAGACCGGTCATCTAAGTCTCCCAAGAATGGTTTTCGGGCTGGACCCGGAGGGCTCCACTGGTGGCCGAAGCGCTTGGCGGGGAGGATCCGACTGCCCATACCCCTGGCACTCTTGTTTTTCCCATCTGCCAGGTTGCCTGGTCCGAATACCTAGGTTTACCCCTGCTGTTGACCCTAGGACTTCCAGGTAGCGGGGGCCTCGAGGCCCCGGGTTGATACTTAGGTCACCGTCTTTGAGCCGACGCATTGCTCTCTGGCTTTTTCCTGAGCAGAAACATCACCAGTCTGGCGACCTTAGGGCCGTTCCTTCTGGGATCTTCGGCTGAACGCTGCGGCGCAACTCAGCCTCTCATCTGCAGATGACTACATCTTTCAGGTAAATTCAGCAAACCGCAGCTGATTTTTCACGACCTCCACACTTTAGACTTTGACGTTTTCCTGAGCCCGAAACACCATCAGTCTGGCGACCTTAGGGCCATTCGGGCATGGATCTTTGGATTCTCGCAGCGGCCCCTCTCCGCCCAAAAGTTCCCAAAAATTATGATAAATAAACATAAAAGATACAATTAACTCAAAAGACTCAGAGTCCATCCACAAGGAAAGTCCAACACCATGGTTAGCTCGTTAATCCATTGAAGTTGATTTACAAGAATCAATAACATGAGTAGGGCAATGGATGGGTCACACACACTCAAACACCAAGCACAAAACAGCATATATTAGTATTGTAGTGAGCCATTTTGTTTTTTATTTTACATTTAGTCATTTAGCAGACGCTTTTATCCAAAGAGACTTAAAAAGAGTTTGGGGAGCAATAAGCGATATGTCATAAAAGAGCAATAGGTGCTAATACAAAGGAACATGTATCCAACATACTTACAAATAACACCATAATGCATCTAAAGACTTGAATACACTACAAGACTTTTTCTTCAGATTTTCAGTCTGGATTTGTTGCAGAAAGTCTGCGCCAGTCGGCATATTTTATTACCTATTGTTTTCTGTGCAAAACTTCTAAAAGTCTGCTAGTGTGATGTCTAGTTTTTTTTAATCTGTTCAGATTTGACAAGTTGTGTAATGTATTCCAGCCTTAAGATATTGTTATTGAAATTGTGTACTATGTATTTATAAATATTTACCAAGATCTCGGTATCTTCTATTACAAGGTGAACCATTAAGCCGTCCTTCAAGAGTGCCAGTGTCCTGTGAAAATAAAATATTAAAAACAAGTACTTTACATTCAACTTCTATGTTTATAAAAGGTTTACATTCTTCTCCAAGGTATACACATGACTGGTTTCACAGCCACAGCTGAATGCTGTTTCTTCTGTGTGATGCCAGCAATGGTCGCACTAGAAAAATGCATTCACGTGTCAACACACTGAACTGGATTCAAAGACAGTATTAACAATAATAAAAATGAGTGTAACTATTATACAACATATCAAAATAGCATTGTCATCACTTACGTTGAATGAATTGTTTGGTAAAGGCAAACTTCTGCTTCCTGGGCCATGCAACTGTTTTGTGCTGCACTCTTTGATTCAACACTGTTTTTCTCTTGTGTTCCATCAACCTCGCGAATAAAATCTTAAAAAGAAATGTATATTTTTGGCATGGAAACAAAAGCATCTTAAATAAACCCTTACACACTTAATACTAACTTCTTCATCCTCTTATTACCTGATGTTGCCGTCTTCTCACCATACATGAGGCATGGTAAAGCCTGTTCCTTGTGCAGCCTTTCATTATTAATTTTCATATTTTCTGCTTCCATCTATAACAATGATTTAATAAACATAAAGCTAAATTATAAGTAAATATATATTTACGAACAAAAATATAAAACTTACTGTGCATACAAAAAGCCCAGAGTTCCCCACATGGAAAAAAAATATATAAACATATATGTTTTAATATAGGTTTTGATATAGGTTTTGAATATATGTGACATATATAAAAATATTGGCCGTTTTCCTATATTATATGTACATATATGCACATATGTGTACATATATGTGTACATATATATGTGCATACATGTACCTATATAGGTACATATATGCACATATCATATGTGTACATATATAGGTACATGTATGCATGCATACATGTACCTATATAGGTACATATATGCACATATATATGTGTGCATATATGCACGTATATATGCGCCTATATGTTCACCTATATATGCACCTATGTTTACCTATATATTAGTAAAATTATTAAAATGCATAGCTACTAGGCAACATAAATAAAAGCCCAAAATGTAGAAATTTACATTATTTATTTACTTAAGAGCAATCAAATAGTACAAGAACAAAAATAAGACAAAACACTGAACAGAAAAAAAAAACAATTTATCTTGTTGATCTTCTCAGCTCCGTGAGCTTCGAATTGATAGATGTGAAACATCAAAATAAGGCACAAACACAGGACAGAGGGGATTAAGGGTGAAGGAGGGGTGAATATGATTATTTATTAACACTTCAGACAACAACAATATGCCATGAGGTTATTTGCAACACTATGTTCTACAAAATAGAGGACTACACACCTTACAGCGCAATACCCCAGAAATCTGGCTTTAGAAGAGGAAAGGTAGGATCAAGAAGTGAGCAAGTGATGAATTAGTATTATGGGTGCCAAGCAGATACAGTAACAATAATGGGTGCCCTACCTTATGCAGTCTCCATTAATGCCTAATAAACATTGATACAAGTAGGCTATGGTTAAAGTGGTGAACTTATAAAGTCTTAAAAGTTTTGTTTTCCCTTCTCAACGCAATGCATTTACTCACCAATAATGGCTGCCTTTTTAATTTGGTCAAGGGCGACCAGCTGCTCCCCATCCCCTCTGGTTGGCTTCCCACCTTTAAGTATGAAAGTGAAAGTTAGTAAAATGAAGGTGGAGAAAGCAAGTTTTTTTTTATATACACATCACATTTTCTTGAGGTGCAAGGAAATACAAAAATGCCAAGTAAAAAAGCGATGGTATGCCCGTTCACAAACATAATTTATTCCACAGAATATGACTGACTTGTTTTTTTTTCAAGGACAGAAGAGATTAGGAACATGTTGTTTTGTACCATTCAGGTTGCTTTTCAGCAAAGTCTCCAAATCAAAAGTGCCCAGCAGCAGATTCCGCACCATGGCAGTAGCAGAGGTGGCAAGGCGGGCTGCTTTCCACGCTTCTGCCTGGCAAAACACCCCAGAGCCCTTTATAACTTCGATCTGAAAAATAATTTCACATCACAATATTAATTTATTGGCAACTTTTAGAAACATTTTCATGTTTCATATTGATTCTTATGCTTAGCTTCCCAATAGTTAATAGGGTTTTATGTATGAATGCAGATTAATGATAAAGATATGACACAAATTAATCATTGCCCTAAACATTATTAAAGGAGAGAAGGAGGAGGACAGGGTGGGGGGAAAGGAGGAGGTTGGATGGAGAGTAGGGAAGGAGAAAAGACAGTGGGTGGAGAGGAGCGAAGGGGGGCAGGAGGAAATGATGATTGTCACTTATAACACTAATTTGCTCCTACAAAGCACACAGTTTATACCCATCCTTTATTGAGATTATGATGTTTTATGTATTATAAATTCATGTTTACTGTCAAATATATGTCCATGCTGTGCTGGGTTTTTCGTCTTGAAAACTAGGTGGCAGAATTGTGTAACACAGCCCTGAGGTATGCAGAAGCAGGGTCTCAGATTACAAGTGTGTGTGCGTTTCGGCAGGACCGGCTATTTTCAAAATGTTTTGCAGGGGCCAATAGTTGGGGGAGAATGGAGTCAGATTTACATGTCCCGAGGTGATTGGTTCCGGAGGATTGAACGCCCGTCCAATGAAGGGGAGGAGCCGAAGAGAAATCGACGTCACATAGTTTATAAATACTTGTAACCCGAAAGTGTTTGTTCAGTTGTTCGCTCGTGTATATGTATGAGAGACAACTCCCAGCTGGAAGAAGCTTTTACATCTGATAATAAATTCTACTTAAACTTATTGGGAAAAACGATCTCTTTGGCTTTGCTTCAAATTTTTGAACACGCAGGACTCGAGTTTCGAAAGTCCGATACCTTACAACATAATATGTTATTCACCTTTGTTTTCGCTGAGGTCTCAGCTGTTGCTGCAGTCTTGTTAGAGAAGAAAAACATTGTTAAACTCTTCAACAATTTTATGCATATGGGGCAAGTAAATTACATATTACCACTAACTATCCCAACATAAAAATCTCTATAGCTCAGTTGGAGAAAATAAATACAGAAAAATCTGAGGTATAAAAGGGTAACACACACCTGTGGTGTCTCCCGAAAGCGCTCAGTCACCATGGGACTCTCTTGAAAGGGCTCGGTCTCCTCGGGGCTCGGTCTCCTCTCTGGAGTCTTAGAGAAGAAAGAAACATAGTAAAACTCTTCAACAATTTTTATTCATCCAAGCAAGCCACTATAGATTCTTATTTACAGGGGGGGCTTGGAAAACATTAAACATGTCAATAAATTAAAGTTACATGCAAAAGTAATCAGCCAAACATCATACAAATCCATATAGCTCTGTTTGAGTAACAAGTAAACTAAATAAATAAATAAAAATGCAAGGGGGTTACTCACTGGTTGCACTTCTCCAAAAGTCGAGAAG
Organism: Barbatula barbatula; assembly: GCA_037178815.1. Taxonomy (NCBI): domain Eukaryota; kingdom Metazoa; phylum Chordata; class Actinopteri; order Cypriniformes; family Nemacheilidae; genus Barbatula; species Barbatula barbatula. Next base: position 13,557,498 of record CM074079.1, on the reverse strand, counting down.
GAGGAATCTAGATCCTCCACAGGAGTCCTTCCAGTCTTGTTCATAGAAGAAAAATATAGTTATTATCTTCAATAAATTAAAGTGCAAATACATCAAATAATTAACACTATCAATCAGCCCAACATCACAAGTCTCTACAGTTCTGCTTGAGAAACAATTTTAAAAAGCAATGAAAATCAAAGGAACTTACCTTTTGAGCAATAATGGCAAGGTCACTTTTCATTTGAGGGATTTCTAGAAAGAGGTTATATAAAGAAAAAACAATAATAATTACAATCACTAGATCAAAGTAGCACCCAGCAACTCAGTGCCCTGGCTCTTCGAAAGACATTTCCTGCAGCTGTGAACGCAAGCTACAACCCTCCAAAGCCCATTGATAAGGCTCTGCAGAGGAAACCTGGTTGTGAACGCAATTTTCTTTCTCCAATTTCTCCCAAATTCAAATTCCCCAGGGTTTTTTTCTGGAGCCGATTACCTTCTTGAGCCGTTGAAGGCAGAGAAGCATCATTTATTCTCATGAACTGTATGTTCTCTAGGCCATGACTTTTGTTAACCCTCTACGAAATCCTCCAGAAAGAGACAAATAAATATAATTGAAATTTGAATCTTATCAACGGCTATATGAGCACCCACACTACCTCACCAGCTAACAACATAGCATTTATTTTGCCAAACACGTGTTTCAGCCCATACAATTTCTAAGTTTATACTTCTCTACCACTGCAATATCTATCTCCAGAAAAAACCCTGCTAATAAATATTAAAATTAGAAATACTTACGATGGATGATAATGTCTTTCAGACGTGCATTTTCATTTTTAAGAGAATGGACTTCATTTCTCAACTCCTGCAAATTTCTTTGCATTTGGTCTAGTTTCCTTCTCTCCCACATCTGTTCGTCCAGGTGTTTTCTAAAATCAGCAGCTGTCTACAAGAAAGAGAGAGAGAGACAGAGAGAAGAACAACAGCTAATTGTTATATAACTTCTTTTGTAAATGGTTGATTCTGGTTGGCTGGGAGGATGTCACGAGAGGTGTAAGAGGAAGGTGGCAAGAAGTCTAGGGTAGAAATCCCTCCACTTGGCTATATGTAACTGGTTGTCCGGCCTCCTGGTGGTTATTCCTTACTTAAAACATGAAACTTCCACATCTTGTATTTCATGTAATGTATGTATGCACTACACCACACACTGGATGTCATCATTTAGGCTACCTTTTTCTTAGAGGATGGTACTATGTCCTCTTCATCCCCAATACGCTCCTCCTCTTCGCTGGCCCACTGGGAGGGAGAGAGAAAGAAAGAGAGAGGACAAAATTGCCTACTGGTGTCATACCTTGTAATAGCTACTGGTAATTATAATATATATATATATATATATATATATATATATATATATATATATATATTATATTTTAAGTCTTGCTTATCTTTACTGTATTGCAATGTAATAACACACACTGGATGCAGACTGGTAGTGTACCTTGTTCTTTGAAGGTCTGTCATGACGCGCCTCATCCTCCTCCTCCTCCTCCTCCTCCTCCTCCTCCTCCTCCTCCGCCGTCACCTTCTCCTCCTCCTCCTCGTGGTTGTATTTAGAAGAACATCTCTTTTTCACATCAACCTTTGGAGGGAGAGGGAGAAACAGAGGACAAAGTTCCCTATTGTGCTGGTTTCATACCTTATAACCAATAAACGCAATTTAACAGCGACAGTGGCGCAGATGGGAGAGCGGGTCGTCTCATTATCGGAAGGTCGGGGCTTCGAATCCTGGCTCCTGCAGGTGCATAATGTCGTGTCCTTGGGCAAGACACTTCACCCAATCCCTATGTGTGAATGGTTGGTGGTGGTCAGAGGGACCGTTGGTGCAGATGTGAGCAGCCTCGCTTCTGTCAGTCTACCCCAGGTAGACTGCTGATAAGCTACAAATGTAGCTTATCAGCATGGAGTGAATGAACCCCCCTCCCTTTCATGTGTGAAGCGCTTTGGGTGTGACTTGTGTCTTATGAAAAGCGCTTTACAAATAAGATTCCCTTATCCCCCATAAAAATCTTACTAATCATGAATGTATTGTAATGTAACAACACACACAGGATGCAGACTGGTGGTGTACCTTGTTCTTTGAAAGTCTGTCATGACCCTCCTTATGCTTCTCACCCTCCTGGTGCTTGTATTTGGAAGCCCCTCCCTTTTTATTGTCAACCTTGAGAGACAGAGAGAGACAGACTGACTTTTAGCCCAACTCTTATTAACTTACGTTACACCACCTTGCTCATACATCTTGTCAACAAAGCACATGAAATCATTATAGATGGCACAAGTACAAACCTACACACATGCCCACACATTAAGAAACAAGAGAGAGAGGGGGAGATAACTTTAAGTAAAGCACCAATTGGTGCAGTTAGTTACCATTTTCTTTGAAGCCTTCTCAGTCTGCCCCTGCTGCTCACTGTACTTTGAGTTTGGGATGTGATGACGTTTTGTTTGCCCTTGTGTGCCCTCTTTCTCCATCTCGATCTCACGCAGTTTAATTTTTTTTTTCTTCAAAAATAAAAATATAATCATAACCTACACACCTTCTCTATCATTTTACTTAACAAAACAAAACAAAACTCCCCCCCAACTCCCCCCCACAAACACAAAATAATAACTACCTAGCAAACAATCCCCAAAAACAAACCTTGCCAACAAGCACCCCCCAAAACCATTTTACACTTCTTTAATGCGAGCAAAACCATTTAATGTGGTATGTAACTAGCTACATAACGTCAGCTAAAGTTAGTGTGTAACATACTTGTGTTGTGGAATTTTCTTATTCCTTAATCAAGGTGAGTCAATTTTGGCAAACGCAATATACAGAGAGCATGAGTTACTTTGCAAAGTATTTTATTGTCGTTTAATCTGCATCATAAGCAATGAGCATGGTACAGAGAAAAGGCCCTCTTTCCTTCTGCACCCAGAGTATATATATGATTAAAAATGTGACACCCCCTCCCTTTGCCCCCTAACAAGAATCCCGAGCTGGTTTACGAGAAGTTCCGTTATTCCAAACAGAACATCTTGGTCTCTGCTCGAGGGCAAAGGCAGAGTGGTATGACGCGTATAGAGGAAAACATGATAACATAGAGAAGAAAACATAGATAAACACTTCGTAAACATATAGACAGACACATCAAGAAGCTAGACTAGAAAATTTCCATTACATTCCCCCCTTTTACCATATTATGGTAACCAAAATCTTTATACTTTGACCATGTAAGATGAGCAACGCCCTTTCTCTTACAGGTTTCATTCTTCTATCTAAACAGTTCTTAAAATCCCACTAGAATTGGTAACACCACCTGCTTCAGCCCCACTCTCCTTTCCATATTTTCACTCTCATTTTTGGAAGTTGCTCCCGTTCCCTCATAACTAAAATTTTTCTGAGTTAGAGCTAGTCTAAAACTTTTTCCTTTGCCTTTTTATCCTTTGCCGTCCCAGGGGACATAATGGCCCATATTTTCAAATTTTGTTGCCTTATCCACCACATCACCTGAGGTACACGTACCTCTACACAAATACATATTTGTTCCCCAGTACCTAGCAGAATTAGGGTAACACTGTCCCTCCCCATACCATTTTATTAAACTTGGAATATAGTGTTGCACAGAAACAAAATTCTATAATCTCTAATTTCTCGGGGTTCGATGCGTCCCCGACTGGAACAGTTGATTGCCTTTGCGAGCATCAATAGTGCCCCTCCTGTCGCTTGCACGACCATTGCGAAGAGCCATTGTGGATGCCATTTTGATGTCTTTCCCTACTTGACCTTTTTGCAGTGGGAGGTGTGTCTTTCCTACGACTTCCTGGAAGCTGTGTAATGATTTGTCAGCTCCATTTGCTCCTGCTCTTTTGACCTGCACAAATATTTTGAGAGCAAAAACACAAAAACACGTTGCCTTGTAACATCCCCCCTTTTGACGCGTGGTCTAGGCCATGCGTCAAAATCGCAAAAGCAGGGGAAAAATGTTTGGCAAACAGGTGAGGCCATTTGGGCCCCCCCAAACATTGTATGTGTATTTACATGAGCACTCCTTCCAGAGTGCACGCTCAGCTGGTTCTGCAAAATGTTTGCATCTCTGCAAGAGAAAGAGTTTTGTTAGTGATTTCTGGAGACAATCTGTCTGTGGCTCTGATGTTGCTTGCTTTGCTGCAAGGTCAGCTCGTCGGCTTCCTGCAAAAATGGTTTCAGATACAAAAGTGTGTGTGTCATAGTCACACACAACAATGACTGATGGGAGAATAATGGCAGATAGCCTATCAGCAACCTGTGTGTGATTAAGAATGTTTTTACCATCAGCTTTTACAAAGTTTCTGTGTTTACACAGTGTGCCAAAATCATGAGTTACACCAAATGCATATCTACTATCTGTGTGAATGTCTACATTTTTATTCTTTGCTAATTTGCATGCGTGTGTGAGTGCAATGAGCTCTGCTGTCTGAGCAGAGAAATGGTCCCTAAAAATGATATCAATTGCTTCTTTGCTTTTGGACTTGCGATGTCTGTAATTGCAGACACGCTTTGCGGACAGCTGTCTGCCGCGGTCAGTAATTTTGTGACCCAAAAAACGAACAACTTGTTTTGCCAGCTGGACTTTGGAGACATTTACTTTGTGTTCTTTTCTCTTATCTTTTTAACTGGAAACAAAGGCCTGCGCACCGGTAAATTTGGGCATGGCACAACTATGCCTTTATTTTTTAATCTTTTTAAACTCATTAAATATTGGCCTTATGCCATTGAGGGCTTCTGGTTTGAGGCTTCTGTTTTGAGGGGGTATTGCTGTTTGCGTGGACGAAAATTACCCTTGGGCGTTATCACAACAGGCTCACAGTTCCTAATCAACCCAACATAATATTTTCCTGTTACCCAAAGTTGTACGGGCACCTTCCCAAAATTTCTTCATTAATCTTTTTGTGTGTGAAAACACTTCAAATCCCCTTGTTGCTGAAAGACAGGCATGATTCTCACGATGGGCGTGCAACAAATTTGAATATTGCACGTCGTCCCTTTTAACCCATTCTATGGCGTGCGCATATTTGTCAGCAAAACACCCACAGCTCCCCACACCATTGCAATCAACGTCATGAGGCTCTGTGAGGCAATACTTTCTACATCGTACTTACGTAATTCAAAATTACATCGTACAGCTGTACGAGCGCTGCACTCGGGTCGTGTTGGTATCATGCTCAATCTGTCATCATACACATTATGACTCTGCCCAGCAAATAAATCGGGCAGCAGTCAGACATGAGAAACCTGTGTTGAAATTTGACACTCCCCAACTCACATTGCACCCTTTTGACATAAATTATTTTACATTAGAGCCACTAGCATTTAGGGAAAACACAGCTAGTTTAGACTCTGGCAAATTTAAACACTTCTTGTGAATCACAGTAGGCTATTTGTTGCCCCTGAATCTATCAAAAATTCAAGCAGTTTGTTGCACACAAGCATTGTGCATTTTAGCAAAGTTCAGAAAGCGGTTTCATTCATCATGGAATGTGAGCTAAGCAGATCTTCGTTGCATACAGTAGGAAAAAGCATTTCTTCATTGCATATGCTAAGGGAAATCATACTCACCACCCTCGGAATGATGCCTCACCTCCTCACTTCCATCTACCTTTTCTCTTGACCTCCGCGATCTCCGAGGCTCAGGACAATCTTTGTGCCAGTGCCCCGTTCTTCCACAATTGAAACACTTCTCTGGATCATAATTCCTAGAGGGTTTAAAACCTCCTCTCCCTCGCCATCTTCCTATTCTTCCGTGTTCTCCTCCGATATTCATTAGAGCCATGTGGAGTTCTTTATCTTGTGTGTTTTTCTTCTGAAGCTCTTACTTGCCTGTTTGTCTTTCGGCGTGTACAGCATGACGGACGATCTCGCTCATTCTCGCGCGATCTGGCTCGATGCATGATTTTTCCACTTCTCGTCTCAGCTCTCCCCTTAGGTTTCGCAGAAAAGTGGATCTGAGATGTCCTTCGAACGGACCAATGTCTGGTCCGTCTGAATCAGGTTGAAGTCCAGAATGTTCTTTAAATACTTCCTCCAGTCTGGCCAAGAAATCCTCCACTCTTTCATCAGTCTTTTGCACACAAGCAGCGATCTTATCCAGATTCAGAGCTTTGGGAAAAGTAGATTTTAGTCCTTCTAAGAATTCTTCCAGAATCCTCCTGTACTCAGCATTGCTTGCGTGCGACCAATCGACATGTTCCCTTCTCTTATCCTCCACAGGCCATTTACCCTGTAGCTTTCTTAAGTCAGATGGTTTTAGTTTGACTTTCAGCAGTCTCTCTAATTCTCTCGTTGAGGGGGAGAATTCCTTGCAAAATGTCAAAAGTTCGTCAGCCATCAAAACTCCCCCTTTCTCTGCTGAACTGAGATGTTCCGCTGCCTCTTTCATTTCGGCTTTGGTCCAGGGTCTAAAAACCAGTTCGGGTCCCTCTGGACCTGCCACCTCGACCATAGGGAACTGCTGTCCATCTTCATCGAAAGATTCTTTGCGATAAAGGTCGTTTGACGTATTCTGCCATGCGGGTGAAGTATCCGTCTGTGTCTGTCTTTTTACCGCTCCTCTCGTCACGGGAACTCTGGCGACCGGCGGGGCTGGATGGTCTTTATCCTGTTTTGGGGTCACCACGGGCTGTGGCATGTGCGGCACTGGTGCTGGTGGGGGCACTGGAGCTGCCTCGATCGGGTTCAGATGTCGGTGAGGAGGGACACAATCATCCTCCGGTTGGTGTTTGTAACAAGTCATAGATGGGGGTAAAGGAGACAGAGGGGTTAAATCAATATACTCAGGCAAAACAGGGTACAATGGAGCATGCGGCGGTGGGGGTGTATGACACGGCGGTGGCAGTTCTTCCAAAGCCTTTTCTTTAAAAACATGGTCACGTCTATTTGCTTCCCTCTCCCATAATTCTAAACATTTACATGCTTCATCATATTTTTCCCTTTCTTTTTTGGACATTTTAAATATGTCTTTTTTCCCCATGTGTTCTCTTATTTTCTCTAATTTTGTGGTACTAAATGTACCGTTTTCAGGAAAGTTTGCTTTTTCTTTCAGATAGGGTACACCTTGTAAACTTCCCGTTCCCCACCTTTTCCTCATTTCTCTGTATGTTGGTTTATCCATATTCATATGGGATCTTCCTTGTCCCATTTTTCACGATTCAGAGTAGTCCCCCTCTACAGACTGTTTAGAAATGTTCTTTCTATTTCAGAGTAGTCCCTGCTCTACAGACTTTTTAGAATTCTATTTTATTTCAGAGTAATCCCTGCTCTACAGACTGTTTAGAAATCTACTATTTCAGAGTAGTCCCTGCTCTACAGATTTTTTTGAAATTTACTATTTCAGAGTAGTCCCTGCTCTACAGACTTTTTAGAAATCTACTATTTCAGAGTAGTCCCTGCTCTACAGACTTTTTAGAAATCTATCTGACTCACCACTTTTCCTTTTTGTGCCTTGCACTGAGTTCTTTTGGGATCACGTCAGCTTGGGGTCCGGAGTAGAGTTCTCTCGTCCCTGTATGGGGTTAGAGCTGGATTTGCTATGTCCAGGATGATCAGTCAACTCTAGTCCGTTCTCCGTCAGCCTTGTGATCCCATACCTCGTCGCCAAATTGTTGTGGAATTTTCTTATTCCTTAATCAAGGTGAGTCAATTTTGACAAACGCAATATACAGAGAGCATCAGGTACTTTGCAAAGTATTTTATTGTCGTTTAATCTGCATCATAAGCAATGAGCATGGTGCAGAGCAAAGGCCCTCTTTCCTTCTGCACCCAGAGTATATATATGATTAAAACGTGACACCCCCTCCCTTTGCCCCCTAACAAGAATCCCGAGCTGGTTTACGAGAAGTTCCGTTATTCCAAACAGAACATCTTGGTCTCTGCTCGAGGGCAAAGGCAGAGTGGTATGACGCGTATAGAGAAAAACATGATAACATAGAGAAGAAAACATAGATAAAAACTTCATAAACATATAGATAGACACATCAAGAAGCTAGACTAGAAAATTTCCATTACACTTGCCACGTCAATAATTCTGGCTTGATGCACCGGCCAGGGTTGGCGGCCTTTTCGCCATTCCACCAGCTTCTCGGTTTTTTCAGTCCTTTCAAGAAAATCTTTAACTGAAAAATTCCGGACACAGTCGATGGCCAAAATACTATGGGCCCCTCTATCCTCACCCTCAGTCCATTCAAGTAGGACATAGCGGATATCCAACGCTGATATCGCCATTTTTACTCCCAGCCGTTATCTTTCGGCGCGCATGCGGATGACGTCATCAACTACGCGACACTGTAGAGGCCGATCGGTAGCAGCAGAGTGGAGAAATGCTTGCCAGTATAAATAACGTTAAGGAAATAAGACGCAATTAAAGAAAAGCAATAGATATGGATCCAGTACGTTACAAAAGGTACCTCGTTGACGACGAAGCACCCGTTCCAGAAAGAACAAAGAGAAGACGTAAACAAAAGTAAGTATTGTAACAAAACGTGGTAGAAGCTAGCTTGCTAAGTTAGCCAGCTAACAAAGCTACCAGCTACACATCATTTCCTATACCATATAAACGTATGTGGCATAATTTCCCTTAATGTATGTTAAGTATGTTTGTACAAAGGTAAAATTTATCTTTCCATGTCCACTGTATACCCCCCCCCCCCAAAAAAAAACAACAACAAAAAAATAAGTAAAGAAATAAAGAAAACGGTTAAAGTTGGAACTCTAGCCAGGAAAATATTTCACTTTGTGTGTTTTGGATCTACAGTCTTAGAGGTTTAACCTCATGAATGGAATTTACCTACTTGGACTTAATCAATCAGTCAATTCAATCCTATTATATTCAGTCCCTCCAGAAAAACGCGGAGTTTTTTCGTAATTGTTGCGGGCAAAAATCCTTGATTATGCGGCACGTTTTCTTAAAAAATGCGATGGAATATGCGGGATATTTATGCAATTTTATGCGATGAAAATGCGGGAACTTGCAAAAATTGCGGGAACTTGCGGGAACTTGGAAAAACTGCGGTTTGATGAAAAAGAGAAAAAAAGTGATTCCCCCAACACCCTGTTCTCAGTAGGTGAAATTACGTCACTTCATAACGTTCCCATGGCAACAGGGGAAAATGGCTGCTCTTGTGTGAAGTAAACGCAACATTTTTCAACTTTCTGCTGAGATATATGTAGGGTTGGGTATTGTTTGGGTTTTTTTCTGATACTGGTGCTAAATCGGTACTTTTAAAACAGTGCCTGAACTGATACTTTTTAAGAAAGTTTTTAAAAAAGAAGAAGAAACAAGAAGGATAGGCCTACTCAACAACAGTCTGTGACATTTAAGAACACGTTGTTTATTACTAAGGCCATATGGTCAAAATTAAATGATTTAATAGTAATGTAATAACTATAACTTATAATAAACAATAACTTATTTCACCAGTAAATTGCTGTTGGACGACAAAAACAGCAACCAGATGGGAAAAGGGTATTTTAAAATAACCAACCAAAACCAAACAATTACCAGTGTCAGTGAATGCACCGTCTGTGCTTGACATCAGCAGCTGCTGCGCTGCAGAGCAGACTGTTGATATACAGTCACACTTTACACTGTTTAACGTCACCTGTCAGCATGTTAACCGTGATTAATCACGCTGCTAGCTAACGGTAGGCTAACATTACCTGCTGTCCAGTATAGTGTAAAGTCAGGCACCGAAATAAGGCACCGAAATCTTCGTTCTTATTCGGTCTCGTTACTACAGTTTACGTCGGATCCGGGGGCCCATTGGCACCGAGTTTCGGTACCCAACCCTAGATATATGTGACTTTTTTACAACGAAAATGCGGGGATTATGAAATCATGCAAGCCCCGCATATTTTGCGCGGAAATCGGCAATTTATGCGGCGAAAGTGCGGCGTATTTGAAAAAATGCGGCCCCCGCATGAATATGCGGACATTGGCTGATTATGCATTGAATTCTGCGATCGCATAATCGCGTTTTTCTGGAGGGACTGTATATTGAATGATGCATGAAGTGTTTTAACAACATTACCACAACATTTTTGGCAGGGACATTTCTGAAGATATGGGTGATGAAGAAGCTGTGGCCTCTTCTTCTACAACTCAGTAAGTAGAAAACACGCACACACGGTTTTTTTTTATGTGTTGTTTTTATTTGTTTTTACTGTAAAGCACTTTGTGAGAAGTACACTTTATATAAATAAAGTTTACTTACTTACTAGGCCTACATATTTCTTGATCAAGGATTTTTATTTTTATTTTAGGTATCTCACCCAAGAGGACAATCAAGATGACCCGGTGTCTACTGCATCTGATGACACAGTAAGTTGCTAAAAATGGCTAAAATATTCAAGTTCTTTTTTTTTCTTTTTTTTTTTTTTTTTTTTCGTGCATGTGCATGCACACTAGTTACTGTAAATCATCATAAGATAATTTCACGACCCAAACTTCCACCTGATGTTGCTTAAAGTGGAGCACAAATTGTAAATACCATATTACTTTGTCCTTAACCATATTGCAGCGATACCCATGTTTTTATCCAATGTTTTAAATTCACAGATGAACCAACCCATACCTGGCCCTAGCTCTTCACCTGGGGAGCCAGTAGAGGAACATCTAGAAGACCCCACAAGTCCAACTTTAGACCAGAAACCAACAAAAGAACAGGTGGAACTCCTGCTGCTGGCATTAAAACTCAAACACGGATTAACAAATAGAGCCTTGGAGGACATCATGCATCTGATCAACTTTACTGCTGGTCCTGATGGGGAATTGGTTAGTGGCTCAAAGTACCTTTTCTACAAAGCATTTGATTCAGTGAAGGACATATTAGAAGTACATTATGTGTGCAAGAGTTGCAACGTAAGCATGCAGGAAGGTCCCTTTAATGTCAAGTGCCCAGTCTGTGACCAGGACACATCAAAAGCGCATGCACAAAAAGACCAGTGTTTTTTGTACTTGCCACTAAAATACCAAATAAAAAAACTGCTTGAGGACCACCAATTAGGGAAACATCTGAAACACCGTTTTGAGAAGAAGGATGCCTCCATCAAAGATATATACGATGGACATTTATACAAAAAACTATCACCCCTTGCATCACCAGACAGCATATCACTGACTTTCAACTGTGATGGAGTGCCAGTGCACAAATCAAACGCAAAAAGTTTGTGGCCAATTTTGTGTACTGTTAATGAACTGCCAATACAACTACGTGCAAAACATGTTATGCTTTGTGGCCTGTGGTTTGGTCAAAACAAACAAAATATGAACACTTACATGAAACCATTTGTCGATGAATGCATAGAGTTGTACTCTAATGGTCTTATGTGGCAAAGTGAAAGTGGGGAAGTTGTCACAAGTAAAGTACTGGTTACTACCATGGTGGCAGATTCAGTTGCTCGGCCACTGATTCAGAACTTTAAACAGTTTAATGGAGAGTTTGGGTGTTCTTTTTGTATGCAGAAAGGAACAAGTGTGTTAAAACGCAGGGGGCGTGTAAGGGCTTATCCCTATGAAAAAGCAGAGTTGAGGAATCCCTCCCAGACTGATGATCTAGTAGAAGAGGCTCTTGCTGGAAACCCCACTAAGGGAGTGAAAGGTCCTAGTATTTTGTCTTGTCTACCTGATTTTAATATAATTGATGGCTGTGTTCCAGATTATATGCACAGTGTGCTGCTGGGTGTAGCAAGAAGCATCACCACGCTGTGGTTTCATTCTGAAAACAACCAATCGCCATGGTATATCGGACGCTCAACAGAACAGATTGATGACATTTTAACTTCTATTAAACCCCCCTGTAATGTTTCCCGTGTCCCCCGCTCAGTGAAAGAGAAAAAGTTCTGGAAGGCACACGAGTGGAACATGTGGTTGTTTTATTACAGCATACCAACATTGAAAGGGGTCTTACCTGAAAAATATCTGAAGCACTGGTTTAAGTTGGTAAAGGGAGTTTCTCTTCTACTCGGTGAGAATATATCACCACTGCACATATCAGAATCTGAGGGGTTGCTGACGGAGTTTGTTCAGGAAATGGAGACCCTTTATGGGATCAATAATGTCACTTTCAATGTACATTTGTGCCTTCATCTGCCCAATACTGTGAGGAACTGGGGTCCCCTCTGGGCACAGTCTGCATTTGTGTTTGAGTCATACAATGGGATCATTTTAGATATGATAAAGAGCAGCCAGGGAGTTTCTCTGCAGATAATGAAAACAGTTTGGCTACAGGTTGCATTTCCATCATTTTCCCAAAAAACCACGGTGGCAGCTTCTGCTGATTACTTAGCTCTCTTAGAGTCTTTTTCAGTTGAGAAGAAAATGGTGCAGGAAGTAAGTCGCTCACATGGTGTTACATCTCTGGGTAGGCCTAAAATTTGTATGATCAGAAATGATGATTTTCTGGCCTTGAACAGCATCAGCAACCTAGAAAATAGAGTCACTGTGAAATATTTTTGCAGAGTAGTGGTTAATGTTGAAATAGTTCATTCACAAAACTACTCTCGTACTTTTCGGAGAAACTCGTACACTGTCCTTCTTTCTGATCGAGAGGAAAGTATTTTCTCTGTGAAGACATTCATTGTCTGTGATCTGGGGCAGGGGGAGACATGTTATGCAGTGGGGAAGTACTACCAAAAAGTGAAACAGGACATCTGTGGTCAATTTAAAAATCCTTGTTATTTCATCCCTGTAGGGAAAAGTCTGGGGCCTTTAGTTGCTATACAAGCATCTCAGATAAAAGAAAAGTGTCTGTTCGTTAAAACGGTGAACAGAAATGTTGACATTGTCTTCAAATTCACTAACCACAGTGAAATGCTCAGATAGATGTGGGATGATGATGATGATTACTTGAATGTATGTTCTATGTACTTTTTTTGTTGTTGCTACATTTAGACTGTAATGACCTTTTAGCCATATTCATGTAGAAACTGCATTAAGACGATACAGAAAACATTGCATTTTGCATTGCATTTGGTGGATGTAACGGTGAATGTGTGGATGTGTATGAGCTGTAATGTGAATCTGGAAGTGACTTGAAATTGGAAAAAGGGTTGTTTGACAAAATAAAAAAATTTTGTTATACATTTCCTTCTTTTCCACTATCTTCATACAAGAAAGAATTGACCTTGTAAATATTTCAGGAAAATGTGTAGACATCATAGCTTTCCATCTCCTCTCACTTAATTGCCATAGTTAAATACCATAAAATGCCAATTACATGTGATACCAATTTCACGTGTTCACACATACATAAGTTCTTGCATAATTTTTTTTTAAAGTTAGTTCTTAGTTATTGCCTTGATAATAGAAAATATGAGCTAGGCATCATGTATGACAGTTGCCAAAGTGAGATATGAGCTACAAAATGACCAGATCCTGCCACGAGAGCTATATAGGAGAGATATCTTGTATGTACATATAGGGCTTATATGGGGATATAAAGAAGCAATACAGGAGACCTATATGGCCTGTATATGCACATATATGCACCTCAATTTTGCCTATATGTGGCATATATACGCCTATATGCAGCATATATATTATCATATATGTGCATATATGCTGTATATATGCAGCATATATGTGCATATAAACTGCATATAGGTTTCATATATGCGCATATATCCTCATATAGGTTCTTTCCATGTGGGTCCTTCCATCATCTCGCTGCCATCGGTTCAGACTGGACACAGTCCAGCCATCCAATTTGTCAACATTTATCGTTAAGAACACAAAACATGTATTAAATAAATTAATTTTATTGTTTGACCACATTTTACACAAACTAATTTTGAAAATAAAAGTCAGAAAATACAATAATACTTTAAAATGTCCATGTCCTCTACTGAAATGGTCTTATATCGGCTGGTGCTGTCGTACACTCGAATTTCTTTTACACCAATAACAAAAACCTGTATACTAAATATTATTATTGTTTCTATTAATGTTGAGTAATCACAAAATAATGCAAAACATGTACAAAGATTGAAAATAAACAGTGTTCTATTTTCTCATAGAATGAAGTGATGTGCCAACTCTGGGATATCTTTTAATCCAACCACCCTAGGTATAAGGACTTTCTGTAGATTTGAAGCATTCTAAAATAAGGAAACAACAATCATTCAGTAATGCTATTGTGACTATTAGTCTTAATGTATTTGAGAAAATGTAACATTTTAAGAATACCTGAAGTCGTTTCTCCTTTTACCCCACAGTCCCTGTACCACAATATATACGTGTCGGTGTCCAAAGACAAAACCTGAAAATACAAGAAATGTAAAACTCCACAATACTTATATTATTTAGTTTAATTATACTTGTATAATAGTTTTGTCTTTAAATAACATACACTCTCAGAAAAATAAATAAAAAACAGTACCTTTAACCCAGCAAACAATTTTTGGTTCCCAGAACGTTCTGGGAACGTTAGCGCGTGGTTCCTAGAACGTTCCCAAAACAGATATTCTAACGTTCCCTGTTGGTTTTCCAGGAAAGTTTTCTTGACGTTAATAGAACGTTCCCTGTAGGTTAGAGGAACGTTCCCCTAACGTTGCGCTAACGTTATCGTAACGTTTCGGGAACGTTCCCCTAACGTTACGGCAACGTTCCTCTAACGTTACAGGAACGTTATCCTAACGTTACGATAACGTTCTCCTAACCATGGTATGATGAACGAAATGAGTCTAAAATCAAGTGTTATAGATTGTTTGTTGCTCAGAGAACAAAAACTGGGTTAAATAAATCAAAATTTATTAAATTAAACTGCATAAACAACTTTAAACAACATACAAAGAGAAAGAAAATAATAATACCTTTAACACGTAAAACGAATTGGCAAAATTTAATTTTCAAATCATAATAGAATTACTATATATTAAATGTAGCATGAGAAATATATATATATATATATATATATATATATATATATACACAAACTACAAAAAATTTAACCAAAATATAAATAAAACAAATAGAAAGAAAATCAAAACTTTAAGACATTAAACTGGTAATATTTAATTTTATACATATATCATAATGACTATTTATTAAATGTAGAATGAGGCTACAAATATAAAAGCTACAATTATTTAAAATACAGAAGCAATATCTTCACTTCAGCATCATCTGAAAACAAAAGAAAACGGAAATGAGTGAGACCTTAAACACTGTTGAAATGAATCATTATTATGTGAAATAGTTATTAATTGCTTTTATCTCCAGTGACTGATGTTGATCCTTAATATGCCTGCAATTCATTTACAGTCAAGGCATTTAGCAGAGGCTTTTCCTACTCAAAGCCACAGTACAAAATGGAAAACAATACAATTATTTGGCAATTGTATGAAGAGTTCTATACAAATGAAAGTACATGCAGTACAATGTGTTTTACTAAAAACATTTACAAATCTTTTCTAAACCCATTGATCCATCTTATAAAAAGTATTTAAAAACATATACTTACAATTTGCCAAAGACGCTCTGTGAAAGGGCTCCTAAAAGAGCCTTTGGGGTAGAGGTAGCTGCTGTTGACACACAAGAAAAGAGCAAACATGACTCAATTGCATGACATAAAATATGAGGAACATGGCAAACAAGATATGCAGATTAACTGCTATGTTTTTTACTTACTATACAATCAGATGCCAATTGACTCTGGAAAAAAGAATAATTATTTTAATGGAATAAATTCACAGATTTATATGATTTATGAGTATGTACATTTCAATTTATATGTGCTCCAGCAATTGGAAGAATATTGAAACCCACTAACAAGTAAGGGGCACTGCAGGACCAGGATTGGGAAACACTGATTTAAAAAAATCAAACGATTTGTTTTATCTTAATCCGTGCGAATTTGCCCCATTAGCACAACGTGGCGTTAACTGAAAGAACCGGTGACTGTAGCCTATAAAAGAAGGAAGACAGTACTCATGTGCTATAGCTTACTGTTACATGTACATGAAATGTAGGTATAGGGAGTCCATTTTATGATAATGTTCTGGGGGTTTCATGTTAAAGCAGCAGTAGATTAATTTGAAGTGGTGAAACCGATCTTATTCTTGCTGCACTAGGTAAACTATTTTTTAAGATTATTAAGCTTAACGTTATTTACATTTAAGTTTATACGTTAAACTTAAAATTCGACCGGTTAAGTATAAATAATTACCTCAGGAAAACGGTCAGTGATTTGGAATATGCAGCTATGCGCGCACACGTACACAGCCTCAGTTTAACAACTTAGACTATTTTACCTTTCTCGTAGTTTTAAATGTAATTTACAATCAATTTACAAGCTCACTACAGGTGTCTTTTTATACGCTGATAAGTTAAAAAAGTATTTTACCTCAGGAAACTGACGGGACCGGCCGGCTCCTCTCAGAAGGCAGTCGCTCTGTGCGCGTGCGGTGGCCACAGACCTGCCTATAGGCTGCCCGCATTCAGAGTTCGCGGGCACCGCACGCGAGCAAGATGTAACTTGATTTTTTTTTTTCGTTTTTCTAAGAAAATATTTGCATTTATATAAGGATACTTCTCAATAAATTATGAATATAAAAATATGATTTTAAATCGAAGTGTGAAATATGGCAATTGGAATATGAAAGAGAGTTAGCAAGCACTTTTTTTGCGATTGTTTGCTAATTTTCATTAGTTAATAACCTAGAGGGAACCTGTACAGAACGTTTTTGGTTGTATTGTTACCCTCAAAAAATAACCTGAAGGGAACGTTCCGGTAACGTTCGCTGTTGGTTAGAAAAAAACGAACCTGCAGGGAACGTTCCGGTAACGTTCGCTGTTGGTCAGAAAAAACGAACCTGCAGGGAACGTTTCGGGAACGTTAGCTTTTGGTTAGGGAAAAACTAACCTACAGGGAACGTTCTGTGAACGTTGCCCTGTGGTTCCCAACGAAAAAACCAAATGGGAACCATAGGGGAACGTTAGGGGAACGTTCTGTGTTTGCTGGGAAGGAACTAAAGCATGTAACTGGGGTGTGTGGGAATTAAGATCAATATATGGATCGATATAAAAATGGATGATTAATTTAGTTTAAATCAGATGTATTTTCCTACATGACATGATTGTGAACAAAAGCTTGAAGCTGAGAGTTCTACAGTTGCTAGATGTTGCCAGAGATCTGAATGTGGTCAGTAAGTGGGGGGTTGCATGTTCTGCTTATGTGTGTGTGTGTAACAAGAAGCATCTTCTTTTTGGGGAAGAAATGTGTACACTGAAGGATCTTATTGTGGTATTAAACGTGCCTTTATATTTAATATGCTTTATAATTTCATTATTGATTATTAACTGTGCATAATATGTTGAAAATATAACCAAGTGTGTGAGTTGTGTTAGCCAAGAACTAGGGGTTGATTTTGAGGGTATTTTTCCACAGGAAACGGTATGTGTGTGTAAAGATTAGATTACACAGGGAGCCCCATGGAATGTGGTGTGTAGTGTTTCTATATAATACATTGCAGATGTTCGAGATCAAAGCAGTGTGATCTGATTGGCTGAAGACAAGACAAAGGAGAGAGAGCTGATTGGACCCTAGCTGAAGAAGAGATGCGACGTGAAATATTAAAAAGCTGTGAAACTGTTTTTTTCGTGGTCGGTTCTTTGTGTAAGACTTTCTGTCTGAGAACCCACCCAGCGGCTGTATTGTTTGAGACTTCTGATCAATAAATTTCGACATTTTCTTAACTGGCCTCTCTCCAATTTTGAACACGCAGAACATTGTTTTAATGTTCATCAGGTGGCACCCTCAAAGGTACATTATTGGACCTTGAGTCAGAGGAGCAAATTTGTACCATCTAAGGGCCAATACTGCCCCTTTGAGGATCAATAAAGTACCTCTGGAAAAAGGCACAATTTTGGCCCATTAAGGCACCGCCCCAGTGACAAAGCCATTTTGTACCTTTAGATGGCAAAAAGTTTATTTTTATTCCTTAAGGAGTGAAAGAAAATAAAGGCAAACAACAACTAATTGAATTTTAGTCACTTATTCTAGTCCTTAAATGGAAAACAGTTTAATTCACAGATTCAATAATAATTCATCTCACATACAATGTAACATCTCAAAATAAAATGCCACAATGTTTAGGATGTCATGTCTGATATAAAAAACATTTAAAAAATGTGTTTTGCTGAATCCATATCATTCTCTGTTTCCATCTGCAGACAAAGCAACTGTATCTGGGGTGCAAGCTGGGCAAGAGAAGTGATCAATGCCGCAGAGTTTCTCCTTCATGACAACAATATGTCCATTCAAGGAAAGCTTTTTGGAAGATGTCGGCACAAATGTAACTTTTCTGGAATTACAAAAATATGAATACAGTGACATGCCAGTTAGACTTGCACAAATGAAGAAAACAAATGGCCTTCCAAGTGTTACCCTTCCAAATTGTTGTGAGCGCTGTCCTAACATTTTGACAAAAGCTTGTCTTGAAAGACCAGGTGCATTGATCTTCAGGTCCTCAAAAGGTCTAGCTGGAATATGGTTTGAAATCCGACAGTGCCTGGCCAGTAACCACTACACAGCAGGTTTCCCACTTCAGGTGTCCATGTCGCAAGACGTGTTCTGCAGTCCATAACTGGCAGGAACATGTCATAGCGACCTGAAAACAATTCAAAGGACCAAAATACTCTAACACTCTTGAGACATCTGTCAACAGAGCTGTGCAGATTACTTACAAAATGTTATCCATTACTGATTCCAAATGACAGGACAAAATAGTAGCTGGAAACCATCACATTACACATTTTAGGTAATAATCAGACAACTTTTGACCTAAATTGTTTCAATCGGATAATCTTTTACCATGTCATTATAAAAATACAAAGAGTTTATATATATAAAAATATTACATTTGTTGTTACTAACAACTTATCATTATATTATGTCAAGGTTTTCCAGAATGGTATTTGTGAAGGAACTGCGGGGGGGTTTAAGAGTTTATATGGAAGGCTAACGATTAATTAAATGTCACAAATGACCAAATTTAATTAAAATAAAAAACAACTTAAAAATAAAATAATTTATTTGTTTACACGCATGCGATTTTACCATAACCAATGACAGAGAACCAATGAACATGCAAATGTAATCATTATTATTGTGGGAATTTAGATCCATATATGGATCGATATAAAAATGGATGATTGATGTTGTTTAAATCAGATGTATTTTCCTGCTTGAAGCTGAGAGTTCTACAGTTGCTAGATGTTGCCAGAGATCAGAATGTGGTCAGTGAGTGGGGGTAGGATGTTCTGCTTATGTGTGTGTGTGTAACAAGAAGCATCTTCTTTTTGGGGAAGAAATGTGTACACTGAAGGATCTTATTGTGGTTTAAACGTGCCTTTAAATTTAATATTCTTTAGGATTTTATTATTGTTAACCAAATATAACCAATATGTTGAAAATATAACCAAGTGTGTGAGTTGTGTGTAACCAAGAATTAAGCGCTGATACTGTGGGGCTTTTTCCACAGGAAATTGCTATGTGTGTGTGTTAAGATCAGGTTATGCGCAGAGCATGTTGGGGCCTCCTATATAATTTGTTACAGATGGATGGTGGTTTGAAAAACAAGGCAGTGAGCTGATTGGCTGGAGAGCAGACAAAGGGGAGACGATCTGATTGGACCCCACCATGGAGAAAAGACATGTCGAGAAATACATATAAATGCCTGTGAGATTGTTTCTCGTGGTCGATTCTTTGTGGAGACGTTTTTGTGTCTGAGAATCCACCGAAACAGCTGTTTGTTTGAGACTTCTGATCAATAAATTTCAACGTTTTCTGAACTGGCCTTTCTCCAATTTTTGAACGCGCAGAACATTGCTTAAATGTTCATCATTATTCAAAAAAATATTTTAAAATCTCTGGGGTATAAATGAAATGAAATTAACTGTAGTCTGATTACAACTATCCCAATAGACAAATACAATACAAAATATTGCGTGTCATACAGTACCATTTATACAAATGCAACAACAGACCGGTTTTGAGGGTCACAATCACACACTTTTTCAGATTGTGTAATTGGCAGCAAGCACACTAGATGAAAGGAAAAATACATTTAAAAAAAATAACATGATTTTAAGCTTTCAAGTACTTCCTACCTTGGTCATTTATGACATTGTGGCCACTTAGTTCTTGCACAGCAGTTGATGGAAGGACAGGTTTATATAGAACCCATGAAAAACTAGATGTTGATGCATTAAAACATCACACCTCCCACAGTAATGGGGTTCCGGCAAACAGTCCGTGCAGACTGCTTCTTTCAAGCTGCAGTGATCACAAGGACCAAGATGCACACAGTCTGAAGCAAGCAAGCAAACTGTCAAGGAGTTTTGGTCTTGCTTCCTGCCAGCGTTCTTCAGACAAGGATTGCCTCAGTGCCCAA
Source organism: Barbatula barbatula (assembly GCA_037178815.1). Lineage (NCBI taxonomy): Eukaryota > Metazoa > Chordata > Actinopteri > Cypriniformes > Nemacheilidae > Barbatula > Barbatula barbatula. The sequence goes on along the minus strand of CM074079.1, from coordinate 13,537,049 downwards.
TTATTAGAGGCTGATGATCTGGGTTCATCACAGTCCATTGCATCTTTGAGTAGATGTACTTGTAAATCTTGCAATAAATGAATTTATATTACAATTCCTTACCATGAACAAGCTTGTAAACAAAGAACACAAAAAATATCTCTTGAGTGCTACACCTAAATATTCTGAAGCAAATCTGTACATTTTCATAAAATGCTGGCACTTTTATTAATTCAGAGACAGTTCTGAGGGGTAAAAACTTACTACTAAAAACAAATTAAAAGTAAGCATACCAATAATCCGTTGTGCATCTACTTCTCCAAAATGTTTGGAAGTTGAGGCTTCAGATGTGTTTGTAGTTTCTAGAGTTTTATTGCAGTAGCATGCATACAAAGAACAGAACAGATGCAATGGGAACTCTTTTCCACTGTTCAGCAGCTCATATGAAAATGTATTTTATAAAATTACCTGTCTGTTAATATAGACAGACTTCAGGGTATACGTGTTGGAGGATTTTTATTGTGATTTTTATTATGGTTTAAACGTGCTTTTACATGTAATATGCTTTATGATTTCATTATCGATCATTAACTGTGCATAATATGTTAAAAATATAACAAGTGTGTGAGTTAACCAAAGGACTTATTTGGAGTGAACTTTCTGTACCAGAATTATATGTGTGTGTATGTGCAAAGATCAGATTACGCAGAGCTCGTCGGAATTTGGTGAGGTATGGGGTCTCCACAAATAGTCGGGACAAGCAGCGTGAACTGATTGGCGGAGACAGAACAAAGGGGAGGCAGCGGATTGGACGTGTTCCCAGGATTCCACATCCGCGAAAGGACATTAGCTTCTCGAGCTAATAAAAGACGCCATAAGGATTATAAATACCATATAAAATTGTTCTTCGGTGTGAGTCCTTTGTGAGATATCAGTTCTCTCGTAAGACTGAGTCTGAGGCAACCCACCCAGCAGCTGTTGTATTTTTGAATCTTCTGATCAATAAACTTCAAGATTTTACTTTGACTGGCCTCTCTCCAATTCTGAACACGCAGAACATTGAAGAAATGTTCAACAGTGTCAAAGATAAACACTATTTGGTTGAACACGTGATTGTACATCGAATCAACAAAAACAAAAATTGCTTACCGATCTCAACTTCTTGAGGGGCAATGGTTGAGGCAACTGGTCTTTCAGATCGGTCTAAAACAAATGGAAACAAAAATCTTAGCGAAAATAAAAGGGTCAAAATTATAAAAACATACCTGTCTTTTGTTTGTGCTTCTCGTGGACCAAGAATCCTTCTTGGTCTCGTTGTTTCCACCTTAGTTTTATCTTCAATCCATTTAGTTTTTTTGGTGTTTGTTTTACTGCTTCCTCACTCTGTATTACTAAAAAAATATACATATTTAAGAATGTGTAGAACACGTTTCTGAATATAATTTTTCATGAAAGTTAAAAAAATACAAACAATGGAACACACACGCGCACACACATACAGTGAAATACTGCTTGATGCAGAATGCTGGTACATAATTTTATAAAAAATACCTGTCTCTCCTCCAAATCAGCCATTATTTCATCGAGATCAGGGACCCGTTTCAATAAGGAGGTTCAAGCAACACTGAGTTAAAATATGAACTCTGAGTTGATTTACTCAGATAATCTCTACTCTGAGTTTTCTGTTGCAGAACAGCTGGTTTCAATGAGTTCAATCCACTCTGAGTAAGTTCACTCTAGGTTACGCGCGTTCACCGCGGCTTTAAAAAGACATCATCAATTGAGCGAAGATAACACGATTCACCATGGCAACGCCACGTGACAAAAAGCGCTCCGTTTATTTCTCGCCAATAGAATAGGAGGCACTATATATATATATATATATATATATACATATATACCTATGATTTTTGTCATGTAGGTGCAATCCTTCTGCAATAAAAAGAACATGGCAGCAGCTGATAATGAAATATAAAAACATCCTTCAGTCCGGTGAGTTTAAATGCTCTTACTAGTAGGATGCCTGACTGGGAAATGTTTGATATATTTAACAAACTGGCCTTGAAAGTTATGAGGACATGAGAACCGAGCACTGTGGCTGTAGAGGACAGAAAACTGTCCATGCTCGCCCCTGATCCAGCTGTGTAACGGAGGCCAGCTAGTGAAGAGCTGTGCAGTGTGTAAGCCTCACTCCCCGACCAACAGAGACGCTCTACTGACAGACGAGTGGGACCTTTTAAATGTGCACCCAATCACAATGGGAAATCCTAAAGGGTATTTGAATTATTATCTAATTCCAGAGGTGGCAGCAAGACCACATTTATTTGATCAGCCTAATTCAGATAGACA